>JADRCH010000091.1:1314587-1404582 GCA_019843965.1 Rhynchomys soricoides
ATTTATTAATCCGTATAAGCTTCTCAAAGTCTATGATTTTGGTCTTGTTGGCTAATACAGCTCAAATATCCTGAAAGGGTTCAGTATAGCTTAGGACTCAGTTAATATCCTTGAAAGAATCCTTCGTTCCTCTTGTCTAACATACCATCTCTGCTCAAGAGCACAGATAGTTCTTACATGCATTTCCTATTCAAGTGCCCACATCCACTGCTCCATCCCAGATCAGCCAAGAGTGAACACATGAAGAAAAGATAAATCAATAAGAACCACCAATAGAGGGATTTTTTTCTTTAGTTAATAGTTGATTTGCCTGATTTTGAGAAGATTGTATATGCATAGTGATTGTCTCTGCTAACTTTTCCAAAGTTTACTAAATGATATTTTATTCAATTTATCATCCTTGTTAATGTGTACAATGTAGATGAATAGTTTGAATATATTCACACTCATATACATATACATACATATATATTCTTGGTTACATTTATGTATATGTATGTTTCATTATATATATTGCATATATAAATTATACACAAATATATAAGTAATTACATATCTATTATAATTTTTATAATATATGTAATTATATTACATAATTATACCATATAATTAATATAATTATAATATGATTATGAGTATATAAAATTAATTGTATATATAATATGTAACCATATGATTATCTTTATATATAGTAACATATATAATTATATGTAATTATAATTATATATGTAAAGAATATATTTATATATTTTCTTTCCTGTACTAGTTAAAATTCTCTAGTGAAGGAAATACACATTCCAAATAATTTTGACCTAACTTAGACAATTTTGCCTAAGAAATGTTTAGAAATTTTTTCGTGCTTTAATGTTTGAAGTTTTTACCTTTATTGTTAAACTGAAAAAAATCCTTGTTTGGGGTCAAATTTTAGCCTTTTTTCCAGTGTACTCTTCTTTCAGGTGACACAAAACTGCTGACCTTTCATTTTTTTATTATAGAAAGGCACAATTTTATTTTCTAATCCCTAAAGGTTTCTTATTCTTTGAATTCCCACCAAGTATTTTAGTTTACAAAATCTATTACATCCTCTGCCTCTTTATGATAGAGGCATCTTAAGCAAATGGTTTCTCTTTCACTTAAGCAAATTAAGAATGGATTTAATTGTTCTTTCTTTTGGATGTTGCCCAAAACTTTGGGCAATTTGTGATATGATTCATTTTTTCCTCAAGGATCAATTAAAAAATCAAATTTAATTTGATATGTATGCTTTCCCCATATTTGCTTAACAATATTTTTTTATATTGCTTTGATATTTCCTACTTCTGTATTGTTATATATATGTATGTGTGTGTACACATATATATTTATATATACATATAGAGCCTTTATTTTTTACTTCATTTTTAGGAGTTATATTTTTGCTAGAGCTCTAAGCTAGCAGGTTTGTTTTTATTTCAACATTACAAACTTGCTGATTTTAATCTCATTTAAATGTATGCTATCACCCTCTTCTGTCTCCTGTGATCCTCAACAGGAAGTGTCTGTTCACCCTTACCTTTATTTCCTTCTTTTATGTCCATTTATTTCAGCATCTTTTTGCGATTTTTTCTTTTTATTTCTTTTAAGCCTTATGATTTTGAAATGAATGAATTTGTGTCATGTGTTTGTGTCACTGTGTGTGTGTATGTGTATGCATATGTCGTGTGTGTGTCAATGTGTGTGTGTGTGTATGTGTATGTACATGTCGTGTGTGTGTGTGTGTGTGTATGTGTATGCACATCTGTGAGCCAGTATTCATGTTTAGAGGTGGAGAAGGGCTTAGAACAGTGGCTGATCTGATATGCAATTGCACTGGTTAAACAGGTGAATATGGACGTCGGTACCCACCCTTGTTTTTCCTGAAGTCCTCATTTTGGTCAGGACAAAATCCAGCAGATCGGACGGCCCTTGACAATGAAACGGACTATGAGTTTTCTGATGACTCTTTTGAACCTGTGTCTACAGAATTCCATGGGAAGGAAGCCATCAGGTGAGATCAGATCATCAACATCAGTGTTGATGAAGGTTGGGTGTGGGGTCATGCTATCCTCAGCCTAAAGCTTGCTCCAGACATGCAGTTAACCCATGCAGATCTTCTACTGAGTCCTTCAAAAGGACTAACCTCATCTACATGGCCTATAATTCTCTGTCCTTTATTATTTTAAAAACTATAGCATGCTGCTGTTAGTGCCAACCTTTAGTCTTGAGACACTAGCACTCACAACTCATCCAAGTCCTCTCTGCCTGTCCCTTGATGCTTCTCTTCCCTCTTCTTGCTCTTCTTGTCTTTTTCTTTGGTTCAAGGCTTCACTCCTTCACCTTACTAGTTACACCATCCGTTTTCCCTCACTCACCTGAATATTCCTTTCTTTTTGCATTCATCTTTTCTACTAAGAAGACCAAGGAAAGGGGGAAGAGGGAAGTGAAAGTCCAGAGAAGAGGAAATTAGATCAACGCGCCTCTCAGTCATGTACAGCTGCATTCTGGGTTACAATAAAATACTGTTTTATGCAGTACTAGTTGCGTTTAGTTCAATGAGGAAGAAATCCTCCAGATCTTTATCTTAGCAACTTATATTTATGTTTTAATTTAATTTTATTGTTTTACTTAGTCACCTTACATCTCGCTCACTGCCCACGCAACTCTTATTTTAAACAATATTTTTTATTTATTCTTTGAGAAGCTTGTAAATATATACAGTGTATTTTAATCATCCAGCACCCCACTAGCCACTTCCAATTCTGCCTGCTCCCCTCTAGCATATCCTCCTCCCAAATCCATATTCTCTTCATTCGAAAATAATTATATCCCATTGAGTCCAATTAATGCCGCCTATTTGCACATGTGTATTATGAGGCTACCCACTGGAGGATGGGATCAGTGGTCTCATCTCCAAGGAAAAATGACTTTCTCTTAGCAACCTTCAACTCCCATTGGCTCCTCAAGTAGGAGTGTCTCTCATGAACTGATCCTCCTTCCATGCTAGGATTCTTACTTGCTTGATCTTGTGCAGATAGTCACAGCTACTGTGAGTCCGTGAGTGACAGCCACGTCGTGAGCAGGACTAGAACTCCACAGCCTATCTCTTTGCCTTCTGTCTTTAACATTCATTCCCTCTCCTGCTTTTCTGTGTTCTCTGAGCCTGGGCAGGTGAAAGTGTTGGTGTTTTCCAATTTATAATCATAACTTTCAATTTCTAATATGTAGCCTGCCCCATAGCTAACCTTCTTGCCCTGCTTGTGGGCAATTTTTAAGCTCAGGCAGAGAAAGTCCTACCAAGACAATGGTTTTCGTCTCTCAGTCTCCCTTGTATCTCACTGAATGAAAAGTGAGGTAGAAGAATAGGGTGTTAATGTTTAAATGGAAGTGAGAAATCTGTTTTGTATCTCTTTTTATTTAAAGTATTTTTATTTTTCTGCTATGTTTTGGTTATTTGCTTTTCCCTCCCCAACTCTTCCTAGATCCTGCCAACCTCTCTACCTACCTAACTTCATGCTCCATGTCTTTTCTCTTTGTCAACACATCATAAAATCAAACCAAGCAAACAAAAACTAATAAGACAAACATATCAAAACAAAAAAATGAAACAAATCCCTCCCCCCAAAGAACCTATCATGTTTATTTTTTGTTAGCCTGCCCTAGAGTGGTTCAGATGCTCAGTGGTACTCCATGGGAGAAAAAGGATTTTCCCTCTCCCAGCAGGTATCAGTTGCAAATAGCTTCTTGGTTAGAATGGGATCCCATGTCCACTTGTTCTCCATGATGGGGTTTTGTCTGGTTTGAACCTGTGAAGGGCTTGTGCATTCTGTCACACTCCGCAGGAATTCACGCATGCATCAGCCCTGCTGTGTCTAGAACAGTGGCTCTCAACCTTCCTAATGCTGCAACCCTTTAATATAGTTCTTTATGTTGTGGTGACTCCCAACCATAAAATTATTTTGTTGTTACTTTATAAGTGTAATTTTGCTATTGTTATGAGTTGTAATGTAAATATCTGATATGCAGGATATCTCATACACGACCCCAAAGGAATCATGACCACAGATTGAGATATGTTGGTCTAGAAGACACTGTTTTCTTTGACTTATCACCATGTCTGGCTCTTATAATCTTGCTGCATCTTCTTTCTCATTGGACCCGGAGCCTTGCTTGAGGGGAGAAGTTTGACAAAGACATCTCCTTTAGGGTTGAATGATCTCTCACCATCTACTGAAAAAAAACAAAAAACAAAAAAAGCTGTGGGAAATCTATTTCAACCAACAGACATGAACCCTGAGTGGTATTAGAAAAATCAGTTGGAGGCAAAAAAACAAATGTATATTTACCTAATAGAATACAACCAGACAGATCACATGGCTACATTTCCTGAGCTAACATGATTTTAAATCGCAACAGATAGAATTTAGTGCTCATAAGTACTTAAAATTATTAATGTTTACACTCCTCTTAGTGGCCATAATCTTCAGTACCATTCATGGACCACTTCTTCAACATGCAACATGAGACACTTTGTTAGTCTTCAAACTAACCACAGTATATATTCTGTTCGTATTCCACCTTTCAGAACAGGAATGTAGAGTTCTAAGAAATAACTCTATTTGTCAGCTGTTTAATGGTTAGAGTCCAATGATGGCCAGCCTCTCTGATCTTGTTCATGGCGTTTCTTCTTCTTGTCCTTCAATACTGCCTGGCTGACCTGAAGAGATTCTGAACCTCATGCAGATGTTTTCTCTAACATCTGTAAAATGTTATGTTCCCTACTCAGCCTTGCTATGGTAGCTGTCTGGGTTGTATCATTTTTTTTAAGCTGACCCCATCACTACATGGTTTAGCTCAGTGGTTTGAACAGTGTCCAAGCCTCGGCCCACACCAAAGGAAGCAGCCTTTCCTCCAGGTGAGCTCAGGCACTGGTCAGTTTTTAAAACACTGATCAAAGTGCCATCACTGTCTAACCACAGCTAAGTGAAGGTCACCTGCTCTCTTGCATATCCTTGCAACCTAAATTTACCTAAAGATTTCAGCCAGACTCAGAGTTAGATAGTAAAGTAAACCATTGCTCCTTAAACCATTTACCTCTTGCTCTCTTTCTCAGAATCAGAAATCTTACAAAAGACTACATACAAAAGTCTAAGCGCACAGAAGCTTTGAAAGGTACGTAACTAAGATAGAAAAATATTGGTGTTTTAGTCAGTTAACTTTTCTCTCAGTGAGCAATTCTAGACTCTGTAAATGAGTGTTGAATCTCCTGCCTCCCCCCCACACAACTGAACTAATATTGTCATACTGTGTAATTTTTATAAAGTGGAAATAGAGTATTCCTTTGATTTAATAAGTGAATGAATGTGTACTTTCATAAATTTTAGTCACACTATAAATACATAGGCACTGTGTAAGCCCTGAATTAAACCTACATTTATGAGTTTATACCTTCATGCTATTTTCCTCCCAGATCTGACATTGGATGTATATAAAGGCCAGATAACTGCAATTCTTGGTCACAGTGGAGCTGGGAAATCAACACTGTTGAATGTTCTTAGTGGGTTGTGTGTTCCCACCAAAGGTAAAAGAAAGAGACATTCCTCTAAGTTGGCAAATAAATCATCTGTGCCTTTGTTAGATATCAGAGCATTAAGTACCGACAGAGATAATTAAACTCACAGCTATTGACATATAATCTATATTATTCTTTTATAAAATGTATATGATATTAACTGAAATGTACAGAATTTTAGTATTTTAGAATACTCCAAATTTTACAGAATTAACAGTTTCAATAGATATCAATCACACTTTTCTGTATAGAGAAAGTAACCTTGAAAATTAGGAACTTTTAAAATATGACTGGAAAGGTCAAAAACTTTGTCAGTCCCTTTGTTTTGACCGTAGCTTATGGTCTAGAATGGCTTTGCCTACATGTCTGAGACTTTAGCTGGGCTATTCTCCTCTCCCCCTCTCTTCCTCCTGATCCTCTCCCTCTTCTTCTCCCTCTCCCTCTCCCTCTCTTTTCTCTCTTTCTTCTCTCCCCCTCTCTCCCCTTCTTGCTCTCTCTCTCTCTCTCTCATCCCTCTTTCTGGGAAATTTCTAGGGCTGAAGTTCTAAGGACTTTGAGCTGCAAGACAGAATCAATGCCAATGTAAAACAACTTTTCCATGTTCTCTGATTGTTATTGGCTCATATTCCATTGCTCAAAGCAAGGTGCATGCATAGCCAAGGGGGCAGAGAGGTTGATCTCATTTCTTGGTGATAAAACATAGAATGTACCATATTCTCAAAGTCAGGTGGGATCAAAATACTAAAATGAAATTTGGAAAAGATAATCACAAGAGTAACATAAAATCACATATGTAATTTCATTTGGTAAAGTTTTATTTTTAGTTTTTTAAGTTACGTTAAGGATGCTACGTTACCTTGACAAAGTCTTTTTAAACCTCATTTATAGGTTGGGTCACTATTCATAATAACAAACTCTCGGAAATGACTGACTTGGAAAGTATCAGCAAGCTCACTGGAGTGTGTCCACAATGCAATGTACAGTTTGACTTCCTCACTGTGAGAGAAAACCTCAGGCTATTTGCTAAAATAAAAGGGATTCAAGCACAAGAAGTGGATAATGAGGTATTTGATGTGTTAAACTAACAGAAAAATTTAAATTTTTAGTAAAAATGGGTAATCCTCTTTACTTTGATTTTTGGTTGCATTAAATTACCTGTAAATCAATGTATTAAGGTTGACTGCGAAAATATGGGAATAATGAACACTTATTGCAACCTGTGATAATCTCCTAGATCATTAAATCTATTTCTTTCATGTTAACAAATCTTAGATAAGTGGAATTTCTCCATGTTCAAATGAGATTGAATTATGAAGAGGTAAATAATCCCCCCCCAAGTCGTATATCAAGTAAGCATAAAGTCATATGAAACCCAAACTGATAACATTGCTTATTATAAGCTATTATACATTATTATGTCATGTATAAAGACATTTTAGTTATGGCTTGAATGTTCTTTTTGTGTATGGGCAGGTACAAAGAGTTTTGCTGGAATTGGAGATGAAAAATATTCAGGACATTCTTGTTCAAAACCTAAGTGGCGGACAGAAGAGAAAACTGACGTTTGGAATCGCCATTTTAGGAGACCCTCAAGTAAGTCAGACCGGATTCACTGATAGAATTCAATCTGAATCAACCTCCTCATCCAGAAAGGGCACCATGATGGAGATCATACAGCAGAGGGGACTATACAGCAGAGCAGTAAATTAAGTACATACCTAGCCTCTGTGTTCTCTGCTCCCGTAGTTAGTGAAAGTTATTTCTTTTGATTCCTCCTCTAGGTTTTCCTACTGGATGAGCCCACTGCTGGATTGGATCCCTTTTCAAGGCACCGGGTGTGGAATCTCCTGAAGGAACGCAGAGCAGACCGTGTGGTCCTCTTCAGCACGCAGTTTATGGATGAGGCCGACATCCTGGCTGGTAATGGCTGGCTTCCTTAAGCATCATGATGAGGGCTTAAGTTTGAAATTTTTAAACTATTTTCTTTGCTGATGCTTTTGTGATGTTAGATGCTATGACCCAGGACTGGGAGCTCTTTCTGACAAAAGTTTGAGGTGTCTCTATCCCTTTGTGTTTATAGCATCGTGGTGACACAATGTCTTTCTAAGGAAGTTTGAGGTGTCTCTATCCTTTTGTGTTTATAGCATCGTGGTGACACAATGTCTTTCTAAGGAAGCTCACTAAATGCAAGATAAATGTCATTAAAGCTGAATTGCATAATTGAATAAATCAATTTGAAAGATCTGTGCACAGCCAGCTAGGATACATGTTAATACTTATCAGCATCAAAAATGTTCAAGTAATTCATTCTGTTGAGGTGTCTGACACATGAATAATCTACATAATCATCAAAGATTATGTTGTGGTTTTTGACCCATAATTGCATCCTACTTTTAAAGTTGTATAAACTCCTATGCAATTCATTATACCTCATATTTCTCAAAAATAAAACGTGTCTTCCTTCCTTGCCTCTTCCTACTCAGACAGGAAAGTGTTCATCTCCAAGGGGAAGCTGAAGTGTGCAGGCTCATCTCTCTTTCTGAAGAAGAAATGGGGGATTGGTTATCACTTAAGGTAGGCTTTCTGGGGTCTGGTGGGGGTGGATGAGAACTGGGCTAAAGAAAAGGGCAGTGCTGGGTGGAATCATTGCAAGAGAAGAGGAGTCGCAGGGATGGGGAGGGGTTACGAGGAATGGACGGGGGTGAATACAATCGGAATCCTATACACATATGAAAATTTCAAAGAATTCATAAAAATTTTAAGAGAAAATTCATATGTGTATAAGTGTGTGTGTGTGTGTGTGTATACATTTGTACATGTATGCACTCCTGTGTGCATGTAGGAAGAGGTAATGGGTGAAAGAGTGGGAAAGACTGGAATAGAAGGTGCCTGGCATACTATAGAGGGAATATGAGAAAACCAAGTGGTGATGTAGTTAAATGTCTCCGCTATCTGATTATTCCAAAGCCCTACGACGTTCCCAAACCCTACATGACGACTGTATTTAACATCATTATTATCAGTAACCCAGAATAGGAATACCATCTCTCAACTAAAGTTCTAGTTTGGAAGTAGCATTTTTGCACTGACTGACTGATCTCTTTATTTCAAGTTTGCATGACTTGTTTTTTATATTGAATTTATAAATGCTTTTCCCTGGTTATCTTTGGGAGTCAGAGACTATGTTCAAACAACCTATTTCCATTTCCGAATAACAGCTTGCAGCTGAATGAAGCATGTGTGCATGAAAGAATCACATCACTCGTCAAGCACCACATCCCTGATTCCAAGTTGTTGGCAGAAAGTGAAGGGAAATTGAACTACATATTACCCCTGGAAAGAACAAACAAATTTCCAGGTAATTCATTAGCCATGAGTTATGACATGAAATCCATGATAACGATGAGTAACATGTAGCATCAGATTGCTGTGCATGAAGTGTAGTACTAAGAGTCTGAGATGAAGCATCACTCAGAATTCCCATTAGTAATAATAAAAGCTTGATACAATGACAGTCATACCTCAGAGACAGGAAACGGGAGCAGAGGGTGAAGTTAATTCACAGAAGTCACTGTTTTAAAAATGAATTCTGCCTTCAATCTCATTCTGTCAGAAGGAACTATGTGTTAAATCCTTTGGTCTTTGTTCCAAATACTAGAAGCTTTTCATGTTTCCTGAACGCATCACAATGGTGGTGCTAAAAGCTGGTTCACAGTAGCAGTGTCCTCTTCATGCAGGATCAACTGACTCTTATTGGTGCTTTCAGTTTGAAAGCTGAGTTGTATGTATCTTACCAGACAACAGAGAATAAAACACAATTTTCCATGAATAAGAAAAATAATAGAACCAATCAAATAAATAACAATAAAAAAATGGGAGTTTACCAAAACCTTGAAAGAATCTGTCAGTGAGTGTCTAAGCATCTGAGTCACAGCTGTATATGCTGACATTCAGCAAAGATAAAAATGATTACATAGTTAGTGTTAGTGTGACACATGGACTGTTTCATAAACATTTAGAAATAATTAAATGCTGGAAACATTGTATCATAACGCCTAATGACTTATAAGTCTCTTGTTTGCTTTTCATAGGCTTTCAATATCACTGATGTATTATGGCAGTATGCTAAGACTTGTAAATCTTCAATGAACATATAGTGATTTGAAACTTCTCATCATTCATTGGCTGAAAGCCCTATTATGTGTTTTGTTTGTTTTTGTTTTGTTTTTCTGCTTGGTTTTTGTTTGTTTGTTTGTTTTGTTTTGTTTTGTTTTGCTTGGGGCCATGACTTTATGAAATATCCTTGTTGTCAGGCCAGTGTATAAAATAGAATACTCATGCTTGGTTTTCAGCCTAAGGACTAAGAGAGATCATGTTAAGTGAACAAGACCAAAAGAATTGCTATATATAAGCTTAACTAAGGCAGCGTCTTAGTTACTGTTCTATTGTGTAGTGAAACAAATGGCAACTTTTATAAAAGAAAGTGTTAAACTGGAGACTTGTTTACAGTTTCAAAGGGTTAATCCATGACTATCATTGTGGGGAGCATGGTAGCTAGCTGGCATGGTGCTGGATTAGTAGTTGAGAGCTTTACACCCTGATCCAAAGGCAGCAGGGAAAGAAAGAGACTGAGCGGCATGTGGGCTTTTGAACCATCGAAGTCCACCCCTCCAAGGATATGCTTTACTTCCTCCAACAAGTACATGTTTCAACAACAACCCACTTCCTAATCCTTTCCAGAAACCTCCGGGGGCCATTCTCATTCAAGCCACCACAGGCAGAAAACCTACCAAGTGAGAAAATCCAAACATACTTTGTTTGAAAATATAAATATTATTTAGAATCATGAGGATGTGTTTTTGGTTGGAATATATTCATTCCACTTAAAAGGATTGTATAATCTAGAAACCAGCTAGAATCAGGGAGAATGAAACGTGGCTGTCAGTGCTTACTAACCATATCTAGAGTGTGTTGGGAAGGGGTGTATGCATGCTACAATTTGAATTCTGTCAGAGGACAATTTGTAGGAAGGTTCTTCCCTTCAAACTTATAGGTTCCAGGAAGTAAAATAGGTCACCTGGTTTGGTCACAAGTACCTTTACTACCTAACTCATCTCTTCAGCCCTAGCTCCATTCATTTTCCTGAAATCTTCATAATTTAATTTTTTTTATGGTGGATGAATAAGAAAAATTCTATTGTGTACAGGTACTACATCTTCTTTATCAATTCATCAGTTGATAGAAATCTAAGTTTATTCCATTTTCCTATCTATTGTGAACACTGGGCAATGAACATAAATGTATACATATCTCTGTAATGGGAAATAGAGTACTCTGAGTGTATATACCTAGTAACAGTCATGTGATAGTTCTAGCTTGTTTGGCTTGTTGGTTTGTTTGTTTTGTTAGCTTTTTGAGAAATATTCACGTTTCCATAGTTGCTAAGCCAACTAATCAGCAGTGGATAGGAGTACAACTTCCCCCACATCTTCGACAGCATCTGTTGTTATCTGTTTTGTTTTTTTTTTAAATTTTATTATTACTTCTTTAATGATCTCCTTTCTGACTGAGGAGGGATATCACAGTAGTTTTTATTTGAATTTCCCTGATGACCACATTTTTAATAAGTGTTCGTTAGATCTTTATAGAGATCTTGAGAAATGCCCAGACCTGGGAATTGAGAGCTATGGTGTTTCCATAACAACGCTGACTGAGGTCTTTCTGAAACTGGAAGGAAAATCAGCGATTGACCAGGCAGGTAGGTAAAAGGAAGGAAAGCCACCATGCTGTGTCCATTTCAACAATCATGATGTTTGTTGTTGTTGCTGCTTCTGTTGCTCCTCCTCTTCCTTTTCTTCTTCCTCTTCTTCTTCCTCCTCCTCCCCCTCTTCCCCTTCCTCTTCCCCTTCCTCTTCCTCTTCCTCTTCCTCTTCTTTTTCTTCTTCTTCTTCTTTGGAAATCTGTATAAATGAGGAAATCCATTGCCATCACTTGCCATCTCTATCATAGATGTGCCTCACCTGGGATGTTCTATTAGGTCCCAGCCAAGAAGTTTTTGAGTGTTTATGTATACCACATTCTCTATATTGTGTCCCTCAAAACGCTTTCTCTGAAACTTCTATTTCTTTTTTTAAAAAATTGACACATTTAAACTCTGGACATATCTTACACAATATGTAGGAATAAATTCCTTTTAAAGAATTTAAATTATTTAAAGAATTTAATTTATTTTCAACTCTCTGTCTCTGTCTCTGTCTCTGTCTCTCTCTCTCTCTCTCTCTCTCTCTCTCTCTCTCTCTCTCTCTGTGTGTGTGTGTGTGTGTGTGTGTGTGTGTGTGTCCACAGAGGCCAGAGGCATTGGATCCCCTAGAGCTGGAGTTTTAGGCAGTTCTGAGCCACCAACAAGGGTACTGGAAAACAAAATTAGGACCTCTGGAAGAGCAGTGCCTGCCCATAACTACTAAGCCATCTCTTCATAAATTTCTAATAAAGGACACTTAAGATGTTAAAAAAGCAAAGTCAATAATGGACATAGTTAGAGGAAAAGAATTTTTAAAGGTAATTTTCCTTTGATTTTCTTAACTAAAATCCACCTAGGCTTCTTTGAAAGCAAGTTGGAGTCAACACAGCAGAGAAAATGAGGCTGCTTCTCCTGTTAGAACTCTACCAGTGCTTGGGGCTACTTTCTCCCAATCTTTTCACATCTGTCAGGTTCAACATGGTTTTGGGTTCCTCCAGAAATTAAGTACATTCAGTGCTATTTGCCTTGATGAGTCCTTGAGATGATCATTCCAATACTCAATCTTTCTGGTTGTTGAGTTTCTTGTGGGCAGACAGGAAGAGAAGTCTGTAGGAGGAATACCATCTGTCTCCCTGTCAGAACCATGGGTGTCACCTGGTCTTAGCTGCAATGTTGATGGCCTGTCAGTAGTCACTCATCTCCACTTTCCATCCTCTTTGTGACACACTCTAGCTCCCATCATTTGATCAAACAGCAATGTGTCTCACTGGGGAGCTGATAAGCATCTTTAGCTGGGCGTGGTCCTACACACCTATAACCATAGCTCTTGGGAGAGTGAGGCAGGAGCATCCTGAGTTCAAGGCCAACCTGTGTTACAAAGCAAGACCCTTTCTCAGAATGCCTCACAAATTTTAAATTATATTTGTAATATTTCAGTACACACAATTGTATTTAACTTGTATAAACTGACCTTGTAACAACAAAAACTATCCCCACCCACCCAAAAAAAGGGGTTCTCTTACTATTATCCCAGGTTGTTAAAGAAACTGTTGAGTTTCCTGGATCATTATTATCTAGTTATTGAATCATAATTTCTATAAGGCGAACTGTCCATCTGCTGCTTTTTTTCTGTTGAGTTAATCATCGGTCACCCTGGAACAAGTACGCAAAGCGCAATTCAGAACATTCTGTTACCCAACATGCTGCTTTGTGCCCTCTGCAGAGACCGCCCCAAGAGATTCTCTGTAAGCAACTTACACATTTCTCTGCTCCATATAAGTGGGGAAATTCTGGTTTAATTCTTGTAGGTCAGCTCAGCTGTTCTATGATCCGACAATGAGCATTCATTCTCTGTGCTCTTCTATCCCACAGTATTCTTTTCGAGAAACATCATTTGAAACAGTGTCACCTGTCAAGGTTGTACTGACCCATTTTTGTTTTATCTTGGAATCTCTGTTTCTCTGTAAGAGAACAGTTTTTTTAAAAAAACAAATCTCTAGATCAGAAAAAAAATGCTTTTGGAGAAAAATGCAACCACTCATTAGAAATTGCTTGCTTTTGTTTTGAAGATATTGGTGTGACAGAAGATGTACAAGCTGGTGGGGCAAAGGGCCCAGGGAGACTTGCCAATATGGAACAACTTGTCTCTTTACTTAATGAGATGAGTAAGACAAAGAGGGGCATGGCTCTCTGGTGGCAGCAACTCTGTGCAGTGACCAGGCTTCGCTTCTTGAAGTTAAAGCATGAAAGGAAATCCATCGTTATTCTGTGAGTATCAAATTATCGATGCAGTTTCCAATTGCTGCATCAAAGCATACATAAGTAGAACAACAGAAAAGTGATAAAAATTAATTCCAGTGAAAGTCCATAACTGTTATTTCTGTTAACATTCTTGGTATTCACACATTATTATAGTAATACATTGAATGAAAAAAAAAAAGCTCTCAAAGATAGTATGAGGCCTGGGGTCTTTCTTCGTTACTGTTACTCCTTTAAAGTCTCCTTAGTAGAAACAATGGACACCTTAGAACTTAGCCTTGTGAGTGTGCACACGTGCGTGCACGAGCACTCGAGAGCAAGTATGTGTGTTTGTGTGTGTTTGTGTGTGTGTGTGCGAGCACGCGCGTGTGCGATAACTCAGATTTCACAGAATTCTCTGGAACTGTAATGAGTTTGTAAAGTTGATTCATCATCAAATTCTCTCTCTTTTCTGTGGTTCTTATGTGCAAATGGCCCCTTCTCAATTCCTGCCAAATGTCAGACATTTTTAGGAGTTGAACATAAAAGATACCAATTGATTCTCAAGGAATTTACTTCTTGACATTAGCACTCTGAGCCTATCTCATTGTCAATCAGGACTTAGACTAGAATTCCAGTCAATACTTGCTGGATACATGCTTCAAATAGAGGACATTATCAAGATTAAGACTAAAAGAAAAATCATTGTAGTTAATTCAGGAATGCTTTGTAAAACAGTCTAGGAGAGGCAAGAACAGAGGGAAGCCAGCCATAGAGACCAGGAGGCAAGAAGTCTTGGAGTTTTTCACGTGCGGGGGCCCTTCCCCAGCCTGTTGACAGGATGGCCCATAAAAGGAGTCAGTAAGGGAGGAATGAGTTAGGTGTAGTGGTCAGGGAAATCTTGCAGCTCTGACTGACTAGCATTCAGATCACCTCTTATACAGGTTTCACAGAACAAAGACAGATTAATGATTATCCACAAAGTACAGATTATATCCTTTTGTCTATGTGTTTGATTTTTCATTACATGTCTAGGGTTACAAGTTCAGTCACAAATTAGAAAGCACAAATGGAACAGATTTTATTTTTATTATTAGTCCTGTAGCTCCAATTCAAAGACTCTAAAGAATGTCTCTGTCAAAGCAAACACATTTATTATGTGACAGCCTGTTTTTAGGCTGGCAGTATTTGCAGTTTTAAAGCATCCCAGATAAACAGAAAATACCTGAACTGGTCTTTTTATGAATAGCAAACACTAATACCTAACTCCCTTTACAATATTATTTCATCATCTATGTTATAAAGTAGAAAACATTTATTTGAGTCAATCTTTCTTATTTAGTGAGGTCTATTCCTCCAGGGGCATACCTGGTATGCCCTCCTGTCTTTAAACTACATTTTCAGAGAGCGCTCTAACCATATTATAAAAAGGGGCCTAGAATCTGTTGCTAATTCTCCTAGCTAGTAAGAATTTTTCAATTATTTCTGTTTACCCTTTATAAATTATACTGTCCGAGCTTGCTTAGGGGTGGATACCCAAAGATTATTCCTGGAGTCGAAGTCTCATTTAACAGTTTCCTAGCTTTTGCTTATCTGAGCTTATTGCAATCTCTAGGACATAAGGGAGTCTTCCAAATAGTGGCCAGACAAAGCAGAAGTGAATTTAGGACTTTCCCTAAAAGCAGAAGTAAATTAAGGACTTTCCTTAAAAAGACTCAGAACTAGTTTTCTCAGGAAAAGACATAAAATGAGTCACAATGCATAAAGTCCCCAAGAATGCAACACACAGAGACCAAAACCTAAAAGTGAGAGACAGAAGGACAGCGATTGCAGCATTAGGCTCAGCTTCGCTGGAACTGTGTCAGACAGCTGTGCTGACTTCATGACTTTTGCACTTCCCAGTGGATGTGGCTGTGCCACCCAGGCTTGGGAGGAGATAAGGATGAGGATTCAGCAACAGTGCTGAAGTGCTGAGATCCAATTTTTAACCATTTCAAATGGAAAACAAAGGAAAGGAAAACACACAAATAAGTAATGGTTTGAGTAGGTGAAACTTAGGAAACTGTTGTCCTGAGCAAGAGTAGAGACAATGGATAGAAGAGCCAAGAGCAACTTGTGAGTCTGGGACTTGTGAACTATGCAGCAAAGAGGAAACATTAGGCTAAACACAGAGAACATGAGGCTAGATCTCAACTTGTCGTGTAAGGAGTCACCTTCTGAAATTGCACAGGCTGACCAATAGTCGGAGGGCATCAAAGAAGGTGTACCTATGATAAATCCTATTGCTAAAGACAAGGACTAATTTAAGAACCAAGACACAGAACCATACATACGAATGTCTGTCTTTAATAATGTTTTGCTTGTACTATATCCATGCCTTTGAAAGAATGTTTTGAAGACTGGACAATGGCTATAGGTCTATGCTGTCAATTTTTCTTCTGTGTAGGATTCTGATTTTGGGGATTGGACTTCTGCATATTTTGATAGCAAATATTCACAGGATAGTCCATCAAAGTGATTACTGTTGGGAGCTCACCCCTCATACATACTTCCTTACGCCCGGCCAACAACCACAGGTGCCCCGCACGAACTTACTGATCGTCAACAAAACAGGTAAAAATGTTGCTATTTATCAGTAGTTTATGAATATTGTCACTGTTAAGAACATTGCTTAGGAAAGACACACATGACGAAAAGATGAACACATTCTACACCCAATTTAGGAAACTCAAACTTAAATTGGAACAATGAAACCAAAATATGTGATAAAGGAGATATGTATTATATCAGCACACATTAAAAAAATCAAGGTTTATATAAAAATACTGTGAAAGTTTAATGTCACAATGATTATAAAGAGAGACTTGATAGTTGGATAGAGAAGCATGTTGGTCAGAGGACCTTTTCCATTTAAAAACATTTAAATTATGTGATCATTGTTGCTGCCATTATCAATAGAATCTGTTGTTTGATTCTAGGATGTTTTATTCTAAAAGTCACAAGGTGTTAACAAAAGTTGTTTTTAACTATCAGAGTTATTTTTAACTAGAAGAGTTAAAAGTATATGAGAATTATTATTATTGAACCATAGTCAGAAAGTCTATAAAAGAACAATAGAAGACTCCGCAAGGATTTCAGTGGGTCAACCACTTGCTATGGGAGCATAAGGACAGAGTTCAGATCCCCAGAGCTCAGATAAAGGTTTGTTGTGTGTGCAGTATCACAAGTGTAAGCTGACAAAAACACACACACACACACATACACACACACACACACACACACACACACACACACACACCTGACATGTGCAAGTTGCTTTTGGTCATGGTGTTTTATCATAGCAGTCGAAAAGTAGCTAAGACATCATGATCCATTGGATGGTCCCATACCAGTTCTTGTATGGAAAGCACTAACTACTCAATGGATTATAAAGGAACGAAGTTCAGAATTGGGAAAGGTGTAGCTGATAGGATTTAGGAAAAATAATGGGTGAATGGGAATATGACCAAGATATAGTCCATGCATATTGAAATTCCCAAATAACTAATAAAAATATGGGCTTACAAAAGCTTGTTGGATACGGAGGCCTATGTATAATCTCAGAGACAGTCAGTGCCCAGAGCAGCTGGCAAGATAGACTGAGTTGGTGAGCTCTGGCCCAAAAGAAAGCCCTGGTTCAATATATACAGTGAAGAGTGATCAAAGAAAATACCTGACATAGACCTTTGGCCTCCACATGCATGTGCATGCATGTGCTCTTACACATATAGTAAAATGCACACATGCGCATGAAGCAAAAAGGGAACAAAAGATATTTGTTCAGAAAAGAAATATACGGAGAATTAAAATCTATACTATTGCATGCTGTAACAATCAAATGGCTGTGAAGAGTCGTTTTGATACATAACTTTGTGGTCTCTTGGATTTATAGTGCTGTTTACATTTTACTGTTTATTAGGAGCTACGATTGATGACTTCATACATTCACTGGAGCAACAGAACATAGCTTTGGAAGTTGATGCCTTTGGGACTAGAAATGGCACAGAGGATAGTCAGTATAATGGAGCTATCATCCTATCAGGTGGTGAGAAGGTACGTGTGTCTCCAGGGCACATAGCTATGGCTATTATAGGTCAATTTAATGAAAATTGGTATCTGAGACATTATATACAAATAACATATCTGTGTATATATTTTGTATTTGAGGAGAGAATTGGGGTTATGGTTATGCCATTTAAACATTAAATTTACTTAAGAGAATGCATTAAGATTCCTACTTTCTTTCATTATTCAGAGTATTGTATTCATGAGTTGGATATAATAAAGTTACATTCACTATTAGCTCATTATATTACTTGAGTTTGATTCCTGGATCCAATGTGGTAGAAAGAGAGAATTGACTCTTGCAACTTGTCCTCTGATTTTCCCACAAGTGCAATGAACATGAATGTACATGCATAGACATACATACATACACACACACAGAAACACACACCGATGAATAAATGTAAAAAATTAAAAAAAAATACAATTTGCACTTGTTATCTGGAGCTTTAAGCCAGTGATCCCAAATGTAATCCCTAAATTGGATACAGTCTGTAAATACTACATGGCTTTTCTTGAGGAGCTGTGAATAAAGTCAAAGATATTATTCCACAAAAGCCTAGCTTAGCGAACCAATGAGTTTGTAGGGTTTCTTAGAGGAGTTATGGGTGACTTGGGTATCTCTATCATCACAGAATTCATCCCAGCATGGGTGGCAATTCCCAAGAGATGTATCCCCACAGTTCACTGCACAACTTGTAGACATCTCCACAGGAGAGTGCCCTCTTCATCAGTAACTTAACCACTCCTGGCTAAGTTACTCATAGGCATTGTAACTTCATGAACTTCTTGATACTTATCCAGCTCACTTCTCCATCCAGGAGGGAAGATTGGGGTTCCAAGCAAATGGCTACAGGACTGCAGCCATAATTAGTTTATCCTATTAGAGGTTTGTTTTAAACTTTAATTATATCCCGTTGCTTAATTCAGGCATTTAAAAACTACAACATTGACTTGTGCATCACAAAGAAACTGAAGAACCTCTAGTCCATCAGCCGCGTCACAAAGAATGTGCCATTCTTTCAGTATTTGAAGAGTTTGGCATATTGTGCTCACGAGTTTTATGTTTCCTCCTTCCAGACTGATAAACCTCTTTGTACATTTTAGAATTACAACTTTACACTTGCATGCAATACCAAGAGACTGAATTGTTTTCCGGTTCTGGTGGATATTGTGAGTAATGGACTACTTGGACTGTTCACACCATCAGCACACATTCAAACTGACCGCAGCACATTTCCTGAGGTTGGTATGTTCTTGTAGATTCTGCTATATCTGGAGTCTTCCAGACTTTTTTATTCAGAATAATCTCAGTGGCCTTGATAAAGTTTCTTTCATACATTAGATTAGCATTTGTATCTAACTTAATTTGATATATAGTATGTTACAGGATATCATATATATGTATATCATATATATGTATATATATGACTATGCATATTCAATTGAGCTGTTCCCTGTAAGCACAAAATGTTAAATTAGGAGAGATAAATCTAAGCATGCTGACTCACACCTACAATCGTAGTGCTTGAGAGGTTTTGGCAGGATCATTATGAGTTCACGTTCAATCTGTATTGCAAAGTAAGATTATCTTAACAAAATCAAAAGAAAGAGAAGGAGGAACGGGAGGAAGAATGGGAAAAAACCTATGATGTGAAAGTTATGAGTTGGAATTCCTGAATGTTAAATTGATTGCATTGGTGACAAAAATATCACAATAATTATTTAAAGCCTAAAAATATTGATCGTCTTTAGGTGTCAGCCTCAACTTTAGAATCTTACAGTCATAAGGAGAACCCCTTGTTCTTATGATTACTTTCCATTTTCAAAATCGTATTGTGTAGCTTCTTTCAATTGTTTACTTATAAAATTGGATATATAAGCAACATCTATGTTGAAAATCAGATTAGGATGTGAGGAGGTAGAAATGTCAAAACAGACCCAAAACACTATCTTAGGTAATTGACTGTGTTTTGAGCAAGGTAATCCAGACAACGATTTTCAACTTTGCACTACTTCCATTCCTAGGATGACAGCCACAGAAAATTTGATTATATGGCTTATTTCTTCTCGTGGATCCTTCTGATGGCCTGTATTCCTCCTTATTTTTCTATGACCAGCATTGATGACTATAAGGTAGTAAAAAAATAATGGAAACTTTAGTTGATTTAAACAACCAGAAGTTGTTTATAATATGATTGTAGGGTTTTTCCTTTAGTATGGTGTATTGCATTATACACTGAGTTGTTGATTAATACACACTTGCACCTTTATAGAAGTAAAAAATATGAATGAAATAAAGGAGGGGAAAAGGAAGGAGAAGGGGAAGACAAGTGGAAAGACCATGAAAAAGGAAAATGAGAAATAAATAAAAAGCTTTGCTTGTTTCATTTTTGAAGAATGGAAGCATTGTGATGAGAATTGACCCCCCCTAAAACAATCTTTTCAGTGGAAGACTGGGTGAGATTCCATATAAAAATTTGAGTTGTACATCACACATATCTTCTTGGAACTAACTCATGGAACACAGAGAGGTCTTGAGGAGCACCCCAAGGTCTTATTAAACTAAAAGAAGAACTTGGAATCCAAAACGGTTAGAGTGACTAGAATTTGCTTCTAAGAATTCCATCAATGCAGGAATTACATAGAGCAAGGGCAGTAGAACTCTACACATGGGATGCTTAAGACTCTGTGGCTAAGACAGAGCTGTGTATGCATAGACTAGAACTTCATTATATCAAGAATGTACTGATCTCTGTAAGATGAGCACATTCAGAAGTGATATAGGACTGGAAATACTTATTTCCAGTCATCAGTTGTAGGGTTCTCCCAAAGATCCAACTCTGTGACAAGACTTGATCAATTGAGAACAGACCCATAACTGACAAAGAAAACAAAAGAAGTAACAGTAAAATAGGGAAAGTTAATGCAATCAAGGATTTAACTAAAGAATGAACATGATGAAGAAAGAGATAAAGAATAATATATATGTAAATATATAAAACAGTTCTGAAAAATAATCTGAACTTTAATGATTCATGGTACAATAGTAACAATTCATACATTTAAATAGATTATCTAAGGCCGAAGAGTTAGAAATGACAGAAAATGCACTTGGTCAAAATTTTTATCACTTGGTGGATTTTTTTCACTTAGTGAAACAAAATAACTACATATAATCTGTATATATTACTATGAAACACATTAATGACTTTAAATATGAGAAACTACAAATCTATCAAAGTATCACACAAGGTGCAACTATTTACAGTGTTTTAATCACTCATTTCATTATCGTTGAGAATAAACCAATAAGACAATTTTGCATTAAAAAAAATGGCTACTTTCATTTGACTAAGGGATGAATTGTTTTATCACTGAAAGTTAATACTCAGATGGGGAATTTTCCTTTGAAGGCATTAAGTCAATCATCGATTAACTGCACTATTGCTCTGTCAGTAACTTGGATGGTTTATTTTTACTAACTACAATTGCATGTTAGGATAAATTATTTTTATTAATAACAACAGCAAATTTTGATAGAGAAGCTTTGAAATGATCCATGTCCCTTAGACTGTGTCACGTTTAATCACTAATAATGCTTCATATTTTTATAAAATACAATATCCAATTGATGATTGCACTTCCTTATCAGAACAGAGCTCAGTTCCAGCTGTGGATTTCAGGGCTCTCCCCATCTGCATACTGGTTTGGGCAGGCTCTGTTTGAGGTTCCAGTGTACTGTGCACTCATTTTGTCTATGTATGTTGCATTCTATGCCTCGGCCCCTTCAGAGAGCAAGTTCACAGCTGGAGATCTGTTTATTCAGGTAAGTGACACCATCCCTAAAACAATTAACATTAAATAATTCCATCCCAAAACTAACAGTAACATGTAATATACCATTTTTAATATTTTCATTTCTTTTATAAAGGTTTCTTAAAGTGTGTTTAAAATATGTATGACTTAAAATTGTCGCTGTGGTTTTTTCCCTGTTGTATTTATTTTGTTCCTTGGACAGGACCTAACTATGTAGTCCTAGCAGCCTTAGTTAACTTTGAAATCACCTGAGGGCTAAGATTTAAATTTTGTGCCATCATGACTGGCTCCTCCTGACTGCTTTGACTGTGACATTCAGTAACACTGGTTGCATATTCCCAAACCTTTTGTCACCCCCCACCTCCCCCCCCCAAAAAACCCTTCCTGTTATGTGGCTCCAGAAACTGAGATCTTATGCTGAGAATACAGGCACCCATCTGCAAGACTATCTCCAAGCAGGGGTTCTGGTAGGCCAAGAGCCCTCAGAACACACCAAAGCATTCTTACCATTTCAAACTTGTCATTTTTGAGTGAGTTATTGTATGTAAACTTTTGATTGCAGAAAATTGACAGTCACCTCTTCTAGTTGTTTGTGTTTTATGATGTTTCTGATGAAAAAATGACAACCCCAAGCCACCCACTTTACTACTCTCTATGATATTTAAATCATTATAAATGAAAGAACATGAAGATATTGTTTCATGACATTAATACATTCAAATATTTTCATATGTCACAATATTTATTCCCTTATTCCCATTGGTTTCAGATTCTCTATGTTGGTGGCTATGCCATGTCAATTATCTTTATGACTTACATTATTTCATTCGTCAGTCGCAAGGGGAGAAAAAATAGTGGCCTTTGGTCACTTTGCTTCTATATTGTAAGTATGTTTACTGTTTTTATTTTTATGATGAACTTAAGTACTAATACTCTAAAAAATATTTTCTGTTGGTGTAAGATAAACCAATTTTATACTTTAAAATATTTCAAATGTATTTTTCTGACAACTTCCACTAGTTCCACATATATATACATGTGTATAACATGCATGTTAAAATTTATCTGTTTTCATTTCACTTTCTTTAAAGGTAAGAGAATTCATTATAGGATTGTAAACCTAGATATTGTTTTGAAATTCTTTTTAGGAAAAAAATTAACTGAGTAAAAAACATTATGAAATTTTCAGACTATAAATGTTGTTAATTTTAAAATCTAAAACTAAAATCTAATTGCTGAGAAAGTCCTTGTTAAGAATCATTTACTAAAATCTTCACTTTCTAAACTTAGAAGGGAAATAGATGTAACTTATATGTTTTGAATGTCTCAATTATATTACTGTCTAACAAGTACTTGATTTTCTTCATGTATCGGAGTTTGAGATGGTTGAGGAAGAAAACATGCAGGTTACATAGTCTCTTCTTCCAGTGATTAAATGAAAATGAAGCTTCTTCCCTTGTAGTTTGTATTTGAAATTCTGGAGGGCTTGATACGCTTCAGCATCAAATGATGCTGTATTTGTATTTGATACACTAGTCATAATATTACTTTATATGAATTAATCACAGCAGTTTATAGTCACTTATTTTCACAAGTTAACAAAGACACAGACATAGGGCATATTATCGTAAAACTGAATAATGAAAATTATATAAATAAAGATTAGATATAGATATAGGTATGGATATAGATATAGATGATATAGATATAGATATAGGAATGGATATAGATATAGATGATACAGATATAGATATAGGAATGGATATAGATATAGATGTAGACGTAGACATAGAAGCAGACGTAGATGTAGATATAGATAGAGAAATGGATATAGATATAGAAATGGATATAGATATAGATGTAGATGTAGACATAGACATAGACGTAGACATAGATGTAGATGTAGACATAGATATAGATATAGATGTAGACATAGACGTAGATGTAGATATAGATGTAGACAGATATAGATATAGAAATGGATATAGATATAGATATAGGAATGGATATAGATATAGGAATGGATATAGATGTAGATATAAATATTGATATGGGTACAGATATAGATATAGGAATGGATATCGATGTAGATATAGATATTGATATGGGTATGGATATAGATATAGGTATAAATGTAGATGTAGATATAGATATGGATATGGATGTAGATGCAGATGCAGATGCAGATGTAGATGTAGGTAGATGTAGGTATAGATATATCCATACTATAGAATATTAAAAACCATAAAATGCATATACAAAGCAGGCATTAAATCCTGAAAGTTAATAAGGAGTAAGATTTCCTAATGATATTTTCTAAAGATATGCTTTTCTTCTTTAGAAGAAAAGGCTAACAGGGTAAAAACTCAATAGGGGAGAAAGCCAGATCTATCTGATAAAAACCGTAGAAACTGATAGAATGCCTGTGTAGTAGGAAGCTGAGCACAGACAGGGAACTCGTTAAGATGGGTAGTAAGACTAGATTCATGGCTCACCGTACATGGCATACTCACAGATTAATCATACAGGGGTCTATGTTTTGTTATGGGGGAACTTAGAAGCTTTTAGAATGGAAATGCAGTCAGAGACAGTACTCTGACATCAGAATGAATTGAATGGAAGCACAGAAGCTTCTAGAAAAGCTTTGCCATCGTTTAGGAAGGTTTAAGGCTATGATGTATAGTTTACACCTGGGATTTCTGTTATATCAGTACCAATGGTACTCAAAGACATGTTGCCTGATTGATAAACTTATCAATATCTCTGAGAAAAACTTCTACAAAACACAATTCCATTCAATTCAAAGCTATTTCTCTTTGATTATTACCTATAGCTTATTTATTAAATCTCTAGAGAACATCGAATCTACTTTATTTTTGTTCCTCTGTGATTAAAAATTGGGCATAGACTCTTTAGTCTATGCACCAGATCTGATATTTGTCCAACTTTGTCAAATTTCTAATGTCAAGCCAAATCCTTTTAGCCAAGTCTAGTAAGAAATGTTTGTGATGATGTTAATTTTATGACAATGGAGGTAAGGGTAGAATAAATAGAAAATACATTTGATTTTTGGATTTAAGATTTGTGTGTGTGTGTGTGTGTGTGTGTGTGTGTGTGTGTGTGTGTGTTCACAAGTGAAGTTCCAGAAAACAGTGTTGGGCTTCATGGAGATGGAGTTACAGGAAGGTGTGAATTACTTGAGATGAGTATGATGAACTGAACTCAGGTCCTCGGAAGAGCAATACATGGTCTCAACTGGAAAGTAACCCCTTAGCCCTTCCATTGCATTTCAGAAAGCAACTAAAAATGTGTATTTCATTTTCTTCTAGGTCTCTTCCGTCACTGTGGTTTTTTTGGCTATTGATTTCTTTAGAGATACCTCACTATTTTCTATTGTCCTGATTCCACCTGCTACACTGGGAGGCTGCACATTATTACATTTTGAGGTAAGAAATGTACAACATTTCTATAAGTGTCTCAGAATAGAGGAGCTACTAAAAAAGCTTTGTCTTGAGTTAGAAAATATATACTCTGAAGACTGAATATTTAAAGTATTTTTTAAATTTTTATTATTTTTCCCTTTTAAAAATCCATTTCTTTTTAAAAATTTACTTACATTCCTTGTGATGGTTTGAAGGTTTGACTCCCATAGACTTATGTATTTGAATACTTGGTCATAAGGAGTGGCACTATTAAGAGGTGTGACCTTATTGGAGGAAGTACATCACTGTGTAGGCAGACATTGAGGTTTTTATGCTAAGGCTCTGCCCAGGGTAGATTTTCAGTCTCCTTCTGGCTGCCTTCAGATAAAAATGTAGAATTCTCAGCTTCTTCACCAGCACCATGTCTGCCTGGATGTTCTTATCCTTCCCTCCATGATGATAATGGACTGAATCTCTGAAATTAAACCCTAATTAAATGTTTTTGTCTGTAAGAGTTGCCTTAGTCATTTTGTCCCTTCACGACAATGGAAATCCTAAGACAGAAATTGGTATCAGGAGTGGGGTTTTTCTGTGCTAGACCTGACCAAAAGTGAAGCTTAATGGGCCATACTAGTAGAAGCATGGAAGACAGTGGTGCTGAAGGTAATTTAAATTGTGGTACTCTGGCTCAAGGAGATTCAGAGGAGAAGAATTTTAGCATGTGGTCTAGAGACTGTTCTTCTGATATTTTGGTGAATAATGTAGCTGGGTTTTGCCCTTGTCTGAAGGGTCAGCCTGAGGCTAAAATAAAGAGATTTAAATTAATTGCATTGACAAAGGAAACCTCCTAAACTATCAATAGCCTAGCATAGACTCTGTCCTATGTTTCATTCTTATGAAGAACTTTATGATCAGATGTAACAAATTGAGAAAGGATAAGTATGCATATATATATATATATTAAAGGGGCACCAGGAAGTGAAATGGAGCTAAATCCTGTGTTCAAGAATATTAAATCAAATTAAGGGAGTGATGACCTCTGGACAAGATCCTACCCCACTAAAATTATTGTTCATGTGTTTGCAATTGAAAGAGGGATAGTTATATCATGTTAGGCATTATTATGACCTGGTTATTGCTTTCATTTGGACTTAAGGAGATATGATTATGTGCCAAATTGTCAAGGGATGGATCATGATGGTTATTTTCAGTTGTCAACTTGACTTTATCTGGAAGGAATTATACTCCAGTCTTGGAGGGCACAGGTATGATCCAGATCTTGAGGCTGGAAGACACAGGCTTTTTGATCTGGATATTGATGTGGGGTGATACATGCCTTTGATTCACATCAACACATGTCTTTAATCCAGATCTTAAGAGATAGTGGTTATGCTTATAAAGATTTTTGTGAAAAGAAATTAAAGAAAAGCTTAGGTCTAGGTGTGGTGGTACATCTCTTTAATCCCAGTACTTGGGAGACAGAGGCATGCAGATATTTGAGTTCAAGGTCAGTCTACAGAACAAGTTTCAGGACAGCCAAGCTTAGACAGTGAAGGAAATCATTGAAAACAGAAAGCTGGTGATGAAGTACAAGGAGGTCATTTTCCAGCCCCAACAAGCAGCAGATTTTGGCAGCTTCGGCCATGTGGCTCTGGCTTTAGAGTCAGTAATAGAAGAGGTTACTGGGATAACTGATGCTGGTTCGCTAGAGTGAAATCTTCTGGGAAGAGTGTTTTGAGAGCACATAGAAGCTGTGTTCCAGAGACATTAAACTGGCAGCTGAGATTGGTGACATGTAAGAATCACCCAGGTGGTACTAATTTTGAAGGCATGAAACAGACATGGAGAAAAGCTGAGGCTTGGTACTGTGAGAGGCCAGGAAAGGCCATTTGTGAATGTGCAGTCTCAGTGAAGAGACTCAGTTGAAGTCCCAGAACTGAAGGGAATCATACAAAGAAGTTAAGGCTTGGCACCATTGAGAGGCTACAAGAGGCTATTGGTGAAAGTTCAACCTAGTTTTAACAGAAGACTCCAGAGTATTAGAGATGCTAATACCATAGGATGACCCTCAAGAACAGCAGCAGCAGTGAAGTGGAGTAGCTAGTGCGTAGAGTGCTATAGAGGTAAGAACTGGAGAAGTGATCTAAGCCATTTGAAGGATCCCAGAAAATCATGTGTGGATCCCAGATACTGGAACAAGAAGCTGTGAAGTTGAAGTTGCCTTGGATACCCCAAAAGGTGAGAGATGCCTGGTGGGAAAAGCTGCTAGAAAAAGGGAGTAGATCCAGCCCAAGAAAAAAAATGTGCTTCAGTCAACACAGCTGTAAGGAGTTGGACATCAGACATGGAGATACAGAGTTTGGAGCTTGCTGAGCAGGTTTTTGGTCTTCTTTGGTCTAGTATTTCCTCACTATGATATTTTGGAATCGAAATTTCTATCCTGTGATACTGGAAGTATATGATCTGCTTCTTGATTTTGATTGTATAGAGGATTACAGTTAAGTGATTGCATGAATATCAGAAGAGACTTTAAACTTTGGACTTTTAAACTTCGAGATTGTGATAGACTATAGGGACTTTTGAAGTTGGATTAAAAGCATTTGGCACTATATTATGGCTGTAAGCCTATAGGGGCCAGGGAGTGGAATGTGATGGTTTGAATAGGTTTGCTTCCCCCATAGATTTGTTTATTTGTATGCGTGGCCACCAGGAATGGCACTATTAGGAGGTATGGCCTTACTGGAGGAGGTGCAGCTTTATTGGAGTAAATGTATCACTGTGTAGGTGGAATTTGAGGCCTCCTATGCTCTGGCTCTGCCAGTGTATAGAATTCCTGTCTCCTCCTGGCTGCTTTCATATAAAGATATAGAACTCTCAGCTCCTTATCCAGCACCATGTCTACATGCTTGCTGTCATGCTTTCCAACAAGATAATAATAGACTGAGCCTCTGAAACTATAATCCAGTCCCAATTAAGTATTTTCCTTTATAAGAGTTGCCTTGGTCATTTTGTCCCTTCACAGCAATGGAAACCCTAAGACAATCCAAATTCACCTTTCAGTCCCTCCTCTTCTTCCAGTCCTTCTTTCTCATCCTCCCTAACCTCATCCTCCTGGCCTCCCCTTTTCCTCAGGAAAGGGAAGGCCTCCCATGGATATCAACCCACCTTGGCATATCAAGTTGCAGTAAGACTAGGTGCATCTTCTCATATTGTGGCTGGGCAAAGCAGCCTAGTTAGGGGAAAGGGAACCCAAAGCAGGCACCAATGTCAGATATGGCCCCTGCTCATGCTGTTAGGAGTCCCATATGAAGACTGAGCTAGACACCTGTTACATATGTGTTGACAGCCTAGGGCCTAGGTCCACCCCATGCACACTCTCTGTTTGGTGATTCAGTCACCCACAGGTCCAGGTTAGTTGATTCTGTATGTTTGTTTTCTTGTGGTGTTCTTGACCTCTCTGGCTCCTTCTATCCTTCTATCCTTCCTACTCCTCTTCATTAGGATTCCCCAAGCTCCACCTAATATTTGACTGTGAGATTCTGCATCTGTTTCCATCAGTTGCTGGATGAAGCCTCTCAGATGCTAGGCTCCTGTCTTCAAGTATTGCAAAATATCATTAATAGTGTCAGGGGGTGGGGAATCTTTCATGGCATGGGTATCAAGCTGAGCCAGTCACTGGTTGGCCATTCTCTCAGTTTCTGCTCCATCTTTACTCCTGCACATCTTGTAGGCAGGACAAATTGTAGGTTGAAAGTTTTGGAGCTGGGTTGGTGTCCAGATAAGTGAAAGACTTGTATGACAAGAACTTCAAGCCTTTGAAGAAAGAAATTGAAGAAGATAACAGAAGATATCATACTCCACGGATCAGTAGGATTAAAATAATAAAGGTGGCCATCTTATTAAAAGCAATCCAATTACCATCAAAATTCCAACACAATTCATTACAGATCTTGAAATAACAATGCCCAACTTCATATGTAAAAACAAAACAAAACAAAAAACAGATTGCTAAAACAATCCTATACAATGAAATAACTGCTGTAGGTATCAACACCCTGACCTCAAGCTGTACTACAGAGCAATAGTAATAAAAGCTGCGTGGGATGGACATAAAACCAGATAAATCGATCAATGGAACCAAACTGAAGACCCAGAGGTAAACACACATACCTATCGACACTTGATTTTTAACAAAGAAGCCAAAACTAGACAGTAAAAAAAAGAAAGCATCTTAACAAATGGTGGTGGGTTAAACTGGATGTCTGAATGTAGAAGAACACAAACAGTTCCATATCTATCTCCCTGCATAAAACTCAAGTCTAAGTGGATCAAAGACTCAACATAAAACAAGGCATAGTAAAGCTGATAGAAGAGAAAGTGGATGATAACCCTGAACACATTGGCGCAGGAGACAACTTCTTGAACTGAACACCAACAGTTCAGGCATTGAAATCAACAATTAGTAAATGGAACCTCGTGAAATGGAAAAGCAAATGACACCTTAATGTCAGTCTACAGAATGAGAAAAGATCTTCACCAATCCTATATCTGACAGAGTGCTGATATCAAAAATATATAAAGAACTTAAGAAACTACACACCAACAAACCAAATAATCCAATTTTAAATATGGGGTACAGAGCTAAGCAGAACTCTCAACAGAGGACTTTCTAATGGCCAAGACACAGAAGCCCTTCAAGAAATGTTTACATACTTAGTATGTAATGTTTCACTGATGACATACTTAGTCATCAGTGAAATATAAATCAAAGTGACTCTGATATTCTTATACCTGACAGAATGGCAAAGATCAAAAATGGGTTCAGGAGGAGGACGCTGCTGGGAGAGACCCTGTCTTCACTGTTCCTTGGATTCTCTCAGTAGCTGATCCTTAAACACTGAATATATTATCCTTTGAAGAAAAGCTACATGACTTCTAGACCATGAGAAGAAGAATAGCAGCGTATTTAACAATCCTTTGTGCCCATGAAAAAATCTGGGGAAAGACTACACTAGTAGCGTTGATCAATGGTCCAATCACATTAGCATAAAATTTTTTGATTATAAAACTTCATGTCTAATTTGTTCTTTCTTTGCAGAATCGTGAGTTTCCTGAAACAAATTTTGAACCAGAAAGGGAGTATTCCTATCTGTTTTTCCTAACTGTAAGTATCCTTCTTGTTCAAATATTACTGCACACAGAGAGGCACCCTTACCTAAATGATACAGAGTGCTTATTGATCATATTTTGGGTGAAAAACAGTTCTGGAGACCAAACTCAGGACTTGTACCTGTTACACTGATCAATACCCCCAGCCCTAGCCTGAAAATTAAGATGGTTTATGTAGCCAAGTCCCAGAAAAGCAATATGTTTCTAAGTATAGAACCATTTTTATGAACAAATATCCAGTGACAAAATAAATTTTACCTTCAAATTCTAAAGACATCATGGAGAGTTGAGGATAGGGCTCAGTGGATAAATTGCTCCTATGCAAGAGTCAGGATTAGGATATATATATCTTCTCTGAAGTAGAGATAGAGGTCTCCTAGGCTAGCTGGCTAGCAAGACTGGCAGACTAACAAAGTCTGGGTTCAAGTGAGAGATGCAGACTCCATTAATAAACTGAAGAGTGATTAAGAAAAACATCTGATTTCCTCCTCCGACCCCTCCCCCCACATACATATACACACTTATACCAAATAAAGGTGTATCCTAAAGTATGAGTAGAGGTCAGAACATAATATAATGCAGGGTAGTATGAACACTTGCACTGTTTCTGTACAAAGAACTGTCATTCATTTTGACTTGTTTTGTAAGCAGCGGAATGGCTATCTCTCACAACTTTAACCCTTCTGTCCTGTACACACCTGTAGAAGACTGTTTGCCATTTCCTTTCTGATGTTAGCACTTGGTATTTCTAACTGAGAATGTCTCTCTTTCCCCTAGCCTTTCGGTCATTTTGCCATCTTCCTAATTATTCTCCGATGTCTGGAAAGGAAGTTCGGAATGAAAACAATGAGAACGGATCCTGTCTTTAGGTTTGGAGAACTCACATGGTTTTGTATTTTTCATTGAACAATTTTGTATAAAGGCAACATACAAATTCTCATGGACACCCTGTCCATGAGGTTATGATGAAGAGACAGTTATGGAGATCATCAATATGATTACCAGAACATGGGTTCTGAGTCTTAATGATGATTGTAGTAACCGTGGTCAAAACAGGTCAAACCCGCCAGAAACACAAGAAATCCAGGGCTCCATCTGCAACTATGTGCAAGGGAGGGCCAAGAATCACCACACACAGCAAGCTTAGTTTGAATGACAACTGCCTTGTGCCTTGTAGAGCTGAGGAAACACAGTCCACCCAGAAAGGAACACAGAGATAAAAGATGGGGAGGGTTTTGGCAGAAACAATAATTCTTACTAATAGAGTAAGAAACCTATCCCCTGTGTCCTGGGCAGTTTCTATTAATAGAAAGGAAATGGGGTTAAGTATCCAGGGAGCTTGAAAGTAAGTATGCTCTATTCAAGCGAGACTCAAGAACATAACCACAATCATATTAGTTCTTCTGAGTCTTTGTTAAGTTTTGGATTCTACATTTGGGAATCACCACTTATATGCAAGAGTGGAGTGGCTGAGTAGATAAAGGTACCTGACACCAATACTGACGATCTGAGTTCAATCCCCAGGTCCTACATTGTGGAAGGAAAGAAAATACTCTTGAGAGTTGTTGTTTCTCTCCCTGACACACACCAAACAAACAAATGTTAAACAAACAAAAACTCAGGAAAGGAATCTCTGCTTGACTGGGACTTTCTAGTTTTGCCACTGTGAATCTGAGGTCTCATAGCCCATCTGTTCTAGCTAATGAGAATGGTTGACCAGCCTACTCTTATACTAGTGTTGTCTTCTTTTAGAAAGTTGGATAGAAGAATCAAGCTTTGACACATTACCTATGACCACAATGAAGAAGGGAGAGAGGGTAGAGAACCCAAATTTATTATCTTGTCATAAACGTGTGAGCTGGAAGGGAGAGACAAGGATTCCTCTGACACATCCCAAAGACTGTGCCTGTTCACATAGATAGAACTGGCTTTGAACATTCTGGTCTATCACTCTAAAAACAACTTTGACAATGTCCATAATTTGTGTTTATTTTGTTCCCAGAGTACTTATTCCATAAAATGTGACCGCATTTTTTGCTAATCTAAGAATATGAAGCTGTACATTGAAGTTAAAAAAAAATGTCTCCATAATAAAGAGAATTGACAGTAGCCAAGAGGCAATGACTGCTTTACTTGGTGACTCTTTGACTATTAATTTTTGGGGTGAGAGGGAAATGGATATGCTGACAAAAGATGGATGTTATAAAGACTTATTGTTCATCCAGTCTACTCTGATGAAAAAAAACATAGAGGACAGAACTGGATCCCAAGCTATGTACCCCAACCATAGTTATTAATGGATTTATTTGTCTATAGAATTTCTTCAAGAAGTGATCGTGTATTTAACAATCCAGAAGAGCCAGAAGGGGAAGATGAAGACGTGAGTCTGGAAAGAGTGTGGACAGCAAATGCTTTGACTTCAGCAGACTTTCAGGAGGTAAGCCTTGTAAAGCAGCTCACAGCAGATGTGTCTTAACCTGTTTGCAGTTAAGGAATGTGTTCAAGAGTTCCACTTTAAAATGAAGAACACCTTCAACTGCTTCATATGTACCCTGAATACATGGTGATAAAATAATCATTGATCAACCAATGATAAAGCAGTTATTGATCAGTCATTGACTTGTTTTCACGCTCAGGGACAAGCAGCCCTAATCTTCAGTACATTTGTATTCTTGGTAAAAACCTTATTACACTTGGTCTTGCTTAGAAATGTGAGGTGCTAAGACATTCCACCTGACAATTTCATTCATGCTTAGATTTGGTCAAGCCAGTTCCGTGAAGTTTCATAATAGACGATTGTAAGCCAGTTCACAAGGGCTGTCTTGTTTGGCTAAAAGGTGAAAGTATAGTGAGATATGTGAAATACGAAGTCAGACTTCAAATTGGCAGCTAAAACATTTATTGTTGCAAGTAGTCATCGCTGTGATGTCTTTGGTTGTCCTTGCATGCAACCAACACTGGAGAATGTAAGTTTACCAAGCTTTCTGGGTTCCTCAGATCGTATGCAAGTTCCTCTATCTAGTGTTCTATAATTAAACATTCCCACAGGATGTCCCAGTAAGATTTTTATTTCTTGCATTAGAAGCTGTAACTCTTTTGGGGTCTTTCAAACAGTAGCAAGTATATTTAACTACTGGATTCTCTTGTCACCATTACATTCTGAATGGTCAGGATACGGTGGAAATTGGAAGGACATTTTGGGGTTCTTACTAAAGTAATTTAAGACTGGATTCAAATGGAGACCTAAGGACATTTTTATTACATTTTAAAAGAAAACCCTCATGGCAGGAAAACTGAAGAACCACAGCAGGTGCAGGTGCACAGAAGAGGAGAGTGGAGGAAGCCATTTTAAGTTTCCATGGAGATCAGACACATGGTGGAAGAGCAACCATATTGCACAGAGGGGGAGGCTTTAGCAAAAGAACAAGGAAACCCAACATGTTAGGAGGAAAACCCAAAGTGTTAAGTTAAGGAAAGCATGCTTAGAAAAGAGATAGAAGGAAGAAATGGAGAAGTCCCACTTTCCTGAACAATTCATAAAATATGGCATGTTTAGGGCCCTTCAGCTGCAACCTGTAGGCTCCTATAGTAGGGGGTAAGGATTCTAGGGTGTGTCAGAGGAGTGCAGCATCTCATTAAAGAACTAGTTGTTACATTTATCTCTTTAGCATGGCTTAAGATGAACCCAGCCTCCCAGGGGTAGTATGCCCTTGGCCAAGTGAAAGACCTAGCTCAACCAGGGTGTTAAGAGAGTCTATTTTCTTGACAATAGATATTAGATATTTTACCTTAACTTATACAAATGCTCACCATCTGCAGTGTAATCTTCAAGATTTTCTGAAGTAGATAGCACAATAAGGTAAATGATTAGAACTTAATCAAATGGTAGATGACAGGATTAACTATATTTGTTTCTGTTTTGATATATTTTTTGGAGTCGAATGGTTTTTTTTTTTTTCCTTCAATGGACCAAAGAAAGCTAGTGAAGTGTGAAATTGAAACTCTTTGAAGGCTAACAATTCATCCTTAAATGTAAGGCAATAATACAATCATACTATTTTGAAACATTATTAAAGCCAAAATTAAAGGGTTCGGGGTAAAATTTACAGTAGCAGATGTGTCTCAAAAAATTTTAAAATATTACCGAAACATAAGAAAATTATGTCTTGCTATGCTCCCATGTTAGTGCAAAGAACGTTCTGGGCATTCAGATTATCTACTTATCGGACATCGATGAGATTACACAGATTTTAGGTGTACTGACTAACTAGAGGCACCAAGGTCAAGCCATGTTGGTTTGGAGACTCTATGTGTAGATTTATGCTTATCATGATGACTCACCGGCATGACGTGTTTGCAGAAGCCAGCCATCATTGCCAGCTGTCTTCGCAAGGAGTACAAGGGAAAGAAGAAGTGCTTCGTTCTTAAGAGCAAAAAGAAGATAGCCACAAGAAACGTCTCCTTCTGCGTTCGAAAAGGTTGGACAAGGGTTCTGGTTCAGGACCACTCTCCAAACTTCAGACTCTCTGTCCTTCATTTGGCCTGCTCAGAAGCTATCCTCTGTCTTCTTTTCACAGTAGAGTGACTGTTGACTGTTTCTTTCTGGACAGAAATGATTTTACCTTTGAGTCACATAGTCACACTGGTGTGAAAATCACAAGCATTCTTTGTCATGAAACCATTTAAAACACAGACTTCCTATTCAGTCAGCGCTGTTGCTCTCCTAATGACCAATACTGTTTACCAGGGAACTGACCCACATTCTGCTATTCCAACCTGATATCTTGAGCACAAGGTATGCGGAGCCTATTTGCCATCTTCTGTCTGTCTCCGTCCAACACAGTACGACTTAATCTTTCCTCATCCTGTGGCTCTGGGCATGTAGCTGAAACCCTCTCCATACCATCATATAGTTTTATTTAATTAATACATATTAATTGTACAGGTTAATGGGATTCACTCCAACATTTCCATGCATGCAAATGTGGTATACTGATCATATCCAGCCACCCAGTTTCTCCCTGGCTCTCCACTCCCTGCTTTGTCCACCATCTATCCAGTATCAAGTAACCCCTCCTTGGCTTTCACTCCATCTTTTGTTTGTTTGTTTGTTTCATTTCCCAGTGTCTTCAGTTTCTTTCTCCAGTATTCTGTAATTTTCATTGTAAAGAATATTTTTCATCCACTTAGTAATATTTATTGCTATATTTTTTATTTTGTATACTTATTGTGAATGGGGTTCTCTCTCAGTGTGTTCATATTGATGCATGTTGATGCTACCTGGAGCTGGAGAGATGGTTCAATGGTTAAAACCAGTAAACCAGTTGCTCTTGCAGAGTTACCAGTATCCATATGGTAGCTCATCACCATCAGCAACTCCATTCTGAGCGATCTGATACCCTCTTCTGATACCCTCTTCTGACCTCAGCTGGCACCTGGGACTCATGTGAGCACAGGTGTAAATACAGACAAAACACTCATACAAATAAAATAAATAAAATAAAATAAATTTAAAGTGAAAAGAAAGCTACCTATTTTGTATTCTGGCTTCCTACCTTGCTACTTTTATCTTTCCGTGGGCTTTAAAAAGAACAGGGAAGATTCAATTGTCTACTTTCTTGTCCGTAGATTTTTTTATTTCTTACATAATTGCTGTGGTTGAAACTTTTAGTGCTATATGGAACAGGAGTGAGAAAAGCAGACATTCAATCCTCTTCCTTATACTAGAGCCAAGTTTTTAATTTTCCTCATGAATTATGATGTTTACTAAAGGTTTGTAATATGTGGCATTTTATTTTGCCTGAGCATGATCCTTTTAAAGATTTATTTTGTTTTTAATGATGTGTACATTGTGTGTGGGCACGTGCGCTTGCGAAAGCAGGTGCTTCCAGATCTAGATTGAGAACCAGATCCCCGGGAGGTGGAGTTTCAGAGGTTATGAGATGCCTGCTCTAGGTACTAAGAACCAAGGCTAGGTCTTCTATAAGAGAAGTAGACCCTCTCAGTGCTGAGCCATGTCTTGCCCTGAGTGGTTTTATGCCTGTTTTATTCAAGTCCTTTCACATAACACAACAACTAAAATATAAAATCGTATTTAAGGCTCACCACAAAGCACTTATCACACAGAGAAACCTGTAATAGTCACTGTCGTTACTAAGGTTCTTCTTTTTCTCAGGTGAGGTTGTGGGATTACTGGGACACAACGGAGCTGGTAAAAGCACATCCATCAAGATGATAACTGGAGAAACCACGCCAAGCGCTGGACAGGTGGGCAGAGGGGAGACAGGATTTTCTCCAACGATACCCAGATGACAACTTGAAAAACATTATTCCTCAAAGTTTGAAAACTATTACACCGAATTATAAAGTCTCACTTTAAGCAACACAGATACTAATCATTCAATGGGGATGCTTTTAGAGGTTTTGATAATTTTATGGGTATGTAATTAATTTTATTATACTCAACAGCCTTAAGCTTTTCTCACTTCCCTCTGTCTCACGTTGAGACTCCTTTTGTTCTCCAAAGCCTTCTCTCCCACTTCATGTCTCTGTGTGACCCGTTAAACTTCATTAGGGTTGCTTGTGTGAGCATGGCATGAACAACTTATCAGTACCTACATCACTGAGGAAAAAGAGACTAGCTCCTTAGCTGCTACTAATGGCCAGTAATTGCTAGGGCCTCCTGAGCTTCTCTACCATCCACAGTGAAATGTTGCCAGGTCTTGGGTAGATAACTGCAGCTGCTGTGAATTCACGAATTGAAGCCCGTGTAATAATCAGGAGTTCACAGCTCTCTACCCCTATCCTGTGCCTTTTCCTATGCTTTTTGCTTCTTTGTCTCAGTATTCCCTGAGCCTTGATATTCTATTTAGTTCTGAGCACTTAAGAATCACTACTTAAGCACTTAAGAATGCCCGTACTACTTATGAATCTCATCTTATTGCAAAAAGAGCCTTCTTAGAGCATGACTGAGGCTTTCATCTCTGACTGTAAACAAATGCTTAGCAGGCATCTGGGTATGCTTTGAAACTATCCTTTTCCCGTGAGAGTATTAAGAAGGGATGTTATTCATCTTTGGAATACTAATTATTATGAAAACCTTGACCGATTCTGTTTATTGGACCACATAATCCCACTAATTATAATTTTACATGACCTTTAAAATTTCAGCTACTGCTCATTTTCCGGAAGCGCCATTACCAGTTGAATTGCTTGCCAGCTTGTCACTTGTCTCAGAAGCAAAATGGCCAGGCAAACAAAGTTCAGACTGAGCCATGAGAGGTGATCCCAGAAAAGAGAGACAGGTCATTCCCCTTTCCCCCATTTACAGGGCAGAACTGCTTTAGAAAGAGGATGGGGGAAGGGCAGAGGTCTGTGTAACTATGCCAGAAGAGAGTGTTGGTTATCAAGCTGGAGAGGGAGAAGAGAGACAGGAATATAATTGCCAAACATTCCACTGTGTAGAGAGAAGAGACTCATGTGCACAGTCCGTCTGAAGCCATGGTAGAGCAGAAAGTCAGAAGCAGGTCTCTGCAATGCCCACAGCACAGCCTACTCTAGCAGGACTCCTCAACTCTAGCTACAGATGCCATTCCTAACCACTTACCACCAAGCATTAACTACTTCCATGACTTGCCTACTCTGGGACTGGCATGTCAGCTCTGGCTTGTCTTGCAGGTGGCTTCAAGAGTTGCCTTCTATGTCTGCTCTCAATCTCTGTTCCTGGGCCCTTCTTCACTCTACGCAATGCTACTTCTGTCCTCTGAGTTTGGCTAAGGATACATCAAACCTCACCCTTTTACAGGCCTTTGCTCCTGGTCTTTGATCTACAAATGTGTTTATCCTAGCCTTGTCCACAGCTAGAATCTTCTTGTCCTCTCCTGACGTGGCAATTCAGCAGGATAATGATGTGAATGAGGTAAAAAGGAAACCCAGTTCAATTCAATTAACTAGCATTGTCTCAAATGTCTAGAGTCTGACCATAAAGAGTTTATTTTTGTCATATTTAAGAACAAAAAAACTCTGAGGAAAGGTTTTCTCAGGGCAATTATCACAATTAAAGCTGGACTATATAAAAAGTAAAGTTGTCATGGGAGACAATTATAGTAAGTAAGGTATTTTATATAATGTAAAAATATTTTGGGACATCAGCCATGATGTTAAGATGCAATAAATCTGTCAGAGTTCGTTTGTCTTTTTCTTTTTAAAACATGATTAGTTGGGGAGAAAGACTGGCACATCCCCGGGACTTGCTGGGCAGCCTGCCTTGCCTTCTTGGTGAGTTCCCGACCAAGGAGAGACCCTGTCTCAAAACCCAAAGTAGGGTCTGAGGAGATAACTCAGTTAGTAAAGGGCTTGCTGTCCAAATATCTTCTGTGAGGTAAGGGTCAGGGCTGACACTTCAGGTGCTGCTTTTATTCCCACACCCACTGTGGCATGCACGTGCCCACACTCACACACTCTCAGACAGGCATAAGTACACACTAAGCTTAAAACATTAATTGATCTTTTAAAAGCTTTCAAATGGCATTGCGATTGGACCTCTTCATGAGGTACAACGCAGATGTTTGGATATGCTTCCAATGTGGAATGATTCAATAATGTCACTTTTGTGCATGCTCTTCACAGTCATTCTTCTGTGCAGTAGATGCTAGAGCTCACTCTGCCTGTCTAAATGAAACTGCTGATTTGGGTCAATCCCTCTCTTCCTTTTATGCCCCTTCTTCCAACCTCCGCTGCTCATCATTCTCTTGTCTATGCCTTTGGTTGTGAGCTTCCCTTCAACGGCTGAGTCTATGAGCCTTCCCTTTAAGAGCTGAGCCTGTGAGCCTCTTCTTTAAGGGCTGAGCTATTGCTTCAAGTTTAACTTATTTAAAGGGTGCATGTGCATATTAATGAAGTCAGGTGGTGTCTGTCTTCTGTGCCTGCTTTATTTCACACCCCACATTGTCATGGTTAGTCAACCTGACACAGACCTAAACATGCTGAAGAAGATGGACGCTCAACCAAGGAATTCACCATCAGATTGCACCATAGGCGCATCTGTGGGGCATCTTCTTGATTGCTGATTGATGTAGAAAAGCCCAGACCACTGTGGGAAGTACCATATTTGGGCAGGTGAGTCTGGGCTATATAAGAAATGTAACTAAGCAAGCAAGGGAAAACTAAGCCAGTAAGCAGCATCCCTCCATGGTTTCTGCTTCAGTTCCTGCTTTCAGGTTCCTGTACTGAGTTCCTGCCTTGACTTCCCTCAATTGTGGACTATAATCTGGAAGTGCAGGCACAAAAAAAAAAACAAAAACAAAAACAAAAACAAAAACCTTTGCTCCTCAAGTTGCCTTTGGTTAGAGTTTTAACACAGTAAGAGAAAGCAAAGCATCTCATATTTTCTAGGCCCATCCATGTTACCGCAGACAAAAGGAGACCACAGCCTAAAGGCTGAATAGTATCAGGTTGTGTATGTATCACCACATTTGAAAACTCATTAATGCTGTAATGGACATTTGGTTGACTTCATCTTCTCTATTGCAAATAGGAACACAGGACTGAAAAAAAAAAGTAAATGACAGAACATATTTAAAAAGTAAAGGAAAGAAAAGGAGCTTTCAATCCCTTTGAAAACATACCAGGAAATGGGCTTTCCAGTTCATACCTCAGCCATGTTCTCCCCACCAGCTCCCCCACCCCCCAAGCAGGAGACATCACGGTCTTTTCCATAACTGACTATTCTGATACACATTTGCACCAACTATGGCCAACAGTTCCATTTTCTCCACCTTGTCAAGGTTTTAACTTCCTCCTTTTTGATAACAGCCTTTCTACTGATGTGAAGTGATATCTCACTGGGGTTTTTCTTTTTTGAACGTTCATATGTGTGCATGTGTGAGCATGCGTGTAGAGCCAAGAGGTTAATGTTGGATGTCTTCCTCTTTTTTTCTTGAGACTGTCTTCCAGTGAATCTGGGTTTGTTCATTTCCCTTGATCGGCTGGTTATCAAGTCCTAGGGATCTTTCTGTCACTGTCTACCTAGTTTTGGGGTTATAGGTATGACACTGCTGCCCCTGTAATGTGGGTGTTGGGATTGAATGCGGGTCCTCGTGCTTATGTGGCAAGCACTTTAGCCATTTCGCCAGCCCCTTACCATGGTTATTATTTGCATTTCCCTGTGGATCATCTTTTAATATAAGGTATTGTAGCACCTCTACACACAGTTGAGCCTGTGAGTTTGTTCTCGGGATGAATCCTTTCACCTTTCAAGTATGTCACAGAAGTACTTTGGGAGAACAGTCCAGAGTTCGAGCCCTGGCAGTGACTTTGTATCCATAGGTGCTGCTAAAAGGGAACAGCACGGGGGACACCCCAGGGTTCCTGGGGTACTGTCCTCAGGAGAACGCTCTGTGGCTCAACCTGACTGTGAGGGAACACCTGGAGATATTTGCTGCCGTAAAGGGGATGAGAAAAAGTGATGCTGACATGGCCATTGCAAGGTACCCAGGGGTCTGCACCTGTTTGCTTCCATACCAAGTGATGGGGAAAATCAGGTTCCCATTCAGGTTAAATGTGGATCAGAAGGTCCTACTGCTTGTCTCGGTGGGGTAGAGAGAACTTCCAAGGTTCTTATTCACTTTCATTTAAAGGATGGAGGGGAAATGGTTAGTATTCAATAGTATGGGATGGAGTGTAATTTAAATATAAACTAAATTGCAGATGTATTTGAACACTGCCCTAACAATGTAAAACCAGGTAAATGCATCTCTCTTGGATGCGAGGATCACAACCTTTGTCAGCCTGACCCTGTTGAATGTTTTAGTGCATTTCTCAAACTACCTTCCTGGGCCCCACTCCTCCATCTTAGCCAGGCTCACTGCCCCAGTCTCCCATCATCTCTCTTCACCTTGGAGTAGATGGTGATGTTCCGCTGTCTCTCTTCAGGTTGGTGGATGCGCTCAAGCTGCAGGATCAGCTGAAGTCCCCCGTGAAGACGCTGTCAGAGGGAGTGAAGAGAAAGGTATAGGCAGGGGGAAGGGCTTTGATCATACCTCAGGGGGGCACACTTGAGGTGATGCCACATGGGCTGTCCCTCTTGTTGCAGCTGTGCTTTGTGCTGAGCATCCTGGGGAACCCTTCTGTGGTACTTCTGGATGAGCCGTCCACTGGGATGGACCCCGAGGGGCAGCAACAAATGTGGTGAGGAACTGCTGCCTTCATGGCTGTGCTATAGCTTGTGGGGAGTTCATGAATTGTGTCCATATTGTTAGACAAACAAAAATAAGTGTGGCCAACACTATCCATATGTCCCTAAAAACTATTATTTTGGGAAAAAACATACAAACATTTCCTGATGGTTTACAACCAAGTTTGTTGAAGGAAAAAATAAGCTTTAGAGAATTGAATCCTTGTTCGGTTTCATAAACAGTCCCTTTCTACTCAGAATGTTTGCTTTCAAGCATCCTTCTTCTGTTTTCTCATGACAGCCTCTGCTGTGTCAGCAGGGTTTCTCTACCAACTGACTTGACAGTCCTTTTCCTCCGTGCATCCATCTTGCTTGCTCTGCCTTGATTATTTCTCATCTCTGTCACATGGCATTTTCTTTCTCTTATTCCCAGAAGAGTCAGAGGACTTCTATTCATCACAGTTCTTCTCTTGACAACATAGGCAGGCGATCCAGGCCACCTTTGCAAACACAGAGCGAGGCGCCCTCTTGACCACCCATTACATGGCAGAGGCAGAGGCTGTGTGTGACCGCGTGGCCATCATGGTGTCTGGGAGGCTGAGGTGGGTGCCTGTTTTCATCCCACACCTGTCCACTCTGTGATAATCAGATGAAACAAATTTGCTTTTTAAGCAAATCAGCGTTCATGGGTAAGAGTTGGGCGTTGCCACTTCCCTGCTTCACAGTAAAGAGACACTGAGTTGGGTGACCGAGTAACAATCTGCACATGCTCACAAGCACCATTCCCACATTTATCTTGTGCTTTTTCAATTCCTATTCCTGACCAGATGTATTGGATCCATCCAACACCTAAAGAGCAAATTTGGCAAAGAATATATCCTGGAGATAAAGGTGAAGACCCCCACGCAGGTGGAATCCCTCAACACAGAGATCATGAGGCTTTTCCCCCAGGCTGCTCGGCAGGAAAGGTAAGCACAGTTTGAGGGGTGCTCTTGTGTATGTATGTTTGTCAGTTGGTCTGTCTGTCTGCCCATGAACGTGTGCACACATGTGTACACATAAACATGTAAGCTTTCACGTTCGAGAGCCCCCCCACACACACATGCTATAGGTCACAAGTAAAAGTCCCTTGCCTCTGTTATCATCCCCTATCTTATCAGTTGAGACAGTGTCACAGTGTCTTTTACTTTACCCAAGCTAAGCATTTTGCTACCCTGGCTTGCCAGCAAGCTCCAGGGATAAGCTTGTTCCTGTCCAGCTCTCTCTTACCCACAACCAGTGCGAAGATAATAGACACACTTAACCCCATCCAGTTTCTGTGAGTTCTGAGTTATAAACTTAAGTCCCTCATACTTGCATGGCAGGCACTGTTCTGGCTGAGTCATCTCCCCAGCCCACAGTTCCTGTTTTTGATCTAGCAAAGTACATCCACTTTCCCCTGGAATTTGTTTGTTTGGTAGACACTGTGGGTCATGTTTACATTGCAAGAAAACCTCAAAGAGGTCACTGAACTATGGGTACTGCCAGAAGTCTACTAGAGAACAGAGAGCTGGTTGTAAATCTGGGGTCACATGGGTGTGGCCCAATTGTGTGGCAGATTCTGTCTAGGTCTTGGGTTATCTGATTGTCATCCTGATCTTTGAACGTTAAGTGGCATTTTAAGCAAATCATCATTCCTGGGTAAGACCTGGAGTTGCCACGTCCTTTCTTAACAGGGAGGAGACTTTGATTTGGATGTGGTAATACAGCGGTGACCTAAGCATGGTCACAGTTACCCTTCCCACTTTTGTCTTGTACCTTTGTAATTCCTACTCCTAAACCTAAAGAGCAAATTTGTCAAAAATTATCTGCTGAATGAGTTGCTTGGGTGAAGACCCAGTACTTAAAGGAATGCACTAATTGTATTTCACAAGTGTTTTACTAATAGAAGCTTCATATAAACACAAGTAAGATTATAATGATGGAGTTGACAGATGACAGGAGCATAACTCTTTTATTCTGTGTTTGTAAGAGCTCTGTATAAACTACCTCATACAGACATCATCAATAAACACTGCTGGGGAAATAGAGTGCTCTGTAAATGAAACAGAATAAAACCTTTGAAGTGAAATCAATCTGTTCTGATTATGTGTTGACAATAGATAGTTAAACATGTGCCTGACCAGTAATTGATGAACTTTGGGCTCTTCTGAAGAAAAGGTAACTCTGTATCCTGAGGACATTCAGGGTCCCCTTTGCATGAGAATTGGGGGAGGAAGTGCCTACATGTGGACTCTGTACTCAATAAGTGGATTCCTACCCAATTTGGAAATTCTAGGAAGTTGCGTGGTGGTAAAAGGAGCCCGTGTTCTGTGTTCCCAGTCAAGACTGGGTGGGAAAAACCGGTCTCAAAATGTTGCCTAGACTGGCCCTACATGGGTCCTTCCAAGGAGCCTGAGATCCTGAACCAATTCTCATCCATCTTTCCCTACCTTCCTTCTTGTCAACTGGCCTGCCTCAGTGACCTCGCTTTCAGAGATTCAGTGATGCCAAAGAGTCTTATGAAAAAAAGCACAGTGGATGCCATAGATGTAAGCCACAGACTCAAAGAGAGGCTAACCCAGCCCTCCTTTCTTCCCAGGTACTCTTCTCTGCTGGTCTATAAACTGCCCAGGGAAGATGTGCAGCCTTTATCCCAGGCCTTCTTCAAACTAGAGACAGGTAAGAGACTAGTTAGAGATCAGACTCCGAGATCAAATGCTTCCAGAACTTAAAAGAGCCCACAGCAGCGAGAAATTGAATCAGAGAATTCTGGGCTAATTCTGAGCATTCAGAGTTTCTTTTGAAATATAGACACAGAAAACTGAAGAGGTGAGCTGGTTTTGTACGTACATACGCATGGCAAGGTTTGTTGTTTTTATTTTTGTTTAATTTTTTTTTTTTTTTACTTTGCACATTAGGAAAGTACAAAAAAGGAAGACAAAATTCACCATACTTTGAAGATTCCATTATCTTAGATCTAAAATCAATTTCACTTTAGAGATATTAAAAGTGTATAATTTTAAAGTAAATTGTATTTTATTGGCTCAAGCTAATAATGACTTACAAGCTCTTGTATAAATGTGAATAATCTGTTATCCACTGGTGGGTTTCAGTGTGACTTAGAACACCCTGTATTCATCATTTGAGTAGAACTTTGTGTTGTCCACCTTTTAGTTTCAATGGTCTGCTTGACTGACTTATTCCAAGAACTCTGTTTTTACTACTCAATGTCACCTTCATCTGCCTGCCCCTGCCCTACTAAGGAAGAGACAGCCATCTCCTGTCCCATAGTTATCTTATGGTTTTCTGCTGGCTACATCCAAAGTGGTCTTGATGTGTCACCTTCCCATTGTCTAAATACAGCACCTAAACTTTCGGGGACATGTGATCCTTCATAACACTCCTAAGATTAACATTACTGTCATGATGCTTTTGGAATTGGGGAGGGGGGGCATCTTTCCACTAAAAACCTGTATACGATTTATCATGACTTGAATTGTCCTGTCTAAACTGGTTAAACAGAGTTTTCCATGCTACGGTAACTTTTCAGACCACTTTTGACTTTATCTCTCTGTCTTTATTTTCTCTTTTCCAAAATCTCTTCCCCTCACAACCTAGCTCTGGGCCAAGTCTACTGAATCAATGGTTTGTATTCAGTGAAGAAAGTATCCTAGGCCTCATTGTCTCATACAGATCTTTAAAAAACTGCACAGCATGCAAATGTAGTGCTGGCTCTTTCCTTACCAAATCGAAGCAAACGTTGTATATATTTCAGTTGTGCAATGTGCTCAGAAAAAAAATGTGTTGTCAGTTCATTTAATGGTTCCCTGTTATTTGTGACCTGTGATGACTTGGTACACATACAAGACTTAACATACAAGAGTCCTGACATACAGTTTTTCTTACACAGTTAAACAGAACTTTGATCTGGAGGAATACAGCCTCTCACAGTCCACCCTGGAGCAGGTGGGTCAATTTCAGGGACTTTTGTTCATAAACATTAAATGGATGATCTTTGGATTCAGACAAGGGAAGAGTCTTGTGACTTTAGTTTCTTAAAAAGCATGGAGTTCTTGGAATGTGGTTTCCATGAACCTTCCAGGTATGACAGATAGGAGTGAGTTTATTTCAGATAAGTCATTAAATTTGCTATTGTTATTTGTTTATAAGCCTCTATAGAAAAACATTTGCTTTTTTGCCATAGGCAGCAAGTCAACCACAGGAAGTTTGCCCTTGTTAGTGTACATTGACTATTCTTAGCCATCAGAGTAAAAATTGTCTGATGCATTAAATAAAGTTGGCTATTTCATGTAAATAGAAGCAGTGTGATCTCTCTCTCTCTCTCTCTCTCCCTCTCTCTCTCTCTCTCTCTCTCTCTCTCTCTCTCTCTCTCTCTCCCTCCCTCCCTTCCTCCCTCCCTCCCCCCTCAGGTCTTCCTGGAACTCTCCAAGGAACAGGAGCTGGATGGTTTTGAAGAGGAACTTGATCCCTCAGTGAAGTGGAAGCTCCTCCCACAGGAAGAGGCTTAACACTGAAATTTTTAGCTATGGCTGTTTTTAACTCTCTAGTCACTCAAAGAAATTTTATCTTTAATGCTACATAGCCATTGTTGATGAGTAAACCATTTGACCATGAGATAGAAGATGCTGATTATGTCATGAGTATACAGCTCTTATGAGTGGGATTAGCATCATGGGAAAAGCCATTGAGCTAGCTCACACTCTACAATTTTTATTTATAGTATCATCATTTTAAAACACATTAATTGTATGCATTCCTGAGTTTAACTGTTTAACTGTTTGTTACTACTAAAATTGTGACATTTCAGTATGTTCAGTATGTGTTTGTATTGAGCAGGAAGGATATCCATCCTCTTTTCTGTCCTGTCTCAGCATCTTTCCCTCAACACCCTTCATAGAGTCTTATATCCTTCTACTTTCCATATTTGGTTTTGTGTGTATTTCTACATATAAGAGAACGTATATACTTCTGGAGTTTGTGTCTGGCTTAGTTTGTTCAACATGGTGCCCTCCAATTCCATGTATTTCCCTTCAGATGAAAGGATTCTCTTCTTTGTCAAGGTTAATGATACTTCATTGGGTGTAGATAGTACGTTTCTTTTGACCTTCATTTGTTGATGAGTTTCTAGACTGATTCTTTATCTTGTATATTGTGAATAGTACTATAATAAACATGAATGTGTATGCAATTCTTTTTAATATTACTCACCTATTTTCTACGTACATGCAAGAATGGAAGAACTAGGTCCTACCACAGGGATGCTTTTGGCTTAGGGAGGATTTCTATCCTGAATTGTAGAGTAGTTGTATTATAAATACACATTTCCACTAGTCCTGTATTATCATTGCTTTTTCCCTAAATTTCCATCAGTAACAATAAGTTTAACAATAGCTATTCTAACTAGGATGAAATAGATTTTCATTATTGCTTTGGTTTTAAGGATTTTATCTCCCATGAGACAAGAATTGATTTTTAAAATGTATTTATTAGTCACTTGTGGTTCTTCTTTTGAGGAATGGCTATGCAATTCTTTACCCATTTGACTGCATTACTTATAGGTTAGATGTATCTTTTAGTCAGTTCTGTATCAAAGATATTAATCTTAAGACAGATGAAGAGCTAGTGAATATTTTCTCCCACTCTGTGGGTGGTCTCTTTGCTTTTGTGAGTGATTGCTTTGTATGAAACTCTGTGCTGGTTGGTCTTTTCTTACACAAACCTACACCAATCTAGGAAAAAGAACTCTTAATTGAGAAAAATGATTTTATAAGATCAACTTGTATATAACTCCATGGAATTTTCTTAATTAATATTAAGGTGGGAGAGCCAAGCTACCTGGAAACAGGCCTTGCCTGGGAAGGTGATCTTGGGCAGTATTAGGAAAAAAAACCGAGTAAGATATGAGCAACCAACAAGCAAGCAGTATTCTTCGATGGCTTCTGCTTTACTTCCTGCCTTCAGGTTCCTTCTTTGAGTTCCTGTTCTGACGTCTCCAAGTGATGGAGTGTGACCTAATAGTTATAAGATGAAATAAACCCTTTCCTCCAAATGCTGCTCTTGCTCATGGTGTTCAACACAGTGTTGGAAATTGGTACCAAATTTGTGGGATATTGTTGTGGCAGAATAGACTATGTTGTTTTGGGGAGGATTGTAGGAGCTGTTTAGAACTTTGAGCTAGACAGTCTATTGTTTTTATAGGATACTATGGGAACACAAAGGGCAGTGCTAAGAGCCATGCAAATAATATAGCTCTGCTGTGGGCTTGTCAGCCAGCCTGTGTGGATCATGTCTGCTGGACTTGAAAGAATGGGGTGGACTACAGTCTAATGCTATAGACAACTTAATTTCAGTTTCAGTTGTACGTGAATGAAACAAAGAAAGCAATGACCCAGGAAAAGTTATTTGAACTCAGAAAAGCATGATCAAACAAACAAAAAAAAAAAACCCAAAATCCCCCCCATAAAACAGACAAAACAACAACATGCAAAGAGACATAGTAAGCTCGTAGTAAATAGCAACGGGGCAGTCTTTTCCCGGCACTTTTTCGGGACAGATTTGTTTTAACACAGTTGCCTGGCACATATCATAGCTTCTGTGGAAAGAAGCATAAAGGTAAAGCCGAAGGCTGCATCCAGACTCAGAGTTCACTCTTCAGACTGGGGTCTCCAGCTATGTTCTGACATCCAACAAAGATAGACATACCTTATATCTGAATGTAAATGTTCGTCACAAGAGGCAGGGTATCCCACTCGAGAACAATCCATGGAACAAAATGCACTTGAGGTGAAAGGCCCTCTGCCTTTTTTACTGGAGTCTCTCTCACAGTTCCTCAAGGCTTTGCTTATCATGTGACAATCCTCTGACAGTCTGCCTTGGGAAGTTCTAGGGGAAACTTTGAGAGTCCCTTAAAGACTAGCAAGACAGTTCAGTGCCTTGAATTACTACAATCCTGGACAAAACTCAAGTGCAAGTGGATCAAAGACCCCAACATAAAACCATAAACACTGAACCCAATACAAGAGAAAGTGAGGAATAGCCTTTGAATGCATTGTTATAGGAGACAACTTCCTGAACCATCAACAGCTCAGTCACTAAGATCAGCAATTAATAAATGGGACCCCATGAAACTGAAAAGCTTTTGTAAGGCAAAGGGCACCATCAATCAGACAAAACAGCAGTCTGCAGAATGAGAAACAGTTTCTATCACTTCCACATCTGACAGAGAGTTAATATCTCTCCCCCCAAATAAAAAGCCTCAAGAAACTAGATATCAATGAACTAAATAATCCAATCTTAAAAATGGGGCACAGATCTAAACAGAATTCTCAATATAGGAACCTCTAATGGCTAAGTAGACTTAACGAGATGTTCAACATCCTTAGCCATTAGGGAAATGAAAATCAAAACTACTTTGAGATTCCATCTTACATCTGTCAGAATGGCTGAAATATAAAACACAAGTGACAGCTCATTCTGACAAGGATGTAGAGCAAGGAGAACACTCCTCCTTTGCTGATGGAAGTGCAAACTTGTGCAGCCACTATGTAAATCAATATGTCAGTTCTTTAGAATATGCAGAATTGATCTACCTCAAACCCAGCTATACCACTCTTAGGCATACACTCAAAGGATTCCCGATCCTACCACAAGAACATTTGCTCAACCATGTTCGTTGTGGCTTTGTTCGTAACAGCCAGAAACTGGATACAACCTAGATGCCCCTCCATGAAAGATGGATAAAGAACATGTGGTATATTTACACAATGAACTATCATTCAGCTATTAAAATGATATTTACAGGCAATCATGAAATTTACAGGCAATTTGGATGGAACTAGGAAATATTGTCCTGAGTGAGGTAGCCCAGATGCAGACAGACAAACATGGTAAGTACTCACTTAGAAGACATCATACTACTATCCACAGACTTAGGCTAAGTAACATGGAGAGCTCAAGCGGCGACATGTAGATATCCTTGGTAAAGGGAAATAGAATAGATTTTCCTGGTGATCTGGAGGCAAGTGGAGATGGGAATAGAAAGGATTAGGCAGGCGGTGGGAGTGACAGAGGGGGAGGGCACTGGGATAAATGGCTGGAATGGGGGGATCATTTGGGAGAGCAATATAAAAACCTAATTCTGGAAGTGGATGAGTAGGTCTATCGTGTATATTTTTCACTTCCCATATACTCATTTTTCCCTCTTTTCTCAATTCTTACCATCCTTCTGACCAGGTGCCTATCACTTATACAATATGGGTTTTTCGGTTGTTGTTTATTTTTGCTGCTTTATTTTCATATTGATTTGTGGCAGTCTGGGGTCAACATTCTACGATCAGTATTTACTGTGTGCCAAAGTTTCTCAGTTATGTTTGCTCTTCCAAAGCATATTCTGTTTGGTCTTCAGTTTGGTATTTATCATTGCTTAGTAGGAGGTCTGCATTGACTAAGTCCTTTGTGTACTCTGAAGAGGTTACCCTGGTATTTATTTGCTTGCATGATTTCTGGTAATATTTGCCTGGTTTTTTATATAACTGTTACAGAGACAGTAATCTAAAACTGGAAGGCAGTTCAGTTAGTATAGTGCTTGACATGCAAGCTTGTGGTCATTGACACCCAGAATCCATTTAAATAAGCCAGGTATGCTAATTCATGCTTGTAATCTCAGCATAGGAAGAAGAAGATAGGCAGATCTCTGGGACTTGCTGGTCATTTAATTTACCCATGGAAAATTCGAAGGCAGTGAGAGATCCTGTCTCAAGAAACAAAGTGCCTGAGGAATAACACACACATGCATGTGCACGCACACACACACACACACACACACACACACATACACATGCACACACACACGCACATACACACAGGCACACAGATGCACACACACCACAGAGAAATCAATGATCTAAGTCAATCTGCTACATCCTATCCAAAGTCACAGCTACCCAATCAACTTCTATTTGAAGGTCATGGGTCTGTTGAACATTTACAAAAGGACATGAGAAGCAAAGCAGAGTTACTCAATCCCTGTAAATCATTTACACAGAGAAAAACAAGGAACCAAAGAAAATCATGTGCAGTTATATCAGTGAATATAATTTCAAATACTTCAGTTGTTGCAAAGACTATTACACTTGGAAAGAAGCCCTCTGATCAGATGACACCATTCCCTGAACTGATCCAAAAGGCTTTCCTGAGAGACACCAGAAAAATAGTCATTGAGAGCATTTGGTAAAAAAGGCATCTTATTTCAGTACTGTCTAAACAGAAGCTCTTTGCTGGACAGTAGGAAGTTCATTTCTGCCTGAATTGTGATATAACCATTGTATGTTGACCACATAAATAATATTGTTGTTTGATTACTTTACAAGAAACCTATCTGAACATATGAAAAAATATTATAAATACAATTTAATAATTGATTGAGAATTAGTGGAACCCACTCCAACATGAGAATATGGTCAAGTTTGTTAGTTTCCTGGGTTATATGTCTACCATCTATCTGGTAGACCAATTTTGAATAACTCACAACCACTGTGGCCAGGAGAATAGACATTTTTTATGTAGACTTTTCCTGGAGTCTCTATCTTTTGAGTGTATTCCAAGCTATTACAGACCCTCACTTGGAATCTGGGTGCCAACTTGTTCTCTGAGGATTCCATTTCTCCAACAAAAATCAGAGAGCACTCTTTGGATTGTGAATCAGAGGTAAGGAAATAATGGATTAGAAATGCCCTCTCAATAATCAAGGTACAGAATTAGGTGAAAATATTCATGTCACTGAAGGCAGCCTGTATATTTTATGATTCATATTTTGTTGTGAAAATTGGTATCCTGGCTCCGCTGAGCCTTGTTTAAGTAATTCAGCTTACCCAGTCATTTTGTGTTTCTACAATCTGTGCACATTTTCCTGGACAGTGTCTAGAGGTGTTTATCTAGATCAGTGGTTCTCAATCTATGGGTGGTGACCCCTTGGGCAAACCTTTCTCTCTAAACAATGTTTATATTACTATTTGTAGCAGATTACATTTATGAAATAGCAACACAAATAATTTTATCACTGGGGACCACCACAACATAAGGAACTGTATTAAAGGGTCACAGCATTAGGAAGGTAGAGGACCACTGGATTAGGTTGTATGCTGCAAGGCTGAAAGTACACTCTCTGTTGGATTATCTCCATTAATGGTCCTTTCTTACCTCTAACCTGTGTCTCTGGATAATAAACCATGTCCATCATGAACCACCATGCCTTACATGACCTCTTTTCTCTTAGGCTGGTGTTTTGGGTCCTATAGTCCAGTCTTAACTACACTTCTCTATCCCTCCTTGGCACACATTGGTAAATCCTATCTATAGTTTCTTTGTTTTATAGCTCCTTTTACCCACGATTAGGTTTAGATTGTCCCTGGACATTTTACATCGAAATTCAAACCTAGTTGTAGACCAATGGACAAAATAGGACATGGAAGCAGATCCTGGGGAGATGCCTATTGTGCTCCAGAAAGAAGCTTCCAGAAAGTTTTTCATTGCAGGGAAAATGCTAAAATGAATAGGGCAGGGTATATTACTATTGAAAATTCAGAATTCTCACAGGATTTGAAAAGTAAGCATATCTGCATAATTCTATTTCCAAAGCCCCACATCCTATGTGTTAGGGTCCCTGATTTTTCCAGCCAAGGCCAGCTTGCCATGGCATATCTGTAGTTAACTAACGTATGAGTTAGCACAAGTTGACTGACAGTCATGCAAGCATTAACATTGAGTCACGGTGGCAGTCAACTGCGTTACAAGCCCCTCTCCCCAGCCATATCATACTTTGGTTTTCTGTTCTATTGGGGGACATGGAATTTCTGTAGCAAAGCAAAGTACCCCAGTGGCTTTTACTCTTTGTGCCCAGTTGTCTGTTTCTGAGCTTCAGTCATAGCTACTAATTTAGCCAGTGCCACTTACTTACTGACTTCAAATTCATACCAACTCTTTCCTCTGTAACTTTCAAGAACTTGAAATTTCTTGATTTCCTTCTGGTATATCCCTTTATCTATTCTCCAATACTGTTGGCTTCTACAATTGGCCCACCACTGCCTTCCATAGGTCCCATGGATTCCTGTCCCGACAATCTTCTCAACTTCAATTTTAAAAGCCCATCTGGTACCTTCTTTCTCTATCCATTTCTTTTTCTTTTCTTTTTATTGTTTTAAACATGTCTCCTTACACAGGTGAGGCTGGCCCAGAACTCATGGTCCATTTATCCTGTCTCAAAAATGTTGGGATTATCGGTTTACAGCCTTCTTGGATCATTTCTGATACTAAACATTGAATTCTATGGCATGAGACACAAAATTGAAATTTTGAGTGCTAGATAATTATTAGTTATCAGCATCTGTTAAAAGAAATATAAGGAAGGTGGGTGGGTAAGAAAGAGGGGTGATCTGCAAAGGCATGGGACGGGTCGTACTGGAGATAAACCCTGTGATTGTATGAAAAAATAAAAGACAAAGCCTTTTCATGTAAAAATTGCCTTCAGTTACATGAGAGAATTCATACAGGATTAAAGCCCATAGTGTATAAGCAATGTGGGTAGACTTTATACTGTAAAGTAGTTGTTGAGAACATACTGAAGGAATCTATGGCTCTGAAGGGTGTGGTAAGATCTTTAGTCAACATACTTCCCATCAGTGACCCAATATTATTTATTCTGGAGGAGAAAGATAAAAACTAACAAGTGTAAACAATGTGTTCAAGCCTTTGGACAGCCCTTTTCACTTCGCTTGCACTACAAACTCATATGGAGCCAGACCCCATGAACATAAACGATGAGGTAGACGTTCCAGAGGACAAATGTCCCTTCAAGCATATAAAATAAATTATACATCAGAAAAACTTTACGGATATGCATTAGTTCATTCTCTGTTCCTGTGATAGAACACCAGGTCTAAGGCAATGTATGAAGTCTTTATTTTGGCTTATGGTTCCAGAGAGATAAGAGTTCATCGTGACAGGGTGGTATGGTGGTAAGGGTCAAGCATGGCAGCGGAAATGGGAAGCTGAGAGCTCACATCATCTTCTTAAATTGTGAAGCCGAGAGTGGAAACTGGAAGTGGTGTGAGGTTTTAAACTCTTTAAGAATGCCCTCAGTGACATATTTTCTCCAAAGAGAAAGCATGTTCTGAAGCTTCGAATTCCACCAGCTGGGGACTATGTGTTCAAATGTCTGAAAGCATGGAAGACGTTTGTCATGCAAATCACCACACAATTTAACATTTACATGTTATGTGGTCATTGAGGATGTGAATGAAATACTGAAGAGAAATTCTACAAATGCAAGTAATGTGTTAAAAGCCTTTTTGCCAACATGCCTGCCTTCAGTCACACAAGCAAATTCGTGATGAGGAAGAATTTTGGAAGTAAGCCTTAGGCCCTATGACAGTGGGTTCTAGGATGGAACTATTTCAGGAGGGAAAAAAGCAGTTATGTGTTGAAGTTGTTTATTTGAAAATTTGTTTTATCTTTAGTTAGATGATGTTAATATGTCTGTGTATGGGTGTAGATATGTGCATGTGCATGCCAGTTCCCAAGGAGACCAGAGGCATAGATAGGATCTTCCCATCACAGTAATTAAAGCAAGTTGTCAGCCATGGGATCTGGGCTCTACCTGAAAATGAACTTGTCTTGACTATTGGGCTATCCATCTACCCCCCTTCCCCAAATAATACTTTAAAGCCTTATATATCACTTTGATGTCAATAAATAAGAAAGAACTCATACAAGAAAAAAAACCAAAACACCCCACAGACATTCATTTAAACAATTTGGTGAAGACTTGTCTTCTGCTTCAAGAAAAATTCTTGCTTCAACTCTTTTTCATCATAATGTTGAAACAAATATGTAATCTTCTGTGATCACTGAAGTCTTAAGGTGCATATAGCTCCGTTGTTATTTGTACCTTGAAAGGTTTGGAATCGCCATTTAAGCATGCAGTATGTGTGCTTAGTACCTCTCTCGAAGTTTATTCAGAAGTTTTTGTATTCCTTCTGTGGCTTATGTTCTTCTATTGCACTATTGCTTGGCCATTGGTATTATTTCTGCTGCAGTGGGATGCCCATCATCTACGCGGTCCATTGTTTAAGTAAATATCGGGCAGTATGTGATCATACTATTCATCCATGAGTAAGGTAGGTTGCAGAAGGTAGTAGGTTGTTCTTATTTATTTTGTTTTCCACATTTTCACAAACTCCCTTGAGATGGTGTTGTTTGTATTCCAACTGGTTTGTATTTTAGTAGCCAGTCAGGGCTACATTTGAATTTATGATCCTAACATGTCAGCCTGCTTAGTATGTGGATAAAAGATACATGTACCTCTAAAGTTTTGTGTTTGTTCATCAGGTTTTAATAACTTAAATGTTAAGACAATTAACAGCAAAAGAACCCAGAAACATTAAATATCTCATGTGTATCTAAAGCAGTATTTTAATTTACCCAGTAGACATAATAAAGTAGGATATCCAGAACTAAAAACAAAACAGAGCCTGGGAGAACGTCCGTACATACAGTGTTCGCCTTGAAAGCTTGAGACATGAGTTCAATCCCTAAAACCAACATTAAACAATCAACAAAGCCAAGTGTGCTGGTATTCACTTTTATCCCCACTCTGGGAAGGTAAAGATAGACAGGTGCCTGGGGGTGAGACACCTGATAGCAAAAATAGGAGGAGGGGGATGGTGGCACCCAGGTGACTGCCAAACTTGACTTCTGACCTCCAAACACATTCACACACATGCTACTTACAACAGTGCACTTCACACACAATACACCTGCACAAACTACCTTGATAAAATATTTTAATTCTACCTCATACCAGTCAGAATGGCTAAAATCAAAAACTCAAGTGAGAGAAGATGCCAGTGAGGATGTGGAGAAAGAGGCACACTCCTCCATTGCTGGTGGGATTGCAAGCTGATACAACCACTCTGGAAAACAGTCTGGTGGACCTCAGAAAATTGAATATAATACTACCTGAGGATCCAGCTACACCACTCCTGGGCATATACCCAGAAGATGCTCCAACATGGAATAAAGACACATGCTCCACTATGTTCATAGCAGCCATATTTATAATAGCCAGAAGCTGGAAACAACCCAGATGTCCCTCCACAGAGGAATGGATACAGAAAATGTGGTACATTTACACAATGGAATACTACTCAGCTATTAAAAACAATGACTTCATGAAATTCGCAGGCAAATGGATGAATCTAGAAAATATCATCTTGAGTGAGGTAACTGAGTCACAAAAGAACACACATGGTATGTACTCACTGAGAAGTGGGTGTTAGGCAAAGAGCATGGAATACCCACGATATGACTCATGGACCACATGAAGCTCAAGAAGAAGGAAGACCAAAGAGTGGATGCTTCAGTCCTACTTAGAAGGGGGAACAAAATAATCAAGGGGAGTAGAGGGTGGGAGGGACTTGGGAGGAAGAGAAGAGGGGGAGGGGGGAAAGAAGGGAAGAATGAGGTTTGGGAGGAGATGGAGGAGATGTACAGAGGGTCAGGAAATTGAGCAAAGGTGTGCAGTAATGGGGGATGGGAAACTGGGGGTAGCAACCAGAAAGTCCCAGATGCTAGGAAAGCAAGAGCCTCCTAGGGTCCCACAGGGATGACATTCTCTGAAATACCCCCGAAGGGGAGGAAGAACCTGTCAAGATCATATCTGGAGGTTAGGCATGGCCCCCTGGTTGAGGAATGGGACCACCCACCCATCTCCAAAATTTTACCAAAGAATTGCCCCTGTCTAAAGGAAATACAAGGACAAAGAGTGGAGCAGAGACTGAAGGAAAGGCCATCCAGAGACTGCCCCACCTGGGGATCCATCCCATATACAGTCGCCAAACCCAGACACTATTGAGGATGCCAAGAAGTGCTTGCTGAAAAGAGCCTGATATAGCTGTCCCCTGAGAGTCTCTGCCACATTCTGACCAATACAGATGTGAATGCTTGTAGTCAACCATCAGACTGAGCACAGGGACCCCAATGGAGGAGTTAGGGGAAGGACTGAAGGAACTGAAGGGGCCTTATCTGGCATCAATGGGAGGGGAGGCCCTTGGTCCTGTGAAGGCTTGATGCCTCAGTGTAAAGGAATGGTAGGGTGGTGAGGTGGGAGTGGGTGGGTGGGTGGGGGAGCACCCTCATTGAAGCAGGGTAAGGGGGGTGGGATAAAGGGTTTGCAGAGGGGAAACTGGAAAAGGAGATAACATTTGAAATGTAAATAAATAAAATATCCAATAAAAAAGTATATGCCCAATTCTCTTGAGAACACACAAGAAAGAGAGGCTACTTAAGAACATTGAGATGGGGTGGGGAAGGTGTGGTGTGTATAGATGACAGTTTTACAGAGACTGGTTACATAGAGAACAAGTTAGGCAAAGCTGAAGGCAGAACAAGCCAGAGAATGAAGAGCCAGAAGATTAGAACAGATTGCCTGAGTTAGTTTGAAGCCAATCAGAGCAATTCAGTCAGAAGGCAACAGAAGTCAGTTTGAATCAGTCAGTTTGGAGAGGAGTTTGGGCCAGAATGGCTGAGTTGAACCAATGAGCCAGAGTTCAGAAAGAGCTAGAAAGAGTGGGTTTATTCAGCAGTAAGCCTCCAAGAGGACAATTACTGCTGGTGAATAAAAGCTACTTTTACAACAATAATTCTGCCTATGAGTAAAATGGCCAAAAAAAAAAAAATCATAGAAAAAAATAATAATGAAAAGTGATTCTTGCTCCCCCAAGCAGCCATCAACTGCTAAAAGCTTCTCAGCTAAGAATGGGACCTCAGTAGCTCCCCTACTTCCATCCATGATGGAATTCTTAACTGGGTTGATTTAATGCATGTGTACAGGTAGCCATAGCTGCTCTAAGTTTGTGGGTAGGACGGGTGTGCCCAGAAGACAGTGTTTCACAACCCATCCCCAATCTCAAACTCTTACTCTTTTCTCTGTCCCCTTAGGGATACGGTGGGCAGGTTAACATAGATGCCTCATGTTGCACTGAGTTCTCTCAGCTGCTTATTTTTCTTTTTCTCAGCATGTCTCTGCATTAGCCACTGCCCATGCAATATGGTCTCTGCTGAAGGTTGGGAGCAGCACTAACCTGGTGCAGGAGGTTCCTAGATGGGAAAGCTGGTGATGCTTCATGTGGTATGCTTATGTGCATATGTGCAGCATCCATGCTCAGGTAAACAACACTAATTGGGTTCAGTGGTTTAATGGTAATAATGATATAGAATGGTGATGATGATGATGATGATGATGATGATGATGATGATGATGATTGCAACTTAAAAAGGAGGACATGAAGTTGGGAAGGAGATATGTTACCATGGATCTTGGGTAAATTGAGTAGGAGTTGAATATGATCAAAATACATTCTATACATGTATGAAAGTTCCAGAGAACACGTTAATTTAAAAAAAATAACAAAAATAAAGAGAAAAATCTTTCTTGAAAGACCCATTCTGACTTTGACACACAAATTGGAAGACAACATATTTCTGTGGTTTTAATACATAGGGTGCCATATCACACATAGTAAACAAATGCATCACACATATTAGTTGAAGATAAAAGCTAATATCTACCTCTGGGGTGTCAGCATATAATAGAAAAAGACAGGAGCACCCCTGACAGTAATCTTAATTAGGGCTGGTGAGATGAATCAGCGAATGGAGGCGTTGTTGGCTAGAGTTCAATTCCCATGACCTAAATATTGGAAAAAGAGAGAGAACCAACTTTCACAAGTTGTCCTCTGACTTCCATAAATGCATTGCAGCATGCATGCCTACATGCCCCTCCCTCTTTCCCAATGATCCTGTCTCTCTCACATAATATGCATGTTATATAATGTATGTTTGAATGTGTTTTTATAAATTAATCTTTAAATGCACCATGCATTTATATTTTTGAAGCATTTTCTTGAATGGATGGATGACATGATTTTTAAAACAGAAATAAGACTAATTTCATACTCTGGTCTTGGGATCATTGGTAACAGAGTAAACGGACAGATTCACAGACCCAGACTTCAAAATCACATCTTGTCCAATCAATGTTACATACTGGCCTGGTTATTGCAGCGGTAAGCTGCACATCTCTTTAAGTGCATATGGAATGGTTGTGAAGATAGATTTCCCCTAGGTCATGAAACAAGCCTTAACAAAATTAGCATGCTAACGGTTCTCTGACGGTGAGTGAATCAAACTACAAGTTAATAACTAAAAGATAGAAGCAGGGGAGATGGCTCAGTGGGTAAACTGCTTGATTTATATGCATGAGATCCAGGTTTATATCCCCAGGATTCCCATAAGTGCTGCTGCATTAATACACATTTGTCTCTAGTCTTAGTACTAAGGAGCCAGAGAGAGACAGGATCATCTCTGCAGCTTGCTGCCTAGACATTCTAGCCAAATCAGTGAGCTACAGGTTCAGATGAAAGATTCTGTCTTTAAAAAAAATACGGTGATCTCTACAGGTTCTCTCTTCCCTTTGTTGGGTATTTCGGCTACTGTCATCCCTATAGGGTCCTGGGAACCTCTTGCTTTCCTGTTTCTGGGACTTTCTAGTGCCCCCCTATTCCCCACTCCCAACTGCTACATATTTCTATTCCTTCTCCTGGCCCTCTGGACTTCTCTCCTGTCTCTTCCCATACCTGATCCTGCCCTCCTTTTTTTCCCTCCCCCTCCTCTCTCCTTCCCAGTTCCTTCTCTCCCTCCCTCCCTCCACCTTCAGCAGATAGGCACAGCACCCAGTTGAGGGATGGGACCCCCCACCCATCTCAAAATTTTTAACACAGAATCGTTTCTGTTTAAAAGAAATGAGGGGACAAAACATGGAGCAGATACTGAAGAAAAGGCCATCCAGAGACCGCTCCACCTTGGGATCCATCCCATCTGCAAACACCAAACCCAGACACTATTGTTGATGCCAAGAGTGCTTGATGACAGGAACCTGGTATAGCTATCTGCTCCCTGAGAGGTTCTACCAGTGCCTGATCAATACAGATGCAGATACTCACAGCCAACCATCGGACTAAGACTGGGGACACCAATGGAAGAGTTAGGGGAAGGACTGAAGGTGCTGAAGGGAATTGCAACCCCATAGGAAGAACAACAATATCAACTAAGTTGACCCCTCAGAGCTCCCAGGGACTAAACCACCAACCAAAAAGCACACATGGAGGGACCCATGGCTCCAGCTGCATATGTAGAGGAGGATGGCCTTGTCTGGCATCAGTGGGAGGGGAGGCCCTTGGTCCTGTGAAGGCTCCAGTGCAGGGGAAGGCCAGGGAGGCCTCTTAGAGGCAAAGGGAAGGGGGGACAGGGATGGGAGACAACGCTTGAAATGTAAATAAATAAAATAACCAATAAAAGCTTAAGTTCAGTGATAAAACATAAGGTGGGTTAGGGACTGGAGAGGTGGCTCAGGGGTCAAAAGCTCTGTTGGCTCCTGCAGAGGACCCAGATTCAGTTCCCATATGGTGATTCACAATCTGTACCTCCAGTTCCAAGGGATCTGACTCTTGATTCTGATCCCCAAGGACACAAGGTATGCGCATGATGAATGCATATACTTACAACCAAAACACCCAAATGCATAAAGTAAAATAAATAAAGCTTTTTAAAATAAAAAAAAAAATACATCGATACATAGAGAAACTCTGTCTCAAAAAAAATAGTGAATTTACTTTTTAATTGTTTGAGAATTTCACACATGTAGTACATTTACCTAATTTCCCTCTAATTTCTCCTGTCCACTGTGTCCACTGAGTTCCCTCTCAAATTCATGACATCTTAATTACTATTGCTGTACACACACACACACACACACACACACACACACCTAAAGTCACTTAGAATTGCTCCTATGTACCGGTCTTTAGGGCTGACCATTTGGAATTGGATAAACAACAAGGAGACTGATCGCTGGAGAGAACTGGTTCTCTGTCCCTCAGCAGCCATTGGTTGCCTAGATCTCTTTATCTAGGAGTGGACCCTTGTGATATGTCCCCTGTCCCTGTTGGCATGCCGACTGGTGTTGTCATTATATAAGTCTTCTTTAGGCAGATACATTGTTGCAACCTCTCGAGAGCAGCAATCCTGTCTAGAAGATAACGGTCCAGCAGCCAACAGCCTAGTCCTCTGATTTATATCCCTTCTTCCAGGATGTTCCCTAAACTTATATTATGGATGTATATAATGCATCGGGTGTGGGTACCCCCTGGTAATTGTTTTTTCTCAGCTTTTTGATCAGTTTTGGATCCCCGTAGTCACCTCTGTTGGATGCAGAAGGGAGCTTCTTTAAGAAGCATGAGAACTGCACACATCTGTAGGTATAAGAAGTATTTAAAATACAGTCAGAAATTATATGACTTAAGAAAAATAGCAGTGGTAGGTTCTCTAGGGTCTGTGATCCCTACATCTCCAGAGAGTTGACTAGGTTTAGAATACCAAGAACAAATTCCTTCTGATTGGGAAGGCCTAGTGTCCAATTAAATAGCTGTTGGTTATCCCCAAGGTAAATGTCACAGTTGCACCAGTCAGAAAAATAATGACATACTACATAGTAATATATTATAAAAATCATATATGATTAAAAAGTACATTTATAACAGATGATTAACATTTAATAAGTAAATGGCAATCAACCTAAAACATTAACAGTAATATGGACAGCACTTGATGAAGACACTTCATCTAGTCATCTAGATGTCTATTTCTTTCCTCCAGGAGCAGAAGGGACTACAGGAGATAACCATCTCCGGTATTAAGATGCTAAGATGTATTCCATAAATCAATAGTCAAGACTAAAGCTCAGTGGGAATTGAAAACATCACCAGAGAACTAAATGAAAGCAACACTGAGAAATAAGAATGAAAATCCCGAGTGAAGAAGTCAGAAGCCTAGGGCTGTGGGTGGAGAGAAAGCTTTGGTGGATGACACAGCTCTCTGATTTACCACCTTCCAGTTTAAAAGCAATGCACTAAATGTTGTGGTCAGCCCTAGTCAGCGGTGAACATCAAACAGAAAAGCTTAGGCATACTGCAAGCTTGGGAATATTGAATTTCCTCCATTATATACAGGGACATGGCCAGGTGACCAAATATAATTGGCACCGCCCTGTGGGGGGCTGGCTGCTCAGCAGTAAAAGCCAAGCAGCCATGCGCGGTCACCTGACCGCGGTGTTTGGCAAGAGCAACCCAGAGCTGAGATCACAAACTCCCGCTGAGAGAAGCTTTCACTAGTCCTGCTCACGAACAGCAAACAGTTAAACACTAGAAAGGTGCTTGAGAGCAGGGTAGGGGGAAGGTGACTCACATTATTCTAAACATTGCCAGCGAATAAATGGTGCTTCTGGAGTCCTTGCTTCGCATTTCCCGAGAAAGTAAGTTTCTGCGATTTTGTCTTCCTTACCGGGTTTATTTGTTTGGGCATCGGGATTATTATTATTGTTATTATAATAAAGACTGAGCCATTTTATGAGCAGCCTGCTAGCCATTTACGCCAAAGTTGTTTTTAAAAAATCAGTGAGCTATTCTGAAATGTTTTGGTGTCTGGTGTGTAATATTAAATAGAGCAAGGTATTGAATTAAAATATATGTCTTTAAAATATGCAAGCATGATGCTCTGCTAAGCCATAAACTGAGTGTGGGGATGAGCTGAAATTGGCCAGCAGACTGACTGGGAGTTGCCGAGGACCCCTCAGGATTGATTGGAGAGCTTGTGCTGCTTCTGGAATTATTTGCTTTGATGATGTAATCTGACAGTTTGGGGTTAACAACTTGTCCTCGACTGCTTCCCTAGAGTGTTCACAGAACACTTGATGAATTCAGCAAACTGTGTTTGTTCTAGGATCTTTGACTCTTCTGACACCATGGGTGAAATCAGAATGTGAAATGTGTAGGCTCTCCCTGTGTCTCACAGTCTAGCTTTAAATGTAAGTGTCAGGCTTCCAGAGCAACAGGGGAGAAGAAAGACTTAGTCTCTCTCACTCTGTCTTTCCCCTTTCCCTCCCCCCCTCTTCCCTCCCTCCTCCTCCCCATCCCTCTCTCCCTCCCTTCTCCCTCTCCCCCTCCCCCCTCCTAAACATCTTGGACATTATTTACTCCACGGATAAGGAGGATTCATGTCTTCAGTCTTTTTTACAAACCACTGAACACACACCAGGAGCAGTCAGACAAGGAGGCAATTTTGATTTGCCAATAAAATCAAAGAAGTTGCAGACAGATCGCACTTGCCATGCTCTGTGGTGCTATGGCTGATTCCGTATTGAGATCTCTACTTAGACAACTCCGCCACCCCCGCAGCCTACACAGTCCCCTCAAAAGTTGTTCCTTCTGGATTATCCAGACTGAGAACAATCTGTGACGCTCCTTAGCTCCCCCCTCCCTGGGCACTCCAACCTGATGCAGCTCCACTCTTGGCATCCTTTCCTTCTCTTTCCAAGAGTTGTCTCATTTCTTGTCTTAGTCTGTCAGCCTTCCCTCCAACCTCCTTTAATAGCCCTATGCAGGGTCCTTCTGTGGCAATAGCCACCAGCCTGCTTCAGCCATTGTGTCTCCCATTAGACTGGCCAGGACTTATCACCAGAGCTTTGACTCTGGAAAATCCACCACTGTGTGATCTCTCGGAGGTGAACTTGAGGAGGGCTTCTCTTAAGGACCTACCCACTCCTTGTTACTATGGATCACCATGTGGTGTTCCTCCCTAGCTTTTGCTTCAGTTCTCAGGACTCAGAACCAAATGTATAGTATTCTTGCTGGAGCTACTGACTTTGTGGTCCAAAGCCCTGGGCCATTCACACCCCTGGCTTGCTTCCCGGAAAACTGAAAAGCATCAGATTCTGGGGAATCTTCCCTTCTGTCATTCAGTTTAGGTATCTTATTTCCTCCCTCAGGAAAACACCCTTTGAAGAGCATTTCCATCCCATAGTTTGCAGAAGAGGCTCAACAGAGCATGTTTGCACAGCATTGATTGTTGAAGTTGTAGGAGGAGGTGTTATTATGCACTGAAACATCTTCTGCAGGACAGTTTACATTCCCTTGTCATTAAATCTATATGCAAATTCCCTTATCAAATCACCCACTGATATTTACACACGAACATACATACCCACCCTCTCTCCTATAGATGGTGTTGAATTGCTAATTCACTATACTAATTCACTAATAGGTGGTGTTGAATTACTAATTCTCTATACTAATTCACTAATTCCTATAGATGGTGTTGAATTAGCTAAAGCTGTGATTTGCTGTGGGAAAGCCTGTTCTGTTTTGCTAAGTAGTCTCTATGGCAGTACAATGCTGTTCTCTTCTGCCAGTTCTGGGCAAAGCCCCTGGGATGCTTTCCTGTGTACCAGCTCACACACAAGACAAAGGATCATGACTTCTCAATCCAGATGAAGCCAGTCCAAAGCCTCTACTGTTGGAGTTTCTACCTCTGCCTCCCAGATACAAGACCTCACTACAGAAACCACCATGCATGGGAAAGCTAACGGATTGTTATTGGTAGACATAAATCTATTCGTGCATACTTCATTAAAAGTTGGTCACATTTCTGTATAATAACCAGATCAGTTAGAATCTCTCAGAGAGCTCAAACACGTCGATAGTATTTGTAAAAGATAAATCATAATAAACACTGTTAAATTTTTATAAAATAAATCACAGTTCTTTGGGAAACAAGAGCAACTATTAAAGATATAAGAATATCTTTATAATATGTCTTGAACAGGACAGGAAATTTGAGGTTAATAAAGTTGATGAACAGGGGCTAAAAAAGAACTCCTATAGACAAAAATGACTCAACAGACTTTCCAAACTAGACTGTTTACAGAAGAAATCTAAAGATCATTCAATATGTAGCTAAGCCAGTAGCCTTCCGTATAATACAATACAACATAAATCAATAGGATGTCCTCCACACATCCCCAGATTGGCAAGCCTACATTTGTTTACACTTGCTGTGAGTCTAAGGAGCTCAGCTTTTTCTTTTCCCTGTTTCTGTTCCATTAACACAGCAAACATTCTGCCTTCTGGGATGTGCACTAGCTCGCTAGGCTTCTCTCTCTGTCTCTCTGTCTCTCTGGTGTTTCTCTCTCTCTCTCTCTCTCTCTCTCTGTGTGTGTGTGTGTGTGTGTGTGTCTGTGTTTGTGTGTGTGTGTGTGAGAGAGAGAGAGAGAGAGAGAGAAAGAGAGAGAGAGAGAGAGCACCAGAGAGACAGAGAGACAGAGAGTTCAGTTGTATACACATGTGGGGGCCAAAGGTCAACATCAGCCCTCCCCGATCAGCCTCACCTTATTTAAGTATTATCTGGAGCTCACTGTTTTGGCTAGGCTGCCTGGCCAGCATCCCCTGGGATCTACCTGTTTCTACATTCCTCATTGTCTGCCTTATGGGGGAAAGATGTGCACTGCCTCCCTGGGCTTATATGTGGATGCTAGGGATCTGAACTAAGGTCTTCATATTTGTACAGAAAGAGCTTAACCATTGAGCCATTTCCCAGCCCCTGCACTTAACTCTCAAGGGCACCTGGGCCACAGAGGGAATTTCTCACCATTCTCTTATCTCTGCCCCATCTATAGAACAAGGTACCTTTCAGCTCAACCCAGTGCCTGAAATATGGCAGAGACCTTTCTGGATTGAACTTCAGTGTTAGCTTTAGGTTCTGTATGGACTTAGGCCTTGAGATGGGCTTTCGTCTGCACTTTCTTTTTCCTACCCATTCCTACCTTAATCCTGCTGTGAGGTCTCAGACTTGTGAGAATGCTCTTCTGCTCTTCAGCATGGCTTAATTCCATGCTGTGCGTCCCTATTGCAAACCTCAGCAGTAACTTCTCTTTGTTCTGGAATTGGTAAAGAGCAAAACAAAAGGAAACCAATGCTGGCTACTTAGCCAACCACACTTGTAATGGTAATCACCATTGTTTATACTTGTACAACCTTTTGATAAAGGAAGGGTGATTCTTTATCTCCTCCTTAAAAAACAAACAAACAAACAAACAAACAAAAAACAAAATTCAGTACTCAGAAGCCAAGCACAGTGGTGGTTCATGCATATATGTAATCCAGGTGCTTGGGAGTAAAACACATGAGTATTCCTCAAGCTCTCTGGCCAGCCAGCCTAGACTACTTTGAGAGCTACAGGATCAGGGAAGGACCTTGACTCAAGACACAAGGTGGATAGTGACTAGGGAATCATTCCTCACTAACTTCCAGTCCCCCACATGCATATGTGCAGACAGTCAGACACACAGACACACACACACCTTTTATTATTTTCCTGCTTGTACCCATTACCCATCAGCAGTGTGAGTTTGCCTGAAACATCAGTGGGAATCCAGTTTGGAGAATTTGCAGGTTGCTCCTAGTAGAAATTGGCTTCTGTTTCATTCCCTTGTCATGGTCCTGGTCTTTGGGGCTTTCAGGAATCCCTGTCCCTGGGCAGCTTTTGCCTTTAGAGGAAAGCATCCTGAGAAATCTCTTGTTTCCTTCCATTGTATTGTTTGCATACGATGGTGCCAAGGCAAAAACTTGGCAAGCAAGTGCTTGTCCGCAGACTGTCCGTAAAATCTATTCTATCCCCTCTACCCCCAGAGAGATCCATGCACATCCCCTACAGCCCTCTTCGTCATACACCGTCTTTGGGTGCGTGGATTGATTGCAGCTTGGTTATCATTTACTTAACAGCCAATATCTACTTGTAAGTGAATACATGCCATATTTATCTTTCTGAGTTTTGGATAGTTCACATAAGATACATTTTTTTTTCTAGTCGTATCTATTCATCTGAAATTCTCATGGTGCCATTTTTTAAAAAACAAACAAACAAACAAACAAACAGCCGAGTTAAAACTCTTATGTGTAAATGAACAACTTTTAAATTTTATTTTATTTTTTATCCATTTTTTTCTGTTGAGGGACATCTAGGTTGTTTCCCGTTTCTGGCTATTTAGAATAGAGCTGTAATGAATATGGTTGAACAGGTGTTTTTGTGATAAGATGGAGCATCCTTCGGGTGCATGCCCAAGAGTGGTATATCTGGATCTTGAGTTAGCTTGAATCCTGACTTTCTGATTAACTGCTGTATTGATTTCCATAGTGGCTCTACAAGTTTTCACTCCCACCAGCAATGGAGAAATGTTCCTGCTGCTTCACATCCTTGCCAGAATGAGCTGTTATTTGTGCTATTGATCTAAGCCATTCAGACATGTTTAAGAGGAAATAGATAGATAGATATAGATATACATATAGATATTAAATATTATTAGACATTAGATATTAGTGTAGTATTTTTATTTTTGACCATAAGAACAAGTGGGTCTCTGACTCTAATGCCTGCTCTTGGGGATCTTTTTCTACTATTGAGTTGCCATGTCCAACTTCAATATGATGGTTTTTGCTTCGTCTTATTATATTTTATTTTGTCATGTCTGGTTGTTATCACTTGGAACCTTGCTTTTTTTTCCTAACGAGAGACAGAAAGGGGGTGGACCTGGAGGGGAGGGGGGGTGGGAAGACCTATGAGGAGTGGAGGGAGGGGAAACTGTATTCGGGATATATTATATGAGAAAATAATCTTTTTTCAATAAATGAAAATAAATACAAAGAACTACAGTGTTTGGTCTTCGTAATAGGAAAGGTAAAGGACGTGAAGTTGTGAGGAAAGGTCTCTACTGTACATTAGCGTGGCTGAAGTCAAGGTTAGAGAACACGCTTGGAGACATACGGCCTCCATGTTCTAGACACTGCAGAGAACCATTTTGTCTGAGCACTAAGGAAGAATGCTTCCTGTATAAGCCTGGATGGCAAACTGCCATGAGCCAAGGATGGCCTCTTCTTTCTGTAATGTTCCTCCAGTCCTGCTAGAGCTTGGATCCAGTTTGTCTCCTAAACTCTCCAAGAATTCACATTCCAGACACTTGGCTGCCATGTGGTGATGTTAAAGTGGTGGAACCTTAGAGGAAGTGGTAACTAAGTATACCACTCTTAGAAGAAACTGATGCTCATCTTGTGAAGTAGGTTAGCTCTCCCTTCCCATCCCTGTACTGTACCATGATACAGCCTAGGAGTCCTTGCCAAGATGAAAAGTGCCATGCTGTGTCACCAGGAAAATTGACCCAAATAAACATCTTTCCTCTGTGAAGTACCCAGCCTCATTATTTTTTAACGTAACAATTGAAAACAGACTAAGAAAAGTCCTCTATTGACAAAGCTTGACACCAGTCTACCAAGTATTAAAATTAAACATCAAAAAGGTCAGTTCCATCTTTGTACAGAATGCTCTGAAGAGTAAACTCAAAGCTGAGAGGCATGAAATGGTGGCTGGAAGAGTGTGCCATGAATAAATAATGGGCCGAGTCTTGATTTGGGGAAGTGATAAGCATTGATTTAGATCAGTGACCTCAGCAGTCTACTCTTCGTCCATTGGCTATTTATTCCTCTTAAGCACTTCATTTATTTTGATTTCTCTACTTTTGTTCTCATTAAATAGGGCAACATGATGAAGAGAGAGATAAGTGTGTGCCAACAAACTTGTGCCTTATTACAGAAGAACCTTCTTAAGAAATGGAGACTGAGAAGGGAGACCTTGATGGTACGGTTCAATGACATTGCCACTGTCTGTTGATGATATAAATGTATTTTGCCCGAGAATTGTGTGTGCTTCTCTCATATATCACCCTACAGGCCAAAAAATAAATGAATGAGTGAACCTTCTTTATACAGCAGGAACTGGTTTAAGGTCATGTGTATGTTTGAAGAGATTTGATTCAACTGGTTTAAAACATTTTTCCAAGGCCACTGGTCACAGTTCTCACTAGTGGTACCACTGGTAGACACAAGAGTTAGAATGGTGGTCGTCCAAAGTGGTAGGAAATAAAACAATCCAGAGAAGGGGGCATTTGGCATGTTCTCATATGAATTTCTCTCTTTTTTAATAATTTATTTATTTTTATTTTATGTACATTGGTGTCTTGATCGCATGTATGTTTGTGTGAAAGTGTTGGATCCTCTGGAACAGGAATTCCAGACAGTTGTGAACTGCCATATGGGTGCTGGGAATTGAACCAGGATCCTGTAGAAGAGCAGCTGGTGGTCTTAACCTCTGAGCCATCTCTCCAGCCCTTGAATTTCTTTCTTGTTTAAAATTTTTACTTCAGAAATATCAGAAAGGGTTGGACATTTTCTCGGTGCCCCAAAAAATATTATGAAAAAATATTATGATAAAAATGTCTAAGCTTATGCACTGGGGAAACAAAATAATTCATTGGGAATTTGTGAATAGCTACCATAGCAAGGTGGTACCGCTCAGATGACCACCATTCTGCTGAGTACCCTTTTAAAAAATCTTGCTGTGTAATCATTATGCTGTAACTTCATTACACTGCCACTTCAATACCCAGATTTTCAACAAATCAAAGACGTCTCGAACTGGTTGCCAAGGTAACACTAGGTGAGAGTACAGTAAACAACAGCTGGTTACATTTTGTACTTTCTTATGAGGACCTGCCTCAGCACAGCCACTAAGAGGCTCAACACATTCACATTCCTATCAGTAACTGACTGGAATTGCTGATGATTTTGTGTCACACATATTTCATGTGGTTTGTCTTTAAGACACACTGGACTTTTTATAAAGAGAGAGGCAGATTCAGTGACCAAATGGTTGTAGATGAATAACTTAGAATCATGATTTTCTCTCTGTTGGTTATGGATGAATAATTTGGAATTGTGATTTTTCTCTCTGTTCTTGGGCTGTGCAGGAGTGGATGAGCTTGTTGCTCATTCTGCTTTTCTTGTATTGGTATCCTCATGGTCATGAAGCTACTGACTTTTCTTCAATACCCTCCAAGGATCTGGGACGAGTCGATTCTTTTAGTCAATTTGGGTTCGTGATAGGGTACACGCCTGTCACCAACATGACACAACAGATAATGGAGAAGGTAGCTGCTGCCCCTTTCATGGCAGGTATGTTTTGTAGTAATCTAAGAGTTAGGATTTCACTCATATCTGTTTTATTCTTTTAAGTCTTAACAGGATATGTAGCACTGAACATAGTATCTACAGAAAAGATTATTTTAGAGATACCACCATCGGCATTGGGTGTATTTTGAATTTTTCCAGGGTAACTAGGGAGATGGTTCAGCAGTTAAGAGCTCTTGTTGCTCTTTCAGAGAACCTGCACTGGGTTCTCAGCACCCTTATGGCAGCTCACAACTGTCTGTTACTCTAGTTCCAGGGTATCTGACACCCTCTTATAATCTCTGCAGGTATCATGCATTTACACGGTACACATATGTACATACAGGCAAAACACCCATATGTGTAAAATATATTATTAGGATTCATAAAAGAATACAATACTGTATTGCTGCTTCTACCTACTATAAACCAGTGTCTGATTTATACCATATTACATTAAGTAAAATGATGACTGTAGAAATAATTTAGCTGGCACCACAATATACTTTATTTTGTCGAAGTTGTCACAATAATAAAATATATAAAAATATTTTTTATTAATTATTCCTTTTGACTGTGCCTCAATATAACTTCAGAAATATCATCCCCAGACTTTTAGACTGAATAATGTGTTCAACGTCAATAATTGATTCAACCTTGTTTCCAGGAAGAACTTTTGTAAAAGATGATGGACTTGACATCTCAATGTTGTCTCTCTCCATCATTCACTAACAACAGTGTCCCGTGTTCTCTCATCTGCAGGTAGAAAAGTCTTGGGACTGTTGGATGAAGAAAACATCAGGGAATTGACAGAAAGTCATTCAGAAATAATAGGAGTCATTTTTTCTGATACGTTCTCATATCATCTGAAATTCCAATTTGGACAGAGAATCCCAAAGACAAGGGAACTTAGAGACCATGAAGGTAGTTCTCCAGAAACACAGCCCCGCTACTCTCTATTCCAGTGGTGTTGACCTACTCATAAGGATGGATGTTATGTCAAATTATACAACTTCTAAAAATGTCTATTCTTGTTGAAATGTGTTAACATATTCCATGTCTTATTGCTCTATATGGTTAGATGTATATATGCTTATATGTGTGTATATTTGCAAATGTATATGTGCATATACATTTAAATACAAATAGTGTTATTTGTAATACATAACTGTAAAATGTGTATGCATTTACAAATACATATGTGTATGTACACTTACATACAAATAGGGTTGTTTGTAGTATATAAATGTAAAATATTTATAGTTCAAATGGGAAAACTTCTTAGATGAGATCAGGCACATTCTGGGTGGTATGTTCACAGACTAAACTTCCGTTCAAATGCTTAACTCTACATGAATGAGAAGTTTCCAAAATTCCATAATAAAAAGGGCACCCATCTCCAGAGCAACATGTGATTATTGAATTTATCTATACAGTTTTGCTTGGCATGGGAACCAAGAGATATGGATGTCAGAAACAATCTTAGAACAAATGAATTCTTGAGTTTTAGAAAAGTGGAGATTCCTACATGGTTCTGGAAGGGCAGAATAACATCAAGAGTGTAGACAAGATCACCTGTATAATCAACAAGGCAGTGGACAAGATTAGCTGTTATCAGAGGAAGAATGAAAGGTTGTTTGTGTTACCTAGGGTTCTGGACGAAAGTCTGGACTGTAAAAAAAAGATTAAATTAAAAAAAAAAAAAGAAAGAAAATTTACCTTTGAATAAGTATAATATTAAGTTCACCTTCTTTAGGGTTTGGAATCATGTGTTAACTTGGCCTGGGAAAGCTCCATTAGAAATATGTGAGTCAAAATAATCCTTCTTTCCCTCAGTTGTTTTTGTCAGGCATTTTATTGCAGAAAAGACACAAGTAACTAATCACACATCACAGAATATTCTGGCTGACAAATATATATTTATTAGATGTTATCTATAAATATTTTTTCCAATACAATATTTCTATTAATTCTTTGAGAACTTCATGCGATGTATTTTGATCATAATTATCTGACACTCACTCCTCCCTGTAACTCCTTCTTAATCCAATTCCCACCTCACCTCCCAATTTTATGTTCTGTTTTTTAGTGTGTGTGTGTGTGTGTGTGTGTGTGTGTGTGTGTGCGATGTTTGAATGCTCAGAGGACATTGGATCTCTTGGAGCTAGAATTAAATACACATAGGTAGTTAGCACACAGACAAACTCAGACAAAACATATATATATATATATATATATATATATATATATATATATATATAATAAAATTGAAACAAATTTTAAAGAGGGATCGTTGTGGGAGAGGGGTGGAAAGATTGTCAGAGTCAGAGGAACAGGAAGTTTCCCACAAGGCTGTGTCTCCTAGAAAGGTCAGAAAAGCTACATTCATGAAGTTTTACCAACATGGCCTATACAAATATAACACAACAGACATACTAATGTGGATGTAGGAAATCCAGGAAGCCTCTGCCTTACACAAAGAAACACGGGCAACTAAGGAATGCTAATGATAGGAAAAATAGTCTTCCCTAGGGAGCAGCATATTAATTGATTTTCTAGTACCCAGAGGTCAGTCCTGAAAACATACATAGAAGTAATATTATACAAACTGAGCAGGTTTGTATAATTATATATAATATAGTACATGTAGTTATATATGTGATATATTGAGATATATATGTACACACATGAAAGCAGAGAGATACATGAAAGGGCTTGGAGAAAGGGAAAGGGGGAATTTGGTGTAATTATAAGCTCAAAAATTTTATAAGTATTAAAAGAGAGAAAGCTTGCTTGGATAACTCAAGGTAGATGGTTCCCTGGGAGACCTCTGTCTGACTCACATAGAATTTATGTTTTCATAGATTTGTGAGCAGTTGGAATTGGGGACTGTTGTGAAGTCCACCGTTTGCTGTTCTCAGGATGGAAATAACCTATGGTTTATGCTTATGGTTTCTTTTGTCCACAAAGCTCATTGTCATGGAATATATGACTATGTTGACTGTCTGATATCAATATTCTGGGAGGAAGGATTTGTGGCTCTTCAAGCTGTCATCAATGCTGCCATCATAGAAGTAAGTGCAAAATGTTGAATGCACTCCGATACACAAGACGAATCACCAGAGGCATAAAAGATACGAGGAAGAAAATACACATGGCTGGCCATCTTGTTTCATCAATTCATTCATTCATTCAAGGAAAAAGTTACTAAAGTTGCTGTATGTTTCATAACAAAGACAGAAATTGGAGGGAGAGTGCCTCTTGTATGATATCAGCCTTGTCAGGAAGCCATGTAGGTAAAAAGAAAATCATCCAAGCAGATGCTGGCTACAGTAGAGGCTGTCTCATAACCAAATCAACTCTTATGTTACAAAAAGTGTTTCCTTGGAGGCTTGTTCACAGTTTCAGAGGGTCAGTCCATGATCATCATGGCAGTCCATGATTGTATAGGCCTGGTGCTGGAACAATAGTTTTGAGCGATCCATTCTGATCCACAGGCAGCACACAGAGACCATATGACTGAACCTAGAATGGGCTTTTGTAACGCAGTCACAAAAGAATGAACATGGTATGTACTCACTGATAAGTGGTTATTAGCCCAAAAGTTCGAAATACCCAAGAGTCACTTCACAACAACCGTAGGGCTGAGTGTGAGGTCCCAGATGGAGGACTTGGAGAAGGAACTGAAGGAGCTGAGGGAGTTTGCAACCCCAGGGAGGGAGCAACAGTGGCAACTGGCCTGACCCCTCTATACTCCCAGAGACTGGATCACCAACCAAAGAATACACATGGAGAGACCCATGGTGCTGGCCACATATGTGGCAGAGGAGGGTCTTGTTAGACATCAGGGGGAGCAGAGGCCTTTGGGCCTGAGAGTGTTAGATCCCCCAGATAGGAGAATACCAAGGAAGGAAGATGAGAGTGGATGGGTGGGTGGGTGGGGGAATATCCGCATAATGGCAGGGGAGGGGGAGGAAATGGGGAGGTTCCAAAGGGGAGATCTAGAAAGGGGGAAACATTTGAAATATAAATAAAGTATGAAAAAATTGTCAAAAAAAGAAAGAAAAAAGAAAAGAAAACTCAAAGCACACCCCAGTGACTCACCTCCTCCAACAAGGCCACTCTGACTCCGGCAAGGCCACAACCTTTCCCAAATTGTTCCACAAATCACTTTGTCTTTGGTACCCATTATAACTGCTACACTCACCTTGCCTTGGGTAATTCAGTGCTCTTTTCTTACCCCTGTTTCTTTTGGGGCTGCAATTAAACCCGTAAAATCTAATTCATTCAACTAAACATCCGTGTCTTCAACCCTACTAACCGGGGACCAAGCATTCAAACATTCGAGCAGATGGGATCCATTCTCATTCAAACCATATCCCAGAATGCCATGGGATAATTTTCAATCAAAATAATAGTTGAACTTGAGGCTTGAGGTAAGAGATGTATTGAATGTACAAGTTTAGGAAAGGGATTCTCATGGAGGGACCCATGGCGCTGGCCACATATGTGGCAGAGGAGAGCCTTGTTGGCCATCAGTGGGAGGAGAGACACTTGGGCCTGAGGGTGTTAGATGCCCCAGTATAGGGGAATGCTAGGGAGGGAAGGTGGGAGTGAATGGGTGGGTGGTGGAGCACCCTTATAGAGGCAGGAGGAGGGGAGATGGGATAGGGAGTTTCCAAAGGGGAAATATTTGAAATGTAAAGTAAATATCCAAAAAAAAAAAAAATCAATTTCAACCTTATTAATGTGCTATTTATATTAAAATAAGCAAAGTCTTTTGTAACTAATGTTTCTTATAAAGAAGTAAATAGAGTCCATGCAATCTCTCTTTATGGTGTTCCTCAACTAGATATTTATTCTGACTGCATAGACAAGGAAGGTATCATTCAGGATCAGATAATGAAGGAGCAAAAGTTTAAACCACAATATAATTTTAATTGTTACATTTAGTTTTCCTTTCATTTGAAAAAAGTTTAACAAGAAAATTCTATCTTAAACTTAGAGGCAAATACTGGAGAGACACTGGAGAAATGTCTTACTAGCAAACCATATGGTGAGAAGTCTGGTGAAATGCACATACACATGGCATTTGTAAAACTTTAATTATTTTCATTGGAGTTGGTGGAGGATAATCCTTCCCTCAGCAGAGAATTGATAGATTTACAAATCTGTGACCGAGTGATGATATCTAACAAGTGCTTACTGCTTGCTGCTCCAAAATAATAAACTATCTTAAATTATGCCAAAAGATAAGAGATGTGCTTTATTTCTCCATTTATTAATATTGTAAGGAGATGACATTCATATTTACAAGACTTCTTTACATGACTTTGGAAAATAAACATGTTTCTCTTGCTTAAAAAAAAAAAGAAAGACAAGGGATTTCAACTATTCTATAGTGATGTTAGCTGGGGCATTACAGACAGGAGGTAAACTCTGGTCATTGTGGGTGAACTCAGAGTGCCTGCTCAGGATCCATGTGGATCAGTGGCAGATCATGAATATGGAATTTTCCTCTAGCTGATGATTATGGCAGGCCAGTAAGGGATTCCCTAGAAAGAGATGGCTTAAGACAGAGCGTGTCATTCATGACCTTGCAAGTTTTATTAACAGATGTCACTATTTCTTCAGACCACAACAAACCATTCAGTGATGGAAGAACTGCTATCTGTTTCGGGGAAGTTCATGAAGATCCATCCGTTCGTCAGTCAAGAAGGAATTATGACTGATTTCTTCATTTTCACCTGTATCATTTCCTTCTCCCCAATCATCTATTATTTGTCAATCAATGTCGCAAGAGAGAGGAAGAGGATGAAGGGCTTGATGATGATGATGGGCCTTCGAGATCCAGCCTTCTGGTGAGTCAAGTACAGGACAAACAACCAAATGGGGGCTCCATGAGAAAGTGAGCATTTTGGCCTTTGTTTGTTGGAACCAATGGCTGTCTGGCTTCTCACATCATCCCTCTGCATGGAATAAGTAGTCCTGGGTGTACTGTTTGTCATGCTGATGCTGGGTGTCTTGTCTGTGCTTTTCTGCTTGAAGTGAAGAACCTGGGATTTAGGATTGCTGAGTAGTTGTGAAGCTAGCTTTATTGGGTGGCTGGTGATGGTGTCGGGAAAGTTAAAGACTGCTGTTGTAGAGAGTCACAGGTGGCATTACCAATAGAGGAGGATCACTGAGATGAAAGACACCAAGCATCAAGCGATTCCTCAGGACTGCAGAATGGGATGGGTGAGGCTGAAGGGATAGGTTGGCAGAGTGGGATCGTGGGCACAGCATAGGTAGTTGGCTCTTTGTATACTGAGTCATTTCAAGACTAGACAAGCGTCTGGGAAGGGCAGGGGCATGGAGGTGGCATTTATAGAGAAGGAAGTAAAGTGGATACAATGCCAAATATATTGGAACAAATCAGAAAGAGTCCCTGCTAGTACTACGATCCTAAAATTGTGTGTATTTGTACGTTAGATCCCTTCTATGATGCTGATGATTTCATTTTGACTGCCATATTGAATTGGTATTGGTAGAAAATGTAGCAAAGCTGTGAAATCTAAGGACACCAGAGCCCAACATCTGGACATGAATCGTAACTATTTAACATCTGCATTTGCCAAATTCTCCACCAGTAAGACAAGAAAATACTAAAATGGGATTTCTGCCTAGTCTCGGGGTGGGAATCTTATGGTTTAACATTTGCCATGTTCTTAAAACATTCTCTCACACATAGCAACTGGTGTCGGCATGAGCATTGTTTTGTTGGCTTTGCAGATATGTTTTAAATTTGTCTTATTATTATTTTACTATACATCTCGTAGAATATTTACAACAAGATGCAATTGATGAAAAAAGGCACGCTGATAATTTTAAGATAGGAGAATAGAATTACTGAACTTGGGAGAATGCTTAGTGGGGAAAAGAATATCTGTTGTCCGCAATGAATTTATTCCAAGACTTACACTCTATAGCTGCATATCCTAAAGCACGCAGTTCCTGAAGAATGGCAGCATGAATGAGTGAGTGAATGAATGAAGTACTAAAAGATGAAAGTACGCATGAACAAATGGATGAGTTTTAAAATTATTTTTACATAGATCATATATCCTCTTTTACTGCTGTGTTTCAAAGACTAAAAGAGAATTTTTTTCCACACCAGGCTATCCTGGGGTCTGCTCTACGCTGGCTTTGTCTTCATTATGGCTCTAGCCCTGGCACTTGTTATCAAATCTGTCCAGTTTCTTATTCTGACCAGCTTCATGGTGGTCTTTAGCCTCTTCCTCCTTTATGGATTGTCTATGGTGAGTTGAATTAAAATTCCCCTTGCCTATCTCTTACCCTAAGGATTAAGCGTTGTTTCAAAGAGGTCATTATTTTAAATATGGTAGGTTTTCTATCTTCTGTGTACTGTGTAACACAGTTTGCAAGATATAATTTTGTGTATTCATATGTTAGATCCCTTCTATTATTATTATTATTATTATTATTATTATTATTATTAATCATTATTACCATATTATGTTAGATAAATGTAAGCCACCTGGGTCTGCTCTCATTCTAGATTGCTTTGGCCTTCCTAATGAGCGTCTTGGTGAGGAAGTCTGTCCTCACTGGCTTGACTGTGTTCCTTCTCACCATCTTCTGGGGAAGTCTAGGCTTCACAGCCCTGTACAGATACCTCCCTGCACCTTTGGAATGGACTTTCAGTCTTTTTAGCCCCTTTGCCTTCACACTAGGAATGGCACAGGTGAGGACCTGTTACCCACTGATGGCATCTTTCTTCTCTTGAACTCGTGAACCTGCAATCATTTTCACACGCAAAGCTCTAAGATTTAAAACCCTGGCATTATCGCTCTGATTTAACAAAAGTGACCTTTGAAAGCTTTGAGGGGATTGGATCCAGCAAAATAAGCCATGTAGAGAGCGAGAGGGAGGGAGGGAGGGAGGGAGGACGCATGGATGCTGGCGGGATGGTTCAGTGGGTAAGAGCACTCTTTCAGAGGACCAGAGTTTGGTTCACCACACCTATGTTCACAACCGCCTGCCGGGATACCAGGCATGCACACCACAAACCCAAACGTGGAGGCAAAATACTCATACACACGGAATAAAAGTGAGTACATATTTTAATTTTTAATTCTAAGTCTGAGCACAAAGGCCAACTTTAAATGCTTCCTCACCTTTTTCGAAATGTTCCAATTTCGTATCATTACTTACTATTGTAGTGGCCCATATGTCTATACTACCAAAGAGGTTTGAGAACTGTAATGTACATCTCTTCTATGTTCACAGAGCAAAGTAGCCGATGACTATTTTATTACTGTTAAACCCAGTTTGAATTTTAACTTTTATCGTCAATCTAATTTCTCTTAATTTTTAAAAACTTTCAGCTCTTACACGTGGACTATGATTTAAATTCTAACACACCCCCTGATCCAGCCAGTGGCTTAAATCTGATTAAACCAACCAATTTCATGCTGGCATTTGATGCGGTTTTGTATCTGGTCTTGATGATGTACTTTGAAAGAGTTCTGCCAAGTGAGTACAGATGTGATCAAAATAGACTACCACTGAAACAATTGTATTTCCCAACCAGAATTCCTAATGTGTACCTTATCCATACTTCAAGATAAGCTCCGGCATCAACATGAAGAAGATGGGCCAACTCATTACCATTGGTCAACTCAGTTCTTCAGTTTTCTTTGCCTTTGGTTATTCGGACTTGAAACCTACATTTTGCATATTGAGCCACTAACCTGTATTTCATAGTCTATAAGTTATGGCTTGTTTCTTTGTTGATGTTCATTTGTTTATTAATTTGTTGTATTAGGGATCAAGTCAGGGCTTCGCACATGCTAGGCAAATGCTGGACCATTGAGCTGCTAGCCTCAGCCCTTGTCTTATGCCTTTGTAAAAATCACCTTTAAAAGCTCATCCCTAAGTGGGTCTGCTGATGATGGATAATTATAGCTACGTTTGTGTGACTAGCTAGCTGGACATCAGAACCATGCAGGGAAATGTACAGAAATATGAAGGCCAGCTGATGCCGGAGAGATATAGATGCAATTTCTCATTGAAGGGAGCTGGCTACCTGTAGTTTTAACAACCTTCCCAGAGTATCACAACACAAAAATATTATTATCATCAGGGCCAAGTGGTTTAGGCTTGCAATTCCAGATTTTCAGAACTGAGGCCGACCTCAATCACCATGAGCTCAGGACCACCTGAAACTTAGTAAGCAGAGGCTTGGTAGAGCTCAGTGGTAGAGTCCCGTACATGCTAGAGAAGATGTGTCAAGTCCGCTCATGCTTTCAGAGCACTCCTGGTTTTCTTATCTCACTATTTTTTCTAGTCATAAAGACATTCACATGCTCAGTTGTTCCTGCTTCAAACTCTCCTTTACTTTATTAACATAACAAAGACATTTTTCTTTAATCCCAAATCATCCAGTTCTTTGACTTTTGCCTCCCATTCTTTTACAAAGCTTAAATATAAGACTAGAAATGACTTTGTTCACATTTTTTAAAGAAAGTAAATATGAATAACAGAAAGAAAAGCTAATTATGTGAAATGCAGAAATCCCCAGCAGTCAGCGGAGGAAACAGGAACTGGCTGAAAACATCAAAGTGCCAGTTCCACAGTGAGCTCAGCCCTTAGTGTGTGAATGAAGCACAGCCCATATGAGGAGTGTGCCTAAGCTCTAAAATTCCCCATCCTTACAGTGCAGGTCAGTTGCAGATCCTCTCCTTCGGAGCACATCCAAAGCTGGGAAATGGAAGCAATGATAACATTCAAATGGGTTAACTTCCACCAAGATGCTTGTGATAAACACCTTCTCAGAACAGCCCGCAAACCGCCCCCCTGATTACAAACACGCTGTTCCTTTTCTTTAAGTCGTATCACATCTTCTTTCCAAGTATCTCATCTAGCTGGCCACTGCTTCTTGAGGTCTTCCTTTGCCTAACACTCGAATTTAAAACAGAAGGTCTAGCAGATCTTACCTTTTTAATCCCCAAATTAAGACCATTTAGAGCATAAAGGTCAGATTTATGAAATTCCTCCTTTTAGAAATACTTGCAGTTTTTCTCTGTTTATCACAATGGAGAGATCTTGGTGGGACTTTTCCTGATAAAACTACAGAGTTGTTTCATGTGGACCATGTATGTGTTCAGGCTTGGCAGCAAAGGATGGAGATGTGGTGGTGGGGGGGCATAAGTGATGACTGACTCAACATTCACTAATCTCTTGTGTCTGTAGATGAATATGGACATCAGCACTCTCCCCTGTTTTTCCTGAAATCCTCATTTTGGCAACGACCACGAAAGCCTGCTCATGTGATTCTTGAGGATGGAATAGATCCAGGTCCTTCATCAGATGGCTCGTTTGAACCAGTGTCCCCAGAATTCCATGGGAAAGAGTCCATCAGGTAACAAAGATGAGAACAGAGACACAGCCAAGGCAGAGGAAGCTCAAACTTTAGCACTGAAAGCAAGCAAAGCACTCTTCAGGTCTATAGATAGTCAGAGGTGTCTCCACCCAGTCATGTACATTAACGCTCACTGGAAGGGTAAGGAAAAACTCATTCAACAGACCCTTTCTGTCTCTGTCTCCCTCCCTCCCTTCCTCCTTCCCTTCCTGCCTCCCTCCCCCTTCCTCCTCCTCTTCCTCCTCCTTCTCTTCCCCTCCTCCTCCTCTTCCTTCTCTCCCTCTCTCTCTCTCCCTTTCCTGCTCCTCCTCCTCCTTTTCTTCTTCCTCCTCTTCCTCCTCTCTCTCTCTCTCTCCCTTTCTTCCTCCCTCCCTCCCTCCTTTCAGTACTGGCTTTGCACATGCTAGACACCGCTATATCACTGAGATATATCCTCTGCCCATTTTTAATTCTTGATACAAGGCTTCACTAAGTTGTCCAACCTAGCCTTGATTTTACTCCATAACCCAGGCAGGTTTTGACCTTGCAACCTGACAGTTTCTACCTCCAAGATAGCTGGGGTAAGAGGTTTGCCCCCCCAGCTTCAGCTCTAGTTATCTCTCTCTCTCTCACACACACACACACACACACACACGAATAGGGAGGAAGAAAAGGGAGAAGCTGCAGAGACAGACACAAAAGGCGCTCAGGAAAATGTGTCCCTCAGAGTGTGACAGCACATTGTCTCTTCCCAATAAGAAAACAGGAAGGAAGTCCTCAGGCTGCCAATGTCAGCTCTTCACCACACCCCCCCACCCCCTGCCCAGTGACATGTCCCGTTAGCCCCTTGCTCTCTTCCGATGAGCCTCTGAGCTCCCAAAGCCCACTGCACTCATTTCTCATCAGTGTCTTATGCTGCTATTTGTCCCAGAACCTAAGTAAGCTCAGCTAAGAAAAACAATGTCTCCAAATGTTTCTTTGTTTTCTTTTCTCTTACATCTCTTCAGCAGCACCCACTAGGGTGAGGACCGTAAACTGCCTGCAGGAAGTGCTCAAACTAGAAACAGGGAAACAATTTGTTCAATGTGAATGAACTCTGAATTGTTTGATAGATAGTAGATGACAAGATAAGAAATACAAATCTGCTTCAGCTTGGGAATTCAACCCCCCATGGATAGTAAAGCAAAGTGGAGTTCCGGATCTAGAATAGCAGCCATGACCACCGTTATTTAGCCAGCATCTTGTATGTCTGTTGAATATTTACTGGGATCCAAGCACTGCACACAGAATGAAAAGCTCTATCCCCCTCCCCCCAACACAGCTGAAAGTGCTCTAAAATGTCAGCTGGGGAAAACCAAAGCTTAACCAAGCGATTAGAAAGTAAGCAGTATCAATGAGCTGAGCTCAGGTGGGCGTGAGAGCGTAACCCATGCCTCCAGCTCATGATCCATTGCTCCCCCACCTTACTCCACCTATAAACAGGTCTTTAGAATTCTTCAGCCAAGATAACTACATACATCTCCAACCCTCTGTGGGAGTTCATGGTGGCCCTTTCATTGTTGTACACCCCTGTCATCTCTCTTTCTAGGTCCTCGCTTTGCAGAACAGAGATGATCTTGTTCTTAAATACTAATGTCACCTCCCATCTCAATACATGACATGTGATTATCTGCAGTGGAACATATGCAGAATTTACTACTCCCCCAGAGATGCTCATGGCCTAGAAGGCAGTAGAGATTTTGCCTCACAGCCATAGCTGCTTAAGAGTGATGTGCCAACTCTTTCTGTACCCTGAAAATAAAATCCATTCATCTGGTGAACCAAACCAGAAGGCCCAACTGAAGAAGCCGGTTGCCTAACCAATGCCTTTTCTCTTTTGCAGAATCAGAAATATTTCAAAAGAATACAAAGGAAAGCCCAATAAAATAGACGCCTTGAAAGGTAAATTAATCATCATCATCATCCTAGTGATAGACTTTTAAATTTAAACATAATCTATTTTACTCTTGATGAGCAGTTCTTGGTGATGTTTTAAATTTGAAATGTTATTTAAGTTACATGATAAATTTGCATTTCAATACTTCGGTTCTATTCTATAAAACTTTCATGAAAGTTAGAATGAATGTGTTGAAATACAATGAATTTAAAACCTATACTGTGTGATACTATGTTAACCTAAGTAGATTTTGGATCTCCAATCTACAAGGTCAAAGTTTTCTCTTGTAATTCAAAGTACTATGTGTTTCCTTTTTTAAATAAATAAATACTTAATTTTTTAAAAAAGATGCTTACCTTAAAGGACTTATGGCCATGTAGCATTTTATTATTAATCTATTCTCTCATTCAATGTTAACAAATAATTCGCATACGCAGGGCAATGTCAATGAACCTATGGCAGAAACACGTTTCAGTCTTTTAAAATACCAAATTACATTTTCACAAAGAATATTTTGAAGAAATGTTGATTCAAGGAGATAAAATAATTCAATTGGCTCCGTAGTAGAACTGTGTTCTCTTAGTTCTTTTCTTGCTCCATCATCCGTCTGTCTTTCTGTTTTCCCTTCCAGACCTGACTTTGGACATATATGAAGGCCAAATCACAGCCATACTTGGTCACAGTGGAGCTGGAAAATCAACACTGTTAAATATTCTTAGTGGATTATCTGTTCCTACCAAAGGTAAGGATTCAGGTTGGCAAATAAATCAGCCACCAATATAAAATCCTTCGGCTTCTTAACAAGCTCATTGATAGTATGAGTCTATAAAAGCAGGTACTATTGTTTTGTATGAAGGTTGACTATTTTATGACAATCACTCTCTTGGTCCTTAATTACAATATGGCATTTCAAATTGTATATGTTAGCTTCTGCTGCACAACAAACACTCCCAAACATAATGGCGCAAGTAGAAACGTTCTATCGTTTCTGGGAATTCTGTGGTTGCTCTGTGCAAAACAGCGTGGGGCTAGGTGGTTTAACATGGCCTTACCCACATGTTTAGGACTTCAGTTAGGACAGCCTTCATTCCCAAAGGGACTTTCTGCACCTAAGTGGCTAATCTGACATTCTTCACCCGCCAGCTTCATGAAATGAGGAGAAAGAAACAAAATCTTAGATGGAATTCTTCCTCGGCCTTGGCTCCATCACATTTGCCTTGGCAGACACACAGCCAAGCCAAAAGGTGGGGGTAGGGGGTCATATCTATACTGCATTTTCACAGGGAAACTGAGGATGGAAGCTTTTTGTTTTCAAAGTACTTTATAACCAGAATAGAAGCTGAGAGGTTGAGGATTCGTCTCAACTGATAAAGCCTTTTCTCTGTAAGCATGTGGACCTGATGTCCATCCCCAGCGCCCACATAAAACAGCGAGGCCTTTGAGCCTGGAGCAAGGGCTCAGCTATTAGGAGAACTTGTTCTTGCAGAGGACCTGGGTTCAATTCCCATCACTACATTGTAGCTTATAAGCATCTGCAACTCCAATTCCAGGTGATCTGACACCCTCTTCTGGTGTGTAACAGGCTCACATGTGCTGTGTGTATATAAACAGGCAAACGTACATGTAAAAATAGAAATCGAATCGTTAAAACAAAAGAAAAAATCAGAAAAGCCCAACAGCTCCTACCTTTAATTCCAACACTGGGCAGACAGAGACAGGAAGATCCCTGAGGCTCCCTGGCCAACGAGTCTAGACAAATCCATGAGCTTTAGATTCCATGAGAATTTTGTAGAGTAACCTCCTGCCTCCATACACATATGCACATGCATTCATACATATACATGGATCTACACATATCAATGCATACACTCACAAAAAAAAAAAGTTGAGTTAAATAAACCTTGAAAATAAAGACATATATCTAAAATTGAATGAGTAAATTGAGCGTTTTTATTTATAAATATTTTCACTGGCTCACTGTCCCAATATTAACACTTGATTTTTATGACAGGTTCTGTCACCATCTATAATAATAGATTATCAGAAATGGCTGACCTAGAAAACATCTTCAGGATTGCTGGAGTTTGTCCACAATCCAATGTTCAATTTGACTTCCTTACTGTGAGAGAAAACCTCAAGCTTTTTGCCAAAATAAGAGGAATTGCACCCCAAGACGTGGAGAAAGAGGTACATGCATAAGTTTAGGACCGCTTTTTTGGTCCAAGTGTGAATGTTAAGACCCATTTGTTTCAAGATGCTTTTTTTTGTTTTGTTTTGTTTTTTCAGTTTCTTCGTGTAAATCAGCATGAAGTGTTAGATAGGAAGCCCAATTTAAGCAAGGATAATTACACATCATGTATAAGGTGCATTTGTTTAATATTGAATGCAAAAGATCATTTATTTCTTGAAGCAACCCTATGAGACAAATGTCATTGTTCTCTCTGTCTTACACAAAAGGATACTCAGACTCAGGAAAACAAATGACTCCACCAAGCTTATGATGTAGGTGAGCATGAGATGTCATTCAAACCCAGAACCTTTGACACCAGATTCTATGCTTTTACTGATCACAAAGTATAGCTTTGTATTCATGAGGAAGGAGCAAAGAGAGAGATAATATTTTGTGTATGTTCTAACTCTTATATTTTTTTTTCAGGTGCAACGAGTTTTGCTGGAGTTAGAAATGAAAAACATTCAAGGTATCCTTGCTCAAAACCTAAGTGGTGGACAGAAGAGAAAGCTAACTTTTGGAATCGCCATTTTAGGAGATTCTCAGGTAAGATAGTCTGTATTTTAAAGGCAATTTTCTGTAAGAATTCAAAGCCTTGCTTTGAAAAGGACCTGTGTTGCAGAAATACTTATACCATGCAGCATAAGAGCAAACCTTACATTAGATTCCTTTAAACTTAGATAGTAAGGAGTCAACACTGCTCCTTGGGAGAGCTTTTCTCTTTAGAGAAAACTCTGTCACTTCTCTCCTCTAGATTTTCCTACTGGATGAGCCCACTGCTGGACTGGATCCCTTTTCAAGGCACCGGGTGTGGAATCTCCTGAAGGAGCGCAGAGCAGACCGTGTGGTCCTCTTCAGCACGCAGTTCATGGATGAGGCCGACATCCTGGCTGGTAATGGCTGACTTCCTTAAGCATCATGATGAGGACATTCAGGGACCTGAGAACCATAGACCGGTGTTCTGAACAGCTATATTTTAACCTATTTTAATCTAAACATGTGGCGGTGATGTGAATTTAGCACAAACATATTAACATCAATTATTTTACTAAGTCGTGTATGTGCATGCATGTATGGATATGTGTGTTCATGTGCCTGTAGGTACACATGTGCTGCCCAGAAGAAGCCCTGGGCATTGCTCCTCAAGAGCTCTTTACCTTGGTTTGTGAATCAGGATCTCTCTGTAGGTTAGATTTGCTGGTTAGTAAGCCCCAGGAATTTGTCTGTCTCTCCCTCCAATTACAAACAGCCAAACTCAGCTTTCTCATGGGTTCTGAGGTCCACAGGCCCTAACTTGCACAACAAGCGCTTTAGTGACTGTCCTAGCTCTCCAGCTCCATTTCAGCATATCTTGTAAATGTTGTGTCATTAAAAGTTGTGTAGTGTCATGTACTGCCAAGAAACCCACTGTGAAGTAAAGGAACTCTACGTTCTAAAAGCTTAATTCTTTTGAGTTTTGGGTTTGAGTGAAATCAACTTGAAATGTTCAAATGCTTTGAACGTTTGATCTATTAAAATGTGTAATATGAACCCAAATGGTTTGGTCTCCTTGATGAGTTAGACAATGAGAAATAAGTCTAAGGAGAGTTTAAAAGACATGCTTCATGGGGTCTTCATTAAGTCCCATTTGGAACAGGAAATGCTTCTGGATTGAATTTTAGAGCATATATATAAACAATCGTCTGTCTTTTCTCCAAAACAAATGGCCCACTTCTGCACAGACTTTCTTCTCTGCCTCTTCCTTCTCAGACAGGAAAGTGTTCATCTCCAAGGGGAAGCTGAAGTGTGCAGGCTCATCTCTCTTTCTGAAGAAGAAATGGGGAGTTGGGTATCACTTAAGGTAGGGACAAGGGTCACAGAGATCTTGTGACTGAACCTCCTCTTGAAAGTCCTCCTGCCACTCAACCCTGTGGGGTTGGGGGTTAAATTCCCAGCATATGAACTCTGGGAAGCATTATATCATAACAATGGTTTAATAAGCTGTAGAGTCAGGAGTTGAGCCTGCTTATTTTAAACTCCAATTTATTGTCCAAATCTAAACCTGTCACCATACATTATGCTAGTCATGACTCTTACGCTTTGAATTTTGTAATGATTGGTTAGTGTTTCTGAGTTATTCATCTTAAGAAAGAAAATAAACATAAATGTAGCAAGACCAAAAATAACAGCAACAAAAAGCCTTAATGGTCCCATTCTGCTCGTTGAACTAAGTAGCCAAATGACATGAGGTGGCTTTCCTGTCATAGCTTCTGCGTCCTGCATGCTCTCTTACCCAACACCCTCTAGTTAAAATGAAAAGGCCATTGCTTCAATTCAAGTCCAACCATGGCCTACACTTCCCATTGTTCGATTTTTATCTTTATGGGTTGGTTACTTTCTTGAACACACCCCCACTTGCTCACCCTTAGCCATCTGAATAATATCTTGTTGTTATAACTTGGTTAATCTTCCAATTCCGAGTAATAACCTAAGTTTTATTTTCTAAGTCACTGTGTTGAAATATCTTAGAAACTAAACTATAAAATTTAGTTTTCTCATTTATAAAGTGGCTGCAAGGAAATGTTACAGAAAAATAGATGAGATGTCACCTACACATGTGTGTGCTAGGCAACATACAATGTTCTCAAAATAAAAAGTGCTAGGCAGAATCCTCACCCAGCTCATGGGTCTCTCCATGGACTCTGGGACAATAATTTGCGTAACAGTTTATTTTCTTCTTTTAAGCAAAAGTCAGCACATTTAAACCACTTTTTGTTTATGTGTTTTAAAAAATATTTTTGGCAAGGAAACAGCCCTGTGGATATTCTTGCATGGTGCTGATAGCTACCATGTTTGTTTGTTTCTTTGTTTGTTTGTTTTTATCTGTTTTCACCAGTAGAGATGAATTGCTGCCACGGAAGTCAATGGCGTAAACTATTTAGACATTTGCAGAATAAGTTTGCCAGCCCTTCCTGCCAAGGTTCCTTGAAGAAGAACACTGTACTAGATGCCCCTCATGCAGTGACTGTGTTACCCAAAACACATTTCTCAAATGTACTTTATCACCAAAGGAATAGCCGTAGAGAGGGAAAAGGTATTTTTAATTTAATTTCCTCAGTAGATTTCAATTCTTCTTGAAATACAAAGCATTCTTGTAAGTCCATACGTAGTTTATGAACAAATTGAATTATTTTGACTTAAGCATTTGGCTAAAGAAAATGCCCACCATTTTCAAAGGTTTGCTAAGTGTGGCCCCTGTTACTATTCAGTTTCTCACATGACCTGACATAGTCAAAATAATTATTCTTAGCAATAAGGAAACTACTCATCTACATTAAAATGTACTTTTCCATCATCAAAACCATACTTCAGGGTCAGATCACTACAAATATTTTATCTGCTGTATACTTTATAAGTTTCATTATTTTTATTATTATTTTTGCCTATTAACTTACATTTCTACTAGAATTTTTACCGCATACTAAGAATTTAATGAATTTACATCAGATGACTAAGTTAAATAATCGTACTTATCTGGCATCTATGACTACCAAAGTCCCTGGCTCTTTTGAACCAGTATAAAAATTCCCTTTAGCCAGCATCAACTTTGACTCATCCCCTCCACCATCTAGCACATCTACTTCTGATCTTTGCTATATACCTGGTATTTCAACTCTGTGTCCACTGACACTTTGGAGACTTGAATCATGGCCAGTCTTCCCTCTCTACCATCCCTGAGTTGTCTGGCCAATAACATTGATTAGCTTTTTTTTCCTTCCCACAGTACTGTCTATGATCTCTTCGTTTGATTTCTCTTCTCATGTTTACATGACTTAGATCTTCCACTCAGATTTGGCTGACTTTTTTGCCCCAAAGAACTTAGTCGTTATTTTTGTTCTATTATAGATTGTGTCATCAAGCCTATGTCTTTTTTTAAATACCAGTTTGCAGCTGAAAGAAGTCTGTGTTCCAGAAAACATCACATCACTTGTTAAAGAGCACATCCCTGAGGCCAAGCTATCAGCTGAAGGGGAAGGGAAACTTGTCTATACCTTACCCTTAGAAACAACCTGTAGATTTCCAGGTAATATATATTAACACAATAAATTAAAATTTAGATATAATATTTATTATAGTAGCTCTGGCAATCACTGCATAACTACAACCCATTGAGAGCTGATGATATGTTCAGATGTTAAAATGTGGTTAAAAGAGCAACAAAATAATGATATCTTATCTATAGGAGGAAATGTTATATTCTAATTGTTGGAAATGCTTGAACCTGTTAGAGAGTTCCCTTCAGCCTTTGCTCTTTTGTGGCTAGCACGATATCTTAGATGCACTCACGGCTCACAAAAATTAATTCTTTCTCCTTTGCTGGTTACAGCAGAAGTGGTTTCCACTTGTATATGTTCTCTGGAATAGCCACTTCAATGTGGAGAAATCCAAATTATGTAATTATCTAAAATGTAAAAGCAAAACTAAGATGAAATTCAAAGAGAAATGTAAATGAATACAGACAATTGACTATAAGAGGGTAATATTTGAGCCTATAGCACAAATGTGAAACAAAATGAGATAAAATTTGAAAAGTGGAAAAATGTGTGTAATATTCATTTCCATGTCTTTGCCACTTATCAACTATAACGCCATATACTTGTATTTCTTAGTCTGAGAAATATGTTCTCAGGTCACATGATTGTTGCCATGGTGACTCACTATGTGTGCCCTTTAGAGCTTTGCCAGAGTCTTGACAGCTGTCCTGGGCTGGGAATTGAAAGCTATGGTGTTTCCATGACAACTTTGAATGAGGTGTTCCTGAAGCTAGAAGGAAAATCAACAACTGATGAACCAGGTAATTAAAATGGAAAAACCCCACCCAGACTCATATAAACGTATTGATCACATTCAGTATAGTCTATGCCTCAAAAACACCCATTACAAAGAGAAAATTACAACATGTGATGCTCTGTTATTCAGGCTCCTCTTAGACAAGGCTTGTAAAATGTTCATTCATCCATTGTCAATATCACTGTGTCTAAAATCATTCTTCTCTTTAGTAATGTTGAATGTTCTAGTGGGGCCATAAAACATAACCTTTGATCCAAAATCTTTGCAATTTATTGGGCTGTATTATTGAACCAGAATTTGGATTAGTTGGTGGCTGCTTCTTATCCATTGAAAATAGCTATTTACATATCTACATGCCGATACATATGTGAACTATAAACATGTAGACTGTGTAGACCTGTGTAATTATTTTGTGTGGAGAATTGCACAAATGTAGGCAGAGGTGGATGATTACATGTCCAACCTTACTTCTCTGCTTGCTTGCATCTTCTATCAGCTATAAGTAAGATTATTAAAATTATAACTCGGATCCTACACTTGTCTAGTCCTAGGCTTTTCTCCCTTTAGGTAGGAAGATCATGTGCCCTGAACTTCTGTTATCATGTTCATGTGTTGACTTGGTATGTCTCTTGTATGAATTGCCTCTCATCCTCCCTAATGTGAGCTCTCCTTTAATCCTGGTAATGGTGCTCATCCTGAGTTGTCTGGTATAAGCACACATACCAAATCTTTAATGCACAGTATATTGACCCACTGTAATTTCTCCTTGTTCTTTGAAATGAAGATACATCTATTGTAAATAGTATGTGGTTAAATCTTACTTTTTAATACATTTCTCAATATATTAGTTATAGAAGTTGGTGGGCTGTTTACATTTGAATGTGGTTATGTTTAACTCTGTCATGTTGGCTCCATCTGCCGTCTGCTTCTGTGTTTCTGCTGGCCTTTGTTCTTGTTTATTGTTACTCAACCATGTGACTTCTATGTTGCTTTTTGTTAGCTGATATTCTTTGTGTTCTTCTTATGTAAATGATATTTATTTATATTAACATATGCCCCAACATTACTATAATACTACATAGAAAATGTAAGCATCTTCAGATGAATATAATTTTGAGAATCTCTCTCTCTCATACACACACATATATATAATAATATAATATATAATATATTATATATTATTAATAATATATATTATTTCTGCATATATATATTTGTATAGTCCTGCCTCATGGTTACTATTATTTTGTAAATTAAACACCAACAGCCAGTTCAAATTTATGTAACTGTAGATCAGTATCTATG
>JADRCH010000091.1:1404592-1452207 GCA_019843965.1 Rhynchomys soricoides
TGATGGTAGATGACAGATAATAGATAGATAGATAGATAGATAGATAGTTATAGATGATAGATAGTTAATAGATAACTGATAGATACATGATAGATAGATGATAGATCGATAAGTAGATGAGATAGATAGATACATGATAGATAGATGATAGATTGATAAGTAGATGAGGTAGATAGATAGAAAGATAGATAGATTGATAGATAAATGGGGAGTAAGAAATGGTAAAAAGGCAGATAAAATAAAGCAAAGAAGGAAAGAAAGTTTTTTGTTGTATTTTCTCACACACGGTACCTCTTCAAAAAAATTTTTATTTCACATTTATCTAATACAATGTATATTTAACCCAAAGGCATTCATTAGTATTTCTTTTTTGGAACTTTCTAGTTTTCACATTTGTGTGTGAACGTTCAATTGAACAAAAAAATTCAAAACAAATGTTACGTATCAGGCAACAAATCTTAAAAAAATACCTTGAAAAAAATTCAAATAAGTATTTTTTTAAAAGAAACTATACATCTGTGTGAACCAACAATTAAGGGGGAAGTATATACATTTGGTCTCACAGATACCATATTCTCTGGCTAGCTTTTCATTCTTTTCACCCCTTTGTACAATGTTTGTTTAGCAGTCTTCAATACTGCGGGCCTTACTTCCATTTTGAAACCCAACTTACAAATTCTTTATTACCAAGGCTGCGTTTTTCAACCCAACATTCCCTTCAACCTTTTGTAGTTTTCTTTCTCTACTGACACTCCCCATCAGTTTGCAACGGTATCCGTATATTTCTGTAGATATCGTCTTATACTTGTTATAGATATTTTTAAACCTTTATTAAACCTTAATTCCAACACGAAGATCACATAACACATGACCTATAGAGACTCGCTTTAATTATTTTTTCCATGTGAGTTACATTTTCCTGTTTCTTCACATATCTCGTAATTTGCACTGTATCTTGGACATAATTACATCTTAAAAACCCAGAAGACTGAAGAAAGCCATGCCAGAATGTGGGATGGCTCACCTTCTAGGAGACTGCTGATGTAGATGGCTAAATGGATCCAATTTACCTTGAGCAAATGTTTGTGATTTAGTCTTTATTGTAATCTTTCCACCTCACAATATTCAATTATTTGAAGGTAAAGTCAGGTTTTTCTACTCAGTGTGCCTTAGGATTATAACATCGGTAAAGTTCTACAGATCTCAGTAGGATGAACAGCCTGCACTGCCAAATCCCTCAACAGCAAGAGAAACAGGCTCTCACCATTTGTGGTGTTGTTGTTTAACTTAACTAATAAGGCGTTAACCTGACTCTCCCTGTGGTGCTCAATTTTGAGAGCCAAGTTGATGAAATCCAAAACCCCCATGGAAGCAAATTCCTGGAGATATCTGTGAGGGGTTATCTAAATTAATCTAACTGACATAGAAACAGTGGGAACAGTGCTATTTCCCTGGGCTGGACTGAATAAAACGGAGTAAGCAAGCTAAGCCCTAACATATATTTTTCTCTGCTTCCTGGATGAAAGTATGATGTGACCAGCTGCCTTCAGCTCTTCCCACCATCACTTCCTCCACCACTGTCTGTTAAATATACCCAGCCTAAGCCTATTTTATCTCAGTATATCACTTTTCATCTCTCTCCCCAAGAGATGCCTTGATGATGAGACTTTGGAGGTGACCCTGTACGCTTTAACACGACGGATTTCATCTCCTACCCTAAGCTCTTGATGTGCTATGCCCACTCACTCCATGAAGGATCCAAGGAAAAGAATCAGTAGATGATGCAAACTCACTTTGTGACTTGGACATTACATAATTCAACTGTGTTGCAGCAGACAACGTGTTTGTGAGATCAGGCTGCTTTCTGCTTCTTCTTGATGCCATTGGTCCTCTCCTACCATGCTCCCAAGGATGAAGGCAGATACTTTGCACTCTCATCCAGTGGGTCCGTGTGTGTGTGTGTGTGTGTGTGTGTGTGTGTGTGTGTTTGTGTGTTCAAGTAAGCATAGAAATCAGAGGACAACCTTCCCAGTCATTCCGCTGGTGCCTTCCAACTTTTGTTTGAGACAGGTTCACTCATTCATCTGAAATTTCACTCTGATCTAAGCATGCTAGCCAGCAAGATCCAGGGATAGAACTGTCTCTGTCTCCTATTTCATGTTCTGGGACTACAAGCAAGTATCACCTCCTTCTCTTTCTTCTTCTTCTTCTTCTTCTTCTTCTTCTTCTTCTTCTTCTTCTTCTTCTTCTTCTTCTTCTTCTTCTTTTCTTCTTCTTCTTCTTCCTCTTCCTCTTCCTCTTCCTCTTCATCATAATTTCCAGGGATCCAAATCCATATCCTCATGTTTGTTAGAAAACTGCTTTACCACTGAGCCATCTTCCCAGCCACAATTATTCATTTTTATTGATTTATTTATTGACTTTACATCCTACCATCAGGCTCCCAATCTCCTCCCAGTCCTCCCTCACACAGCTCCTCCTTCCTTTCCCCTGGGTATCACCCCCTCTTAGCTCATCAAGTCACTGCAGGACTAGGTGCATCCTTTCTCACTAAGCTCAGGCCAGGGGGATGAGGTCTACAGGCAGTCAACAGCTTCAAGGACAGCCCCACACTCCACTTGTTGGGGAACCCGCATGAAGACCAAACTGCACATCTGCCACACACATGCAAGGGGCCTAGGTCCAGATCATGCTCACTCCCTGGTTGTTCAGTCTCTGGGAGTCCCCCAAGGGTCTAGGTTAGTTGACTCGGTTGGTCTTCCTGTGGAGTCCCTCAATCATTCACTTAACTCTTCCACAAGACTCCCCAAGCTCCATCTAATGTTTGGCTGTGGATGTCTACATCTGTTTCCATTAGCTGCTGGGGGCAATTATTCTTTAAGTGTGACTTTGATCCTGTTAAAAATCCCAATGTCCTTATCAATATGTGTATCTTGATGTCCATGTTTGTGCCTCCACTTACAAGTGGGTGCTTTGACGCTTGCTATCAGATTTATTGTAGCATCATTTTCTGGATATCATCCCAGGTAGCTAGAGATGCTAGAGAATAGGCAAAAGACCAAATCAACTTTAAGTCTTCCTAGTAGAGACTATTTTAGTTAAACACTAGGCTTCTAACTCATTTAAAGTCACGGTTTGTAGCATGTTAATTTGTGTCTCATTCCTTTACTATGTCTTCAAGTTACACGTGAATACAGTCAGGACCTGGCTTACACATTTTTCAAACCTCTTTATGTATTTAATTTTCAGTTTTTCTTTTTAAAACTATTTTGTTCTTAAACAATTCCACACATCTACTCAATGTGTTTTAGCATGTCTGTCATACTATTGACCTTTTAAATAATCTTTTATTCTTTGAAGGTTTCATACATTTATACAACATGTATCTATCATACATGCCCATCACTACCTCCCCCAATTTCTCTGGCGCTCCTCACCCTGTCTCCCTCCCAACTTCATGTCTTCTTGTTGTTGTTGTTATTAATAACCTCCTAAGTCAAATTGGTGCTATGTAGATGCACATGGGTGTGTGGCCATCCACTCAAGGAGCACGGGCAATATACTGTACCAAGAATATTGACTCTCACTCCCTCTGCCAACATCAACTGTCCATAGCTCCTCAGTCAGGGTTGGGGTTTCATGAGTCTCTCCTCCATCCATGCTAGAATTTTGTGAGCTTGACCCTGTGCACATAACCACAGCTACTGTGAGCCAGTGTGTAGAGCAGCCATGTCAAGTCTAGAAGTCTCTTTATATAGTTTCTGAACACAAAAATACCCTTTTTAATTCCTGCACTTGCTCAATCAGTGGATCTTTTTTCTCTCTTTCTGGCTCTGTGCAGCAGCCAGTGATGCCATACGATGTGTGGAGGAGTACAGAAGACAAGAGTGTTGGTAAAATGTTCTCAAACAGAAGCTGCAGCAAGGCATGCCTGAAGTGGGTTTTTACACATTCCCTCCTCTGTGTTTTGCAGAGATTGACATCCTGGGAGAAGGACAAACAGAGAGATCTGGGGACACAGAGAGGCTTATTGAGATGGAGCAAACTCTCTCTTCACTTATGGAAACGAAGAAGAAGACAGATGGTATGGCTCTCTGGAGACAGCAAACCTGTGCAATCGCAAAGGTTCGCTTGTTGAAGTTAAAGCATGAAAGGAAAACACTTTTATCTGTGTGAGTATCAGGATGTTTCTGAGCTCTCTTACAAAGATAACAAAGGTGGGACAAGAAGAGCAAACATTCTACAAAGCTAAGCAAGCACCATTGCTAGGTTGGTCATTGGTCCTAGTGATTATCTTGTAGGAGACTAGATGATGGGGTTTATAAGGTTTGCTGAGGTGAGGTAAGTTTCCCCGCACAGCTCCTCAATTTCATATTCTTCTCCATGGGATATCATAGACACACTGCAGGGGATTCTCTCTCCAAGGACCCACATATCAGTGCCTAGGCCTGACGCTGTGTGCTTATACTATTAACACTTGCCTAGATGTCATGGCATCCACTAGACTTCTTTGGTGGCAGCAACTTGGTATCCATTCCTACTCTGTACATAGCAGGTAGCATCCCTGATTTGGAGACTCATCATCTTCCATTACTATTATGAGGTCTATGATGCCTTACCCATCAGTAAATGCCTTTTCTTTGACAATTACATTTTTATTGCATTTTATGATTTATTTATATGTGTGAGTGTGTGCACACATACATGTGTGGGTGCACATACCTGGGAATGCATGAGGAGTCCAGAAGAGAATATCAGATATGCACCTCTATTACTCTCTGCCTGTTCCTTTGAAGCAGGATCTCTCTAGACCTGAGGCTCACCTTTTCTTGTCTAAGCCAGAAGCCAGCATATCCCAGTCATACTCCTCAATGCATTCCTTTAAGCTAGGGTATGCGGAACACTTGGCTTAGTATAGGGATGCTGAGATACAAATTTCACAGCAAGGACTCTTAACCACTGAGGTATCCCCCCAGCACCAGGATCATTGTGTTTTAAATTAAGGAATGGAGTTACACATCCTAGCATATAATTTAACCTCAATAAACAGTACACAAAAATCTGACAAAGAGACAAAATTATTTAAGAAGAAAATTAGTATTATATTATCAATATAGTAAGTAACATATAGATAGCAAAGAGTAAAAGGATGCCAGTCATTTCAAAAGATTTTAGGCAAGAGATATTTATAAATTATGTATGGGGGAAGGTTTCAAAGTAGTAAATATGATGGCAGTATTTTAGAATTTGTCAATTTCTTTGAAGCAGGGAGTAAAGGAAAATAAATAAATTATTATTAGTTAGTAATTAATACATTTTAATTGATTATATTATTAAAGAACTGATAATGAGTTAGAACAAGCTGTAAGTTAATTAAAATATAAGTCTGGAGAATAAAGAGATCATGTGGTCATTACAGAATTAGAAACTATGGAAAGTAAAGTGGATGTGAAGAAAACTGTTGGAGGGCATGATGATGAATTAGCCAACAGAGAGGTGGCGAATCACACAGGACTCACAAGAGATAGGCAGAGTCTGGGCGTCCAGATTGTGGGGCTGAACACGCGCGAGATATGTGGTATGGGATATCCGAGGGAAGAAGAGCAAGAGAAATGATCAAAGAGCAAAGCGACAGTTTGTCCCCCCCAAATTTAGAGGTGGGAGACTGACAAAATATCCTTAAAATATAGGCAGGGCTAGAGAGATGGGTCAGAGGTTAAGAGCACTGACCGCTCTTCCAGAGGTCCTGAGTTCAATTCCCAGCAACCACATGGTGGCTCACAACCATCTGTAATGGGATCTGCTGCCCTCTTCTGGCATGCTGGTGTACACACAGTTAGAGTACTTACACACTAAATAAATAAAGAACTAAAGAGATAAATAAGTCTTTTTAAAAAACATATAGGAAAAGAGTTCCCCATTTAACCTTTGTGATTAGTGGATCAACCATACTATGCTCATGGTGACAGCTTTATTCTCTGCAGGCTCTTGGTTCTGGCAGTTGGTATCTGCCCTATTCTTTTTGAAAACATCACGACGAAAATAATTCAAAGCTCTTACACTTGGGAACTTTCTCCACACGAGTACTTTCTTGCTCCTGGACAACAGCCCCAGGGCATGCTCACTCAGTTATTGATCATCAATAAGACAGGTAATAATGTATTTCCAATTCACATATGTATCTATATTTCATTCTTAAAGTGCTGAACAAGGACTTATGGTGGGGGGGGGGTTATAAGGAAGGTTAAAGGTAGCAGAATACAGAGGAGAAAAGGAGAATCTACTAAAAACACATTTCATTCGAAAATACCATAGAGATGTCTGAGACCTTAGAGTCTCATTTTAATTGTTTAATTAAAGATAATGTTAAATAGTATTCTATAGTGTACATATACCACATTGTATTTATCATTCACCTGTGAATGGATATTTCCCCTATAAATGATTATGAATAATACTTTGATCAGTAATCACATATTTTTTTGGAAACATTTTTCATTTCTTTGAGGTATCCTCTTACAAGTAGGATTGTTGGATCATATAATGCTTATGTTTAAGCTCTTGAGGATCTACTAAATTGTTTTCAAAGTATATGTGTATGCTAGCAGTGTATGTGTTCAAATCCCTACACCTCTTAGATGATTCTCGTCCCTGACATTTTATCAATATCACAAATGTCACATGATATCTTCTGTTTTGTGAGGATGTGTTTTTATGTGTGTGCATGTCTTAGTAAACGAAGGTGTGCATGCATGAGTGTGCACGTAGAGGCCAGAAGTCAACGTTGGATGTTCTCCTCAGACATTCTTCATCTTAGTTTTTTATTACTTTTATTTTTTTTACAGTCCAGTCCTTGCCCCCCTCCTGGCCTGCCCTCCCACAGTTCTTCATCCCATTTCTCCTCCCCTGTCTTCAAGAGGATGCCCTGCACTGCCAGGCCTCCCAACTCCCCAAGTCTCCAGAGGGTTAGGCGCATCTTCTCCCACTGAGACCAGACCAGGCAGTCTTCTGTTGTATATGTGTTGGGGGCCTAGGGCCAGCTCATGTATGCTGCCTGATTGGTGGCTCAATGTCTGAGTCACTGAAACTTGAACTCATAACATTGCCTCTTCAATGAGCTCCAGAGATCTGGCTGTCTCTTCCTCCCAATGCTAGTATTACAAGCTTGTGTCAACACATCTGGATTTTCGTGCAGGTGCTGGGGATAGAACTTAGGCCATCATCTTGATCAGTGAGCACACCATTGACCGAATGATCTCCTCAACCCTTTTTGTCTTCTGATTTCTATTTGTGTTTTGTTAATGGCTTGTTGTGCTGAGGGTCTTCTCATGGACTCACACTGACTTTCTCAGAAGCATTCTTGCCAATTTTAGTAGATTTTCTTAAGTATATGTTTCTTCATTTTTTTCACATGCTTAGGACAGTTTCAAGAGTTACACACTGGTTGCTTATCTGGGTAGAAGCTCTGCAAAGTTACTCATGCCACCAGGCTTCAAGAAACTATTTGAAAATGGATTAATAATCTAGTAATAATAAATTCTGTTTTCAGACATTTAGTGATTAGAAATTACCAACCATTAAAACCCCATAGCTATTCATTGCAAGATTCTAGGGGGGAAAGCTATTTCAAGAGTCATATGGTATGAAAGAGATTTGATATATTATCAGTAAATACATTTGTAGGAGCATAAATTCCTAGAGCAACAAATCAACTTTTGATTTATGATGGTAAGGACTTTATCATGTGGGGAAGTACATATGGCAGCATTGAGCTACAGAGCCTAAGATGGACTTTTCTAGCTTTGAAACACCTAATATGTTAAATTACATCTTAGAGGCAAACATTGACGACTTTATCCATTCTGTGGAGCGCCAGAACATTGCTTTGGAAGTCGATGCTTCTGGAGCCAGAGATGGCACAGATGACCCATCCTACAATGGAGCCCTTCTAGTGTCTGGCGATAAGAAGGTATGTTGGTCTCTAGTTCAGAATTTCCACCAAAGTGTGTAAAGATAATATAGCACTAAAATACTCCAGTCTAAGAAATAGAAACAAAAGCAGGTGCTGTATTTTTTTTTTTTTTTGCTTAGTGGACTTTGTCCATTGATATAACAAATGATTCTTGCTTCTATCATGTTTGCCAACAAAACCCATGTGTAATAGCAAAATACATGCTTTATTCAAGTTCATATATTTGATGTTATATTTGAGGCCAGGAAATTCATATTTCCTTTTAGAGATTTTATACCATATATATCATAGAAGTGCTGTTTTGTCTTTGACAATAAATATTTTAAAACATGATTATGGCCCTAAGCAAGACAGCTGGCAGATTAAATATATGGTTTTGTTTTATTCCAAACATGCCTTGTTTTACTTATGCACAGTTTGCTTTTATTTACACAGCATTATCTTTTTTTTTTTTGTTTATTTTTGAGATTGCAATTTGCTTACAGCATTTGTGGGATTCTTTTGTTATTACTTGAAACCATTTTTAAAACATGTCATTGGGGTTGGAAGTGCAGCTCAGTGGTGAGTGCTCAACTCCTGCAATATGAGGCAGTGGGTGTGAGCCTCATATCAAGAAACAGCCACAACATCATAGCATCTTAAGATGCTGAATTTCACTTTCTTTAGGAAACAGTGAAGATCTTTGATAATTAGGAGATTTTTTTTGTTTTAAATTATGTTTTCAGAACCACAGTTTTTCGTTTGCGTGCAATACCAAGAGACTGAACTGTTTCCCGGTTCTGATGGACATCCTTAGCAATGGACTACTTGGAATGGCTAAACCGTCAGCCCGCATCCGAACCGACAGAAGCACGTATTTCGTGGTAAGTTCCAATCTGTTGGAACATCCTCCCAGATCATCTTTAAAAGTTAGGGGATCACAGCCTTTCAGAGTCCACCACAACCATAGCCAAAACTTGGATTCACACTGGCTTCTGTGTCTTCAGGAAAGCAGTGCTTTTCAAGACCTCTTGGCTTTAAAAACTGCAAACAAAGACATTTCCCAAAGAGGATAAGCGAGGGCAAAAGTGAGAGTGTACAGTACTGTGATTAATACGGGGGAAAAAATGAACAAACAGAATGTAATAAGATAAAGGGGTAGGAGGGAGAGTTGGGGAAGGGAGGTTGGGGAGACTAATTACTTTTACAAATGCTATGAAAGGAAAAAGAATGAAATCTGGACAAATCTCAGGCTGGAATGTCAGACGATCCTCATTAGAATCACTCCAAGTTCTTGCCAGAAATATTAACTCCTTTGGTCTACCTTAGACCTTCTATACCAGCTTTTCAAAATACAGAGCAAAGAAAAAAAATTCCATGTCTCTGCCTGGCAGCCATGGTTGCTTGTGGGTGCCTGGGAAGCAGAGACAGGGGATTCCCTCAAGAAGCTGCTAACTAGTCTAGTTGTATCTATGTTCGAATGAGTGACCCTGTCTCAATATGTAACACGGGGAAGTAATGAGAGACACCCATGTCATCCTCTGCCCCCTTGCCCATACCTGCACACATGCAAGCATGCATATACCATACACATGGACAAAAAAAAATTGTATATCTAACCCAAGTCCTGAGCAATCGAATGTAGATTTAATTTAGAAATTTAAATTTAGAATTTAGAAATTGTGTAACAATCTTTTGGAAAGATTCCTTTCTTCTCAAATATATTTTTTTCCTGTTACAGATTTAGGGAACACTGCATTTTAAAAATGTTTTCATTTAATTTTTGAACGTTTTGTATTATAGTGTTTTGCCTAAATGCATGTTTGTATACCACCTGTGTGTCCTCTATGGCCAGAAAAGGGCATCAGATCCTCTGAAACTGGACGCACAGATGATTGTGAGCCATCTTATGGGTGCTGGGAATAGAACCTGGGTCCTCTGGAAGAACAAGCCAGTGATCTTAACAGCTGAGCCATCTCCCCAGCTCCACATCTTTTAACACATTTAAACATAAATACCTGGTACCCAAGGAAAAGCCCTGGACACAATAAACACTTACTAAATTACTTGCTAAACACATAAATGAATATCAGAGATCAACTTTGACTCTGTCCCATTCAGCTCTCTGGCTTCATGGCTGTAGTTAAACATATGCTTAATCAAGCAATGCCTGTGTGAATCTTAAAATGAGGATGGCTTTGTGCATGATGAGATCTTGTGCATCTCCTATCCTCGAAGGGCGTTGCAGTGGCTACAACAACAATGTTTTGCTTGGTTCTTAACATCCCCTCCTCACACTGCATCTCTACTTTGGGATCACCAACTAGTCCTGATCTGGCCTCCTGATGTGCCTACTGTTTGATATGGTTCTTGAGCCCAGCTACCACATTTGAGATAAATAAAAATCGGTTGGGAAACAAGATGTTAGCTGTGACTCATCGCGTATTATCTAACATCACAGTAGATCATAAAATGAATGACATAAAAGTATATTGTTAATAATTTCCGACTATGTGATGTTTTTGATTGGCGCACACTCATGGGATCAGGTTCTTAACCGGCAAGATTTGAGCATGAAGTGAAGTCTTCCAAAGTCAAGCTTACAAACTGGGAGGACCGTGAAAAGTTTGAGGATCCCAACAGACACCCAAGACATGCAATCGATTTAGTATTTTTTAAATTATGCCAGAAAAAGAAACTCAGAGTTTGTTCATTCAGATTTTCCTTTTCAGAACGAAATTACTAATCCTTTACACTACCTGGGGAAGACTGCATTCTGGCTGATTTTGACCTCAACTTCCCCCCCTTATATCGCCATGAGCAGCGTCACTGACTATAAGGTAATCATGAATTACGAGTAACTGGAACTTGAGTTACTTTCTAAATTAGAAGATGAAAACATCGTGATTCCATGCACACACGTACACATACAAACTAATGATGCGGTTTTTAATTAATAAATTTAAATAATCCCATGTGTTGATTAAATACAATCATGCATCTACACAAAATGAAATACGAAATTGAAAACTGAATCCATTCATATGCCACCAATAGATTTTCAATCTAAAACGTATTGAAAATATATAGAGTCCTTAAGTCAATTTTTAAATGAACAAATGCTTGAGCAAATATTTTACTGAAGAAGATACACAAGTGGAAAATATTTTAAGAACAATGGCTGACATTGTGAGTCATCAAAGAAGTGAGATACTTTTACCCAAAATGGATCTTGGTTCAAATGACTGTCATGAACCAGTCTCTGCTGTTGAAAATCAAAACTCTCATGCAAGCTGGCCCCCTAGATGCCCATCCAGATATGAATTAATAAATAAATTCTGGTATAACCATGAATACAATAGAATATTTCTCAGAATAAGTATTTTAAAACTTGCAATGTTTAAATGACAATTTGCAAATTCCAATTTTTACCATTTTTCTGATTCAAATGAATCTTTGCTGTCTAGAATTTACAGAATATAAAATATAGCAATTGTATATTATACAATTATGTATTTGTATATGTTATACACAATAGCTAGAAATTACTGAGTATAAAATGTAAGTATAATCATGTCTGTGGTGTATAGTGGTGAATAATTATCATATAATTATTTCTGTTATATATAAAGCTGAGATACAACTTAGTCGGTAGACTGGTTGCTTAGTATGCACAAACTCCTGGGTTCAGTCCTCAGGACTACATAAAATCAAATATGATAGTAACTGCAGAAGGATCTTGCACTGTGAGTTTAAAACTAGTCCAGGCTATATTAGACCCTGTCTCAAACAAAACAAAACAAAACAAAACAAAACAAAAAACCAGTTAAATCAAGTCACTTACATAGTATTACATACACATTTTATATGTGCAGTGATACAGTTATATAGACAATGGGAAATGGTTTGCTCAATAGATAAGCCTTCCATTCACACAGCACTGAATGTCCCTGCCCACTCATGGTGCTGTTTGACTAGAGGAAATCTTCACGTACCTCCCAGGTATGTGACAAACCTCAGCATGACCTTCACCAAAGGTAGCTGCATCTGTCAGTCATCCACACCTCTTCTGGGTAGTACTTATCACTATAGTCCAGAGTTATTATAAATAAACATCGACATTAAGTATTCATTAAATCAATCTACATTTCCTTAAAGCTCAAGCTGAGGTCATACTTTGTGTCTCTCTGCTCTCTCCTGGACAGAACAAAGCTAGGTTCCAGCTGCAGGTCTCTGGCCTCTTCCCTTCGGCTTACTGGTTCGGGCAGGCACTGGTGGACATTTCCCTGTACTGCTTTGTCTTCCTCTTCCTGTCTTTAATGGACTATCTCTTAAGCTTCCCAGATGCCATGTTTTCTATTATAAGTCACGTTATACAAGTAAGTGCAAAAAAATTGTAAATGCAAACTGCTTTCACTGGCAGTGCTTTGCCAGGCAATAACTATAAGACTATATGTATAAGACTGTAAGACAGCAGTGTTTGGAGCTAAGTGGTTTGCTACCTTGCTTTAGTCTCTCTCTCTCTGAGACTCACACTCCTGTCGTTGTTTTTAGATCCCGTGTTCTGTTGGCTATGCCATGTCCCTGATCTTCTTAACATATGTGATTTCGTTCATTTCTCGCAAGGGGAAAAAAAACAGCGGCATTTGGTCACTTTGCTTCTATGTCGTAAGTATGTTACTTGTGGACATTTATTGTGCATATGCGATATAAACTTCTAAGCTAATACTGTATGTCCTTGGTAAAATGGTTGTTAATATTTTCAATCCCAAATATCTACATTTGCCTCAAGAACAGATAGCTTTTGGAATCTGCACTTTTCCCCCGGCCTATTTCTGTACTTGTCTTTAATTCAACGATCACGTTGTTTTTAACTATAAAATACTGATTTAGAAGGAGAAAATCAGAAGATCATCTGCATGTTTCCTGAAAGTGAAGTGATTAGAAAGACCTCCACAATTTACCATATTACAAAGTCTATTACTGGTATAGTTAAAAGTAGAATCTATTGGAGTGGGAAAGATGGCTCTGCAGTTAAAAACACTTGCTGCTTTTTCAGAGGACCCAAGTATGGTTCCTAGCATCCACATCGAGTGATTCACAATCTCTTGTGAATCTAGTTCCAGGAGATCTGATGCCCTCTTCTGTCTTTCATATACAGTGTTCGTGTGTGTGTGTGTGTGTGTGTGTGTGTGTGTGTGTGTGTGTAAACACACACATATACATACAAATAAATAAAATAAATTAGAAGAAGCAGAAACTACTTTTTCAAACTCCTTAGAGGATCAGTCCTACAAAGCCACATTTTTGTCTAAATTATACACACACACACTCACTACACAAATGTAGTGTATGAACATTGCCATTTCTGGTGAATTTATAATGGCAAAAAGTAAATTTATTCATTGAGCAAAACTTTATTGACTTTTATAGTGTGCTGCAGATGAAGGTTGATTGTGAGAGAAAAAAAAAATGGATCATGTCATCCCTGAAAGAGTTATAAAAGATTACAGTTAATAGGCAACAGTTTATTAAACTCAACATAATAAAAATGATCTGCGTTCTTTTCCATCGTAAGGGTCTATTAGACCATAAAGCAATAATAAGATCTATGAAAATAGTTAGTAAGGCTGTTTATAAAGATAGAAGCAGATATTTCATTTTAAAAGTACAGCTAGGGTGGAGAGATGGCTCAGTGTGTGGAATGTTGGCTATGCAATCATGAGCACCTAGTTTAGATCCCCCATACCCAGGCTTGAGGAGAGAGAGAGAGAGAGAGAGAGAGAGAGAGAGAAAGAGAGAGAGCGAGCTGCATATGTGACTGTGACCCCAGTGCTGGAGAATGGAGACAGGTAGATCCTCTGGCTAGCCAACTTAGCAAAATGGTGGCCTTTGGTTTACCAGAGGCCCACTACACACACACTACACACACTACACACACACACACATACACACCACACACACCACACATACACACACACACCACACTCACACCACACACACACATATCCACACACACAAAGCACACACCATGCACACACACACACAACCCACACACCACATACAGAAAATGGAGAAATGAAATCTGGAGAACGTACAGTGGTGCGATTTAGAACATCAGGGATGAACACGATCCTGGAAGGGAGGACACCCAGCTTCTCCCAGGAGCTGGTGGGTGGCAGTTTGCAGTGTAGATGATGGATACAGGAAATAAGCTAGGAAGAATCCTCTAGCAACTGTGCAAACTTGTACAGTTTGTAAAACAGTGGCACAAACCTCCAGAAGTTGCAAAAACATAGAAGAAGTCATCACACATTGTTTTAAAAGAAAAAAACGTGAGGATTTTTATATGCCTATAATTTTTTTATTGCCAGAATTTTGTCATTTTAGCTTTTCTGCCTACTTTTTTCCCACTGATATAGCTAACACAAATAATCTGTTGCTACTGACTTTTTTTTCTAGTCAAATGTCAACTTTAAATTAATGCTTCTCCTATTCTAAATTTGAGCCCCCAGAAGAAACACATGCAGGTGTCTCCCTTTATCCACAATTAAAGTCTTTTATATGGCAGATTCTAAGTTTATCTAGTGATGGTTCGCATGAGGAGGTCTAGGCCAAAGCAATTTTCCTGGGTTGTTAAAAAGCAGAGAATGTCCATGCAAACACACTGCTTTCATTTCAAGTGGGGAAGTCGGAGTTGAAATTTGGAATGATGGACTGCCATATCTTCCTGCCATCTGCGTATCTAGATTTAAAGATACAGTGTGTGACATAACATTTATGAGACTTTAAAGGGGGACACGATGTCATCATAAAAGGCATTGCTTTGTGTGCTGACCTTTTTGATTAATTTACAAAAGAAAAGAAGAAAGATGGACTGTATTATCTTCATCATGAAACCTCTTGATCTGAAAACATCAAATTTTAGAGCAACTAACATGTATGTTTGTACCCCCCCTCTAGGTCACCATGTTCTCAGTGGTTGCAATGTTTCTGGATTTCAACGTGGATGGTATACTATATTGCATTGTCTTTTTAATACCACCATCTACTCTGATTGGATGTTTGATCTTAGCTATGCATGTGAGTAAGATTACTGTCTTGTATCCTGGAACTCATGACAGTTTATAAAAGTCTAACATCTTCATGGGTCTCTAGAATTTGCATGAGAATTCTAGTGGATTTTCGCCCAGGTGGGACAGAGTGTTCTGCTTGATGTTTAATAGAGCAGCTGACTCCTGGTTAACACAGGAGAGGAATAGGTCTAGGTGGTGGTAAACAGAACAGTGTCCACAGTGATTTTAGGCCTTTCATGTTTCTAGGCTTACTTAGCTTCGAATGGGTGTGGGTAAAATGGTGATAAGCTTTGTGATTTGGGGAATTGGAGAAGCATCCTATATAAATAAACTCCCTTCTTTCTATATGATATCTATGCCTCTGTAAGAAGAAGAAAGTTGCCAGGCATAGGAAAGAGGGACCAATGAGGTGGGGAAACAGAGAGGAGGCATCACACGAGAAGCAGAGGGGCACAGGATGTGTCTAGAGTTCTGTGGAATGAAGCTAAAAGTAGGTCTTTCATCATTTGAGATCCTCTCTCACCAAGTGATCAATGAAACTTGTTGCTTCAGATGAAATCTCTTAGACCAGGGACACCAGCTCCTCAGTGCACATGTCAGAATGAACACTTGCCTGAAATTTCTAGTGCACTTGGAAAAATGTCATTGAGACCTTTTAGGGCCAATTCATATTCCTAATGATAAAAATCTGTGAGATGAAATTTTCCTATTTAACTACTTTTTTTTTTCCTTTCTAGCTTTTCATATATCGGGTCTTTGATGAAGTATCGATTGTAGAACCATTCCTGGTATTCCTCATTGTAAGGATGTGTTATTTTTACTGGGTTCTAAGTCATACTCAACAATGTTAATTCATTGACATGCTGTATTTTTATTAACATAGAGACGAGATTTTTCACAACACACAAATATATTTGTAAAGTCAGAGACAACTATTTTTATAAAGATTAACTGACTAGATAATTACTTGCCAAATATTAAGAACACTTGTGATAGAAAAAATTATAGCCCATAATTATAGATGATTTGCAATGAAAATGAATTATTTTCAAATGTGCCAAAGAGGATGTTGGAAATTATAAATTGTTATTGAATATAATTCTTGTCAAGAATTATTCCTAGTTCACTTCATACTAAGACAATGATCTTTTTGTGTTTTCTAATGCATCTCTCTCTCTCTCTCTCTCTCTCTCTCTCTCTCTCTCTCTCTCTTTCTCTCTTCCCCCACCAGCCTTTCCTTCATTTTTTCATTTTTATTTTTACCCTTCGATGTCTGGAATGGAAGTTTGGAAAGAAAACAATGAGGAAGGATCCCATCTTTAGGTATGAAGAGATCAAACTGAGGGTTATTTTGTTTCACCAATCAATATTCTGGTTTTTTTTCTTTCATGCATAAACAAGCCAATTAATAACCCTAAGCCACTATGTTAGGATAGACTGAGTCAGGAGGGTGTACTGATGCTAACAGAGGCTCAGATACACAAGCCAAAGAAGACTATGATGCAGAGGCAGAAACAGACCCACACTGCTGACAGTAAAGACTCTGACAGGGCATGCAGTACAACCATGGAGGAGGTACAATGGAGCTGGATCTAAAAAGCTATCGATTTGAATAGAGAGGTAGTTAAAAGAATACTGCCATTTGTCCCTGTACATAGGCATGATACATTTTAGATCAAAGGTTTTGTGAGTGTGTTGCTCCCCTGGGAGTTCTGTCTGGCTGCAAGAAATGGCTCTTCAGGATCCATATCCCCCACTGCTAGGAATCTCAACTAGAGTCACCCCCTTAGACCCTCTGGGGCCTTCTCCATCCCAGGTCTCAGGCATGTCCTAGAGATTGCCTTCCCCCACTGCTGATCTCCCTTCTCTCTCCCCTGCTATCCCTACATATGACCTCCACCCCCTGCCCCACTCCCTTCCCCATCCCCTCTTCTACCCAGTTCTCTCTTTCCATCAACCTCCGATATCTATTGATTTTCCCCTTCTGAGAAAGAATCAATCATCCTCCCTTGGAGCCTCCTTGTTATTTGGCTTCTTTGGGTCTGTTGATTATAGCATGGTTATCCTATACTTTATGGCTAATATCCACTTATTAATGATTATATAGCATGCATCACTCCTAGGAGCCTCCCCCATCCCAGGTCTCCAGCTAGTTCCAGAGATGCCCTCAACTGATTTACATTCTCTCTCCCAGCCCTCTCCTGCTCCATTCCCTACACATGATCCCATCCCCTTTCTGCTCCTGCCCAATTCTCTCCCTTGGGCCCACTAGTTTCTTTGGGTCTGTGGATAGTAGCATGGTTATCCTTTCTTTTATGCTAATGTCCATTTATAAGTTAGTACATATCTTGCTTGTCTTTCTGGGTCTGGGTTACTTCATTCTGGTTTTAATGGTGTTGAATTATTTGTTTCACATGTTTCCTTGAGTGTAGTTAGCCTCATTGGGTTTGAGTTTTCCTTCTAGTATCCTCTATAGGGCTGGTTTACTGAAAATGTATTGTTTAAATTTGGTTTTGTCATGAAATATCTTGGTTTCTCCATTTACGGTGATTGAAAGTTTTGCTGGGTATAATAGCCTGAGCTGACCTCTGTGGTCTCTTATGGTCTGCAAAACATGTGCCCAGGCCCTTCTAGCTTTTAAAGTCTCAGTTTGAGAAATCGGTGTAATTCTGATAGGTCTGCCATTATATGTTACTTGGCCTTTTTCCCTTGCTACTTTTTAAAAATTCTTTCTTTGTTCTGTATATTTAGAGTTTTAATTATTATGTGTTTGGAGGGTTTTCTTGTTGTATAAGCTTCTTGTATGCTTATAGGCATTTATTTTTTTAGGTTAGGGAAATCTATGATTTTGTTGAAGATGTTTTCTGGACATTTTAGCTGGGAATCTTTCTCTCTTCTTTTCCTATTATTCTTAGGTTTGGTCTTTTCAAAATGTCCCAGATTTCCTGGATGTTTTCTGTCAAGGACTTTTTAGATTTTTCATTTTCTGTATTTTATATATTGACTTCTTCTATCGTATCTTCTACACCTGAGATGCTCTCTGCCATCTTCTGTATTCTGTTGATGATGCTTCTTTTTTTTCTGTTCTTTTTCCTAGGCTTTCCATCTCCAGGATTGCCTCAGTTTGTGTTTTCTTTGTTGCTTCTATTTCCCTTCTCAGGTCTTCAACAGTTTTCTTTATATCCTTCACCTGTTTGATTGTATTTTCCTGTATTTCTTTATATTTATTTGCTTCCTCTTTTAATGCCTCTATCTGTTTGAATGTATTTTCCTAAGGGATTTATTCATGTTCTCTTTAAAGATCTCTATCATCTTTAAAATATTGGATTTCATATCCTCTTCTTATGCTTCAGCTTTATGCACATAGCCAGGGTTTGTTGTATCAGGATAGCTGGACTCTGGTCTTTGCCATAGTGCCCTGTATCTTGTTGATTGTTTTCTTACACTCTCCGTTAGGCATCTGGTTTTCCCTGGTAATGGCTGGATGAAACAGTGCTGATTTTAAGTACTCTGGCCCATTTCCCCTATGAGAACATAATAGTTTACTATACTATTTTCAGAAGGATTTTTCAGATTATTTCTGAGCTATCCGTTAGCACTAAATAGTAATCTTCCTGTAGCTGAGTATAATAGAAAATAGGTAAAGAGTGATGGTCACTAAGCATGGTAGTGCTGTTGACCAGGGCAAGGGGATGAGTATAGACTGCACTAAAGAGAAATAGGATGCATTTCTCACCTTGTGGTCTACTTGAGAATCGGTTTTGAACAATGAATCATTGTTAATACAAAGATGAAAGCCACAAGTCAATTATTAATTGGTGGTTTTGACCTTAGAATTTCTCCAAGAAACAATGATGTACATCAAAACCCAGAAGAGCCAGAAGGTGAGGATGAAGATGTTCAAATGGAGAGAATGAGAACAGCGAATGCCTTGGTATCCACCAATTTTGATGAGGTAAGCACACAAAGTAGCTAGCTTACCAAACAATGCATATGTGTGCTCATTAAAGCAACTGGTCTACAAGACTTGTTCTATAATGATGCTTCATTTCCTTCATCCTACAAAAGAGAGTCACTGTTTTAGAATGTGGCCATCACTTTTACATCTAAATGAGTAGATTGTAAGCAAATGTTTCTAATTCCTTACTATAAACTAAAAACAAAATACAGGTGCAATCACTAAAGTCATTAAGGACTTTGAGAAACTGAGCATGTAGTGACAAATGTCACTGTTTCTAGTGAGAATGTACAGTATTCAACATAAGGCACATTGTCTGGTGATTGTCTTGTCTTTCTCATTTTTTGGGAGTCAGGCGGGCTCTATAAGACAATGTGTTTCTTGGTAGATGTCTTTGTTGGGGAGGAACATCAAATTCTCTCCAAAGACAAGGGCTAGGATAGAAGAGTAGTGGGTTAGGAACTCTTTGATGCAGAGTTAGGGCAGTGTAGGGGATACAGCTTATTCAAAGTCAGTGGAGAGAACAGTCTGATGTGACATTCTTCTTGTTTACAGAAGCCAGTCATTGTTGCCAGCTGTCTACGCAAAGAGTATTCAGGGAAGCGGAAACATTGCCTTTCCAAGAAGAAGGCTAAGATAGCTACCAGGAATGTCTCATTCTGTGTCAGGAAAGGTTAGACGTATGGTTTTCAATAGTTGGCTCAACTTTCCTGATTCCTGAGGAAAATCCTTCACATACTGCTCACTCACATGTGGTCTCCTTACCAGGGTAGCCTGACAACTCCTTTATACATTTTGTTTTTAAGTATACCCATTCACTCCAAGAATAGAGGCCCAGCCATATCTACACAGGAACCAACGCTACTATATGGCCCATGAAAGTCATTAAATTTTCTCTTAAATTCACATGACTGACATTCTAATGTCTATTATTTTTAAAGAGAATTGGTTGGGGGTTACAGCAGCATATCCTGAAGGCATATGTTGGGGGAACTCAATTTCTACCATTATTACCAAAGGCTTAAGATCACAGGAAACAGAATCAGACACTATTAGTTTCTAAGAATGACTTTCCAATTTCCATTAATATAATCTTGGGAAAATACCTCATTCTTCTGACTTTTTATCACCAAGAATGAAAGAAGAGATGGAGATGCTTTCTTGAGATAGTTGTGACAGTTAAATGGGACATAGTGTACAAAACATATCACATGACATACATCAGACAGTGAGAGTTTATGCTTAATTTTACTGTAAATTTAAGTTCAGTATAATTCCTGTGTTTCAGGTGAGATTCTAGGATTATTGGGACACAATGGAGCGGGCAAAAGTACATCTCTTAAAATGATAAGTGGAGAGACAAAATCCACAGCTGGACAGGTAGGTAGCATATTGTTTGACAAACTGTCAGATGTCACAGTTTCATAAACCATAATATTCTGTTCCATCATCAGATGAGTGGAGTGATGAACCCAATACACTGGAGAGTAAATTCATATGCACACCATATAGAAACTAAGTGCTTGAGAAGAACAATTATCTACACCTTCAAAGGCACACAGAAAGAATGTTCTGTGTCAGATTAAAATACCAATGTAAGAACCCATATAATCCTATTAACTTGGCCATAAAACACTTCTAATGAGCACTTTCCTCTTAGCATATAATTTTTTAATCTTGAGTAAAATTGTTTGTAAAATTTTAGGATATTCACTGTTCTTTAGAAACCACTAAGTTTCTCAAATATACGTGTGTGCGCGCGCGCTTCAAATACACTATTTGGAAGGATCATTTTTAATAAATGGTAAAAATGAACATTAGAGAAGTGAAGTGAACTTAAATCACACATACAGGAAGTGATTGAATAAAGTAAACAACACAACAAAAAAGAGACACTATGAGACAGAAATAAAACTTTTCCCCCAGATTCCACAGCAGAATCTTGAAAAATCCCTTTGCAAAGTCTAGGGAGGCCAGGGCAAATGATAAAGCAGAAGTCTATGGACCTGCACCTTGGAAGAGTTGGTGGTGGTCAAGCCGAGAAGTGAAAAGATAGTCAGGGATACAATTGGCAGATATCCCCCCAAAGACAGAGAAGATGGCAGGTTAGCATGTCCCTCTGAAGCCAAGGCAACAGCAGTTCATCATGGCAGGGACTCATCAGGAAATGGTGGTGAGTGGCATCCTCATTTCAGCCCCAGCTGTCTCCAGTGCTCTCCACCTCAGTCATTTTTCTGACCCCAACTCACTGATTTATTTCCCATGAGGTGTGGAAGCACAGCAGGTGACTTTTCATTGCTACATTGTGGCCAAACACAGTAAAACCAAGAAGGCTGAAGAGATGGCTCGGTCCATACATAGCTTGTTGCACTACCTCGGACCTAAATTCACTCTCCAGAAACCACAGGAAATCCCAGCAGGTGATGTGTTCTCTTAACCCTAGTGCTAGGGCTCTAGAGACAGGCAGCTATATTCCTGGGGTTTACTGGCCAGAGAGCCTATTCTGGTTGGTAAGCTACAAGCCCAATAAGAGACCTTGTGTCAAAAATAGATCAATAAATAAACCAAGATAGACATTCTCTGAGGTTGACATGGAATTGACTTAGTCACAATAGCCAGCATGATTTGTTCTTCTCCTCCTTGTTCTCCTGCTTCAGTTCTCTCAGGACTCCTCCCCTCTGTGACTATCATGGCACCTCCTCCTTGTCTTGCAGATGGCTACAGGAGATGACCTCTCTGTCCTTGTGTTCCATCACTCCCCATCCCCTTGCTCATTCTGCTCTAGCACACCTGCCCTTGCCTTAGTCTAGGACTAGCACATCAGGTTGCATTCCTTCATAGGCTTAGATCTTACACTCTGCTCCATGCCAAATCCCCCCAAAAAGCATCTGACTTTTACCCCATGACCGGCAAGTTCTCCTCTTCCATTGAAATGAGCCCTCAGAGAATGGCAGGCTAATCAACTGACCCAACCCAAGGTCACTTCTGCAGTTACCCTCCGTCTAAGCCTTCCGGCGTCCATCACAGCACCAGTCTGACTGACCTTGTTCTATTTCTTATTTCCTCTATTTGTTGCTTGTCTGGTTCTCTCTGTAGAGTAGAAACTCTAAAACCAAGGCAGTAATTATTTTGAGCTTCTCATCGATGAGTATTACATGCAGCCTCCTTAACAGAGGAGGTATTCAAAAGAATACAGAAGAGCAAGTGAGGGTAAAGAGCCATTCCTAAGATGCTTCATTTGTGAAAGCAATAGATATGACCTGGGGACCAAAGTGACACTGGGAGATCTTTGACAGTCCATTTAGAAGACTACGTTTCTGACTGGGCACACATGACAAGCTCTCTCCAATGTAAGATGACATTCCCTTTGGTCTTAGAGGCAGTTTCTGTGAGAAAGCTGTCAAAGAATGCTAATTGTACCCCTGACTGTGTAGAATATAGGCTCTAGTGATGAACTTTTATCTATAGGTGCTACTAAAAGGGAGTGGAGGAGACACCCTGGGGTTCCTGGGGTACTGTCCTCAGGAGAACGCTCTGTGGCCCAACCTCACTGTGAAGGAACACCTGGAGGTATTTGCTGCAGTGAAGGGCCTGGGCAAAAGTCACGCTGCAGTCGCCATTACAAGGTACATGGGTGGGGGTACACCCAGAACAGGAAGAGGTCAGCGAGAACGTGGGGTGACCTCATTCACAGAAACTCGGGGTGAAATGCTCAAGATGCTGAGCAGATTTACAATTAGGAATTAGTTTTTCTGTTTGGAGTGTTAAGTGATTTTTGGTTTTTTTTTTTTTGTCATTAAACATGGAAAAGAGGGAATATATTGGTAAAATTTAATGAAAATACTAAAATTTAATGTATTGATCATAGATTAACTATTTGAATTCTATGATGTGATACTATTTGAGGAGATTCACGACTCACTTCATCCAGCAATATCACCTTTTCCCACTACCATGCCCCCCCAACACACACACACATACACACACACACACACACACACACACACACACACACATACACACAATGTCTCCAGAATTCCACCTGTGGGCCCTACTCCCCAAACTTGCCTAAGCTCACTTCCCCAGTCTCCCATCATCTCTCTTCACCTTGGAATAGATGGTAATGTTCCGCTGTCTCTCTTCAGGTTGGCGGATGCACTCAAGCTGCAGGACCAGATGAAGTCTCCTGTGAAGACACTGTCAGAGGGAGTGAAGAGAAAGGTATCGGCAGGGCTCAGGAGGTGCAGCTTTGAGCATAACTTGGGGGAACACTTGAGGTGATGCCACATGGGCTGTCCCTCTTGTTGCAGCTGTGCTTTGTGCTGAGCATCCTGGGGAATCCATCTATACTGCTTCTGGATGAGCCATCCACTGGGCTGGATCCTGAGGGGCAGCAGCAAATATGGTGAGGAGATGCTGTCGTGGGGTTGAACTCACACCTCAAAGGGAGCTTGAAAAACAGTTTCACTCACTCAAAAACTGTTTTTACCAAGCACAAGGACCAGGGTTCAGATTCCCAACACCCACATAAAAATCCAGGGGTAATCTTGCTTGCTGTAATCTCAGCAGTGTGGAGTTAAGTCAGGAAGAGGGCTGGAGCTCACTGACTAGCTAGTCTTGGCCAATTGGTGAGCTTCAGGTTCAGTAAGAGCAGCTATTTCAAAAATTAATGTGGAGAACAGGATACCCAACCTTGGCTTCTAGCTTCTACCTATACATGCGCATATGTGCACCTATACACACAAGGCACATGCACACAGGCACATAAAACACACAGAAAGAATTATAAAAGTATGTCTTAAAACATTTTGTATACATGAGAAACAAAACTACCAACACCCTTAGTAAAATCAATGGTCTGCAAAATAGCATTTCTCTAATGATATTTCTCACACATTTCCGAGGAAGGAAGCACACACAGCATTAGGCTGTAAGCCACCCACTGTGCATACTAGAATGGCTCAGGTCTCACTGGGTTGGCACAGGAACCTTTGCGCCATAATCAAGCGTCTGGTGCTGGGCAGGGAGAACAGTGGTTCTAGGTAAGTTGTAAAAGCTGTCATTTACTCTGCAATGACTTCCTTCTGTGGGCTTGGGTGACACTGTTGAGTTTGGCATCGTTCTATCCCCATGTGCATGCCTGTCTTGACAGAAGTTCCCTCTTCGTACAAGCTGGTGATAAATGCTGTATTCTGCAAGTGCTCTTTGTCAATGCATACTTCCTTTCTCGGTCCTTTTCTTATTTATTACACCACTTTCTAAATTGTGAATGTTGTCTTGACAATATAGGCAAGCAATCAGGGCCATCATAAAAAATACAGACAGGGGTGCCCTGCTGACCACCCATTACATGGCAGAGGCTGAGGCTCTGTGTGACCGAGTGGCCATCCTGGTGTCTGGAAGGCTGAGGTGAGTTATGTGTCTTGAAATCACACTCATTCTAGCAGTGTATGACTGAACAGTTTTGCCTATAGACAAGGAAATCAATGTAATTGGCTAGAATTGCTAGAGCCCAGTTAATAGCAAGGACCCTAAGACAGACCTGGTAGCAAACTGAGGGTTTCAAACACTGTCCCACATACTTACCTCTTCTCCTATTCTGAACACATCCTTCTCCAATTCCCAGGTGTATTGGATCCATCCAACATCTCAAAAGCAAATTTGGCAAAGATTACCTGCTGGAGATGAAGGTGAAGACCCTCGAGCAGGTGGAGCCCCTCCACATGGAGGTCCTCAGGCTTTTTCCCCAGGCTGCTAGGCAGGAAAGGTAAAGCTAGTCTTTGGTTTTGATCTGATACCAAATGTTGAATTCCCCCTGTCAGTTATACTGGTCAGTTGAAAGGAAACTTGGAAGAAAAATTACTCAATAGATACTTGATGGAAAGCAAAGTAGAGTAGATAGAGTTGATATAAAAGTAGGCATACCATGTGTTGTGTCCCTACTATGTGCTATGTACCAACCTTGGCTTGTATCATCTTATCTCTTCCTCATGAAGACTTCTTGGGGTCAAGACTGTCATTTATTTTATTTTATCTTTTTGGGTTTTCGAGACAGGGTTTCTCTGTGTAGCCCTGGCTGTCCTGGAACTCACTCTGTGGACCAGGCTAGCCTCTAACTCAGAAATTTGCCTGCCTCTGCCTCCCGAGTGCTGGGATTAAAGGCATGTGACACTACTGCCCGGCTAAGACTGTCATTTTAAACTAATGTGTTTGAGGAGCTAGAAGGTAATGCAGGGTTAAGTGTTGGCTGTGCAAGCAGGAGAAGCTGAATTTGATTACTCAACACCCCCATAAAAAGCCCATTGTAATTACACAGCCCTGAAATCTCTACACCAAGAGTGGAGACAGGTAAATCTTGTTTTATTGCTGGCCAGCTACTCTAGCTGAACCAGTGAGATCCAGATTCAATTAGAGACCTTTTCAAAAAAGAGAGAAAGGGGCACACACACACACACACACACACACACACACACACTGTGATTCCAAAAATGTTTTGGGAGAGTCTGGCCTTTAAACAATGCTGTGACTCAGTGTATAGCCCATAATCAAACATAAATATATCATGTAGATGTAGCAGTATATGAGAATGTTTGCCTCATATGCTGTGAGAAAGTTTATTTTGAAATATACTCTAAGCCTCTCTGATGTCTGACATTACATAGTAATGAATTCTTTGCCTCTTTGTCAGAAATTACATTCTTCTCTGATGAATATGATGGCATAAGAAGAGTGTGATTGGTATTCAGTGGTCATCTAGATTTCCACTCCTATATGAAACATTAAGAAATTGGTAGTTTCAGAGCTTGGAAGGAGGAAGAAGCCAAGTGCCAGTGTTTAGCTTTGACAGTGAGGCCAAAGGGGAATTGGGCTTATCATCTATCAGCAGCTGAGGTTACCTGGTCACCTACACCCAAGGACCCAAGAGTACAAAGTCCTCTGACTCTGACTCTCGCACTAATCCTCCTTGTGGATTCAATAGTATGGCACTTGTGTGAAGAAAGACATGGAAACCAACAGAAGAGAATAGAGAGCTCATAAATAAGGCCATGCTTATCTGGTCATTTTAGCTTAATCTCAAGTGTCAAGAAAACACAACAGAGAGCAGAGATAATCTTCAACAAACAAGAAAAAAGAAAAAGAAGGAAAATGGGTCCAAACTTGGACCATATTAAAAAATCAACTGAAAACCTATTGGGACTTCCTGAAACTTGAATATCAATTTAAAAAAAAAAAAAAAAAACCTGTGAGACATTGGTCTTGAGAATAAGTTCATGGATGCAATATCAAAGCCATAGGCCATAAAAACTCAAACATATAAAGTTACATCAACTGAAAAGCTTCTGTAGAGCAAAAGAAACAGTCAACAAGGTGAAAGGGCAGCCTACTAAAGAGTGTCAAACTATGTATCTGATATGGATTTGCATCCAAAAAAATATAAGAAAGTGATTAATTATAAAAAGCAAACAAAATAATCCCCAAATATAATGATTTGATTTTAAAATTGAGTGGACATTTCTTCAGAGAAAGCATACAAATATCTTACCAGTATATTAAAAATGTTGTGTCTACTTCTAATCAGGTTAATATAAGTCCAAGCCACAATAAGTGATCGCCTCACAAAGAGTAGGATGAATAATTACCTTTAAAATGAAGGCAGTTGTTGGCAAGGATATGGGGGAACATGTGTATTCTATTGGTAGAAATACAGAATTGCTTGCCTGCTGAGGCATAATTAGCATAACCATCAAATGACTAAAAAAAAAAAAAAAAACCCACTCCTGGTATATATCCGAAGAATTGAAATAAACACCCCAAGTAGATGTCTGTTTCCCCCGTGTTCACTGAACAAGTATCTTCAAAAAAGAAAGCATGGAAATAGCCCAAGTATCCACTAACAGAAGAATAAATGCTATTTTATTAATTCGTTATGAATTTCAGATAGTGTATTTTGATCATATTCACCCTCCACTCTTACCCCCTAACACTCCCAAGATCTGACTCCCACCTTCTCACCACACCACATTAACTTTTTGTGTTTTCTTTTTAATTTTTTAAAATAGCCTTCTATATCCAATTTGTCCATCAACTCATGCAAACAGGGGCCATCCACTGGAGCATAGTCTACCTACCAGAGGCAACACCCAAAAAGAAAACTGATTCTCCTCCAAATGCCAGCAATTGTCAATAGCTCACTGGTTAAGGGTGGGATTCATCAGCCTCTTCTGGCTCCATGCTGGGCTGCCAACTACCTTAACATTGTGCACATCTTGTGCAGACAACCCCCACTGCTGTGAGTTCATAAGTGTAGTTATCCGGTTATATCCTGAGGACAATGTTTCAAGCCAGTCCTCCCTAACCTCTGGCCCTTACACGCTTTCTGCCTCATCTTCCATGATGTTCCCTGAGCCTGGCAGGGGCATGATGTAAATAAACAGACAATAGACTTTTTAAAGGTGTGTGTGTGTGTGTGTGTGTGTGTGTGTGTTGGAATACTCTCCAACCTTTAATAGAAAGAAACTGCAATACGCAGTCTTGAGAATTTCACACTAAGCAAATAACCTAATCAAATCAAGATAAAGGCTGCATGGTTTTACTTGCAAGGTATCTAAAATAGTCAAATCCTTAGAAACAAGGTGAAATGATGCTTTCCAGAAGATAGGAGGAGGAAAATAAAGAAAATAAAGGAAAACAAGATGAATGGGCTCTGTAGGTCAGCTTGTAGTATTGACTACACAGGCACCAACATTCTCTGTACAACACCAGTGCAGCATTGAGCCATCACGACTCTACCTTGCACTTAAAGAGTTGATAACAGACCAGGCAATGGTGGCACAAGCCTTTAATCTCAGCACTTGGGAGGCAGAGGCAGGTGGATTTCTGAGTTCAAGGCCAGCTTGGTCTATAGAGTGAGTTCCAGGACAGTCAGGGCTAGACAGAGAAACGAGAGGAGATAATGGCCAGTCAGTGAAGTACTTGACTCACAAGCACTAGGCCCTAAGTTTAATCACTATAATTCACATAAAAAATATTAAGAATATGGTGATACCTATTTGTAATCCTAGTTCTGAGAATGTTCAGAGAAAGCATGAAAGGAAAATCCCTGGACTCACTGGTCCACTAGCCTAGCCTACTTGGCAGACTGCCAAGTCCATACTCTGAAAACCAAAGCAAAATGGCAGATAATGTCTTAGGAATGATGCCCAAGTGTGTGCATGCTTCCAAGTGTGCATGCACACCCTTGTACATATATTAGCATATGTGTGTACCCACATACACACAAACACATGTCTCACATAACCTAAACACACAGAAAAAGAATAAGAGAGTAGATCTGTTGTTGATAATTCTTAGTACTGATTAAAAATAAGTTGGGCAATGATGTTATAGTTTACATGTTCCTTAGCTGATGTGTCCTCCCTCTGATCCCAGGCACTCTCCTCTGATGGTTTACAAATTACCAATAGAAGATGTGAAACCTTTATCCCAAGCTTTCTTCAAGTTAGAGAAGGGTAAGAGCCGTGTCTCAGAAAGTAAGACCCTAAGGAGGAAATTATTCTAAACCATATGATAATCTATGCTCATAACAGAAATGAAATGTTATATAATACATTAAGATCAAAACTTAAATTTTGAATTGAATTTTAGAAGTACAATACCAAGGAGATAAGGGCTGAGCATGGTGGGGGAAATGGAAAGGGGAGTGGATTTTACTTTCCGGGTTTTGGGTGTGTCTTTGCATATATATTGATACAGTCTGAGTCAAACTTAGCTACATTTAAGCAAATGCTTTCTTTTGGACTACTGTTGTATATGTTACCTTAATTTTCAAACAAATTTTCTATAGACTGATACACTGGTTTATTGCCTTAGTATATCAAGAAATAGACTGCTAGGCATAGTAGCTCATGCCTCTAACTGGATACTAAGCAGAAGGATTGCCACATGTTCTAGGCCAGCCAAAGCTACAAAGTAAAACACTGTCAAAGAAAAGGAAAGAAAAGAAAAGAAAAGAAAAAAAAAAAAAGAAAAGAAAAAAAAAGAAAAGGGGAAAGGGGAGGGCAGGGGACCTGGAAAGGAACAGAAGGAAGGAAAACTGTTTCAGGATATTTGATTACATTGTCAACCCCAAGATTGTGTTATTTACTGGAAAAAAAAAACTGTTTCTAGTTGTGGTGTGGCTCAGTTCTGTTCCAGGCCCTTCACATTCTATTCTGGTTGAAAAGAAAGGTTCCAAGTTCAATCATGGGACTCTTCAGTGTCCTTTAGAAACAGTGCATGAAGCTGTTCTCTCTGTTCTCTCCCTAGCAAACCTCAGACATCCTTCTCTAGAATCTTCCAAAGCAGCCTGATTCAAGCATCTTTCATCTGCATCTTCCTATGTGGCTGTGCAAAACCAGTAGCTCATGCACAAGAAAAGAACATTTCTTATTCCCATTTCTCCCTTAAACCCAGAAACCAGAAAGTACCCAGCATGTAGGCCTTGTATTAAGCAGTGTTCCCCAGTCAAAGTAAATGTGTTGATGTACTTTAACTGAGTGGATCTATCATAACATAATTAACATTTTAATTATGTGTGCCTGCTTTTGGCTTATGAGACTATATAAGAAAATATACATGTTTTTAAATGCATTTCTCCTTATACAGTTAAGCAAACCTTTGACCTGGAGGAGTACAGCCTCTCTCAGTCTACCCTGGAGCAGGTGGGTCAGTAGTAATGACTTTACCACCCATAAAATGCAGACATATAATTTGCTACTCTGATTTACATGCAGTTACATGTGACATCTTTCTTTCTCATCCATCCTTTCCAGGTCTTCCTAGAGCTCTCCAAGGAGCAGGAGCTGGATGGCTTTGAGGAAGAACTAGATTCTTCCATAAATTGGAAGCTCCTCCCACAGGAAGAGGTTTAAGACAAAAATATTTCCCGTTTCTTCGTAAGACTGTGTTGTTTATTAATTACATCTATTTTTATATAAGATCAATAAAATATTTTAGTACCTATATTATAAACATTATGACAGTTCTTCAGAAATTGGAGAAAAGGCATGAGTGCTGGATAGAGGCTGGACCACAGGGTAGCTTGCCTAGCCTTCTCCACATCCCTTTAGAGGACTCGATGCTATAGTTCTGTAGAATGCTGAATAAACAGTTACTTCTCTACAATTGTTTCCATGATATATTTAGTTAAAATATTTTAGATAATTTTTGCATCAAAATTGTAGGCTTAGATTTTTCAAAACCTACTTTAATAAGGGTTCTTAAATGCTTCAACCTCCCTTCTAGCCCGCCAACCAAAGGTATATAAGGAGAAAAGTTAATAGAAAATGAGAGCTGTGGACCTATTTAGAAGTAGCTCTTTGGGGCAATTCCAAACATGAATCAGTAGCAGCTGTCCAGTCCAGTTGCAAACACCAAATGCAAATCAGTAGCAGGAGGATCAATCCAGAAGAAACTGCAAGACTCCTCTGAATTAGAATGAATTCCACAGAATGTCAAGAGCCATCATAGGTCAAGCTAATAACTAGCAGGTGATCTTCCTGAGATGACTGCCATAGATTACAAATTTATGATGGAATTCCAATAGGCAAGGCCCAGGAGAAGATCATTTTAGGAAAGATTCCTACTATTAATATGCTTGTCCTGTTATTATTATACATATATGACCATCACTAGGTAATAGTCCATCCTTTTGAGCAGACCTCTACAGATCTATGAAAATGTACTGCCTTGTAGTGATGCTATATAGACAAATAGATGACTTCTTTATTCTTAATGATGATCCTATAAGAATTCCTAAAATTATATCAGTATTTATTAAGCTCTTTTATAATGGGACTACTATTAGGTCCTTCTCTGATAGTCAAAACTGCAATGAGAACTTTTCCAGTCTCCCTTGTGTCACCAGTTAATTGCTTCTAGATAGTAAGCAGACTTTCTACTACTCAGAACACATTCCAAGAGATTGTAAAACCATTAACCAAAGGTCATAAAAAGAGAACAAATGATTTATTGTAGGTGCTAGGACAGAAGATAAAATATTGACTGAGTTTATCTATACAAAACTTCACTAATAACTTAGTTATGTTTTTTAAATTTCAATAAACCTATGGAGCTGTGACTGGTAATGGATGTTTAGTTAAATAATTACTCCTAATGGATATGCAGGTAAACATTCTCTGGTGTAAACTTCTATTTCAATTTATGATTTGAATTTTTGTGTAAACTTGTAATGAACTTTTTACCATGTGATCATTATTCTGAAAGATGAGGACAACGAGAAGAGTCAGAACTGAGCTGAGGAGAACTTTTTAGACAGAATACTTTTTAGAAAGATCTGAACAGAACTTTTTAGAACAGAACTGAGGACATTTTTTTTAAGTCAGGACACAAGAGAATTTTTAGATAGAATTCAACTCAAAAAGAACTTAGAAGTAAAGGCATAACATTGGGAGAAAAGGCATTGAGAGTAAGAGCATTATCATGGCATCAGAGCAGGAGGAGAGAGCAAGATTTGAAGGAGAATGCAGAGAGAAATAACTTAGAAACTATAGGTAACATAAAAAACTAAGAGAGCAATATGCAGAATGTAGAGGGAAAGAGGAAAAAAAAAGAAGAAGCAGCAAAGAGAGCTGGAGCAGGCAGGCTTCCTCTGACCATGAGACAGAACAGGTCTTTTCTTAATAACAAGGCAGACTTAGTCTTATTAAAAGGAACAAAGCTTTCTTCTTACAAACTTGGGTTTAATTCGTTTAGCATTAAAAGGGTAGAAGCTTTTTCTTTCTCTATGCAATAAAGATTGGAGCTCATCTTTCATCGAGAATGAGTGAGTTCTTTCTGCACAGGTGCTTGGTCTTTTGATCTAAATACATATGTAAGTATGGATGTGTGTGTGTAAGTATTCAGTTGTGAGAATGCATGCAAGCTTGGCCCAACTGGTTTGACTAGAAATGTATAAATATGCACGCATGGATCTGTATATGAATTTATGTGAGTATATGCATATTTGCTTGTGCAAAAGATTTTTCCTTCTGTGAATGTTATTATCTTCTCCTGGTTCAATAGAAGTTTATTACTCCAAACTCCCCCCTAGCATGACAAGTGAGAGGAATCTGGATGAAAGGGGAAAGGCTCTAGCAATTAATCCTTTACTTAATCTCCTGCTGTTTTTTATAAAACAACATATTAATATTTTTAATTTATCTTTTCCCTTTTTTATTAATCATTCCATTCATTTACATCTCAAATGATATCCCACTTCCCAGTTACCCCTCCACAAATCCCCCATCCCACATCCACCTTTTCCTCCCTCCCCTTTGTGTCTATGAGGGTGCTCCCCCACCCACCCTCTCCTGCCCCACTACTCCAGCATCCCCCTACACTAAGGCATCAAACCTCCACAGGACCAAGGGCATCCCCCCCCATTGATGCCAGACAAGGCCATCCTCTGCTATATATGTATCTGGAGCCATGGATCCCTCTCTGTACACTCCTTGGTTGGTAGTCTAGTCCCCAGGAACACTGGGTGGTCCAGCCAGCCAATGTTGTTGCTATTGCCATTGCAAAGAGGCACTTGCTGACAGGAACCTAGTGTGGCTATTCCTTGGGAGGTTTAGCCAGCAACTGACCAATGCCAATGTGGATGCTTAGAGCCAACTGAGCTCAGGGACCCCAGTGGGGGAGCTAGCAGATGGACTGGGGCAGCAGAGAGGAATTGCAATCCAATAGGAAGAAAAATATCCTGCTGTTTTAAGATGAGGTGCCAGAGACTGCAGTTTCTGCCCTCAGAGTAGCACAGAAAGCAGGTCAGCTACAGTAGCAAAGTAAATTAGACTTAGATAAGTAAACTTTTAATTATTATACAGCAACCCTAAATATCTCATAGGACAAAAATCTTACCCCATATCTTGTAAGACAAAAGTCTTACCCTCCACCCTTCTCCCCCTCTGTTGCCTCGAAGAGCACCAACAAGAAAGAAGACCCTGCTGGGGCTGGCAACAGAAGTGGGAAGAAGCAGCCAGAATACCATGAGAAATTCTTTGCTGCCTTTCTCTCTATGAAGGCATAGCAGGACAACAAAGATATCAGCAAAGTGTTACAAGGAAAACCAATGCAAGAGCATCCTCCCATTGTCTGTGGGGTTATATTTATATTCTTTCTAAACATGTACCCTCCCAAGTGTCCACCCCAGCAAAACATCATACGCCCTTTTATATGTCTGCTTCAGCAAAAACATCCTCTCATAAGACAGCTTCCAGAAAAACATCACATGACACAACTGAGTCTCCAAAGAAACTAGACATTTCTATTTCACAAGACATTCAAGCATGCTTTTCTAATCTAGAATGTGAAATCCCTACATTTACTCTCAGGATACCTGCTGCTCTAAAGGGTCAGTTACAGCTAAAAGTACTGGAGTGCCATTGGTCATAGCATCTAGTACCTGCATAGTTATCAACTGACTACCTGAAGATGTAGAAACAATTTGGAAAGCCAAAACTTGCTATTAGAAGTTAGTTGTGCTGTATTTTTATTGTATTGTATGAAATCTGGGCATTAGAGACCCCAAAGTTACAACTGAACTTCCATATGCATTTGGTATGTGGCCTCAGAAAACTCATGAATACAATTTTGAATCACATGACCAAGCAGATGGAAAAGTAAGATAACACTCACACACATCATAAGAGAGAGAAAGAGAGAGGAGGAGAGAGAGGGAGGGAGGGAGAGAGAGAGAGGAAGAAAAAGAGAGAGAGAAAGAGAGAGAGAGAGAGAGAGAGAGAGAGAGAGAGAGAGAGAGAATGGGTTTAACTATGACCTGGCTGACTGGCTGGAACAGTCTATGTAGACTAGGTTAGCCTCAAAATCACAGAGATCCACTTGTCTCTGCCTTCCAAGTTCTGAGATTAAAGAAATTCACCACTACATCTGGCTAATTTTTCCATTTTTCCATTTTCCATCTCATGTCTGTTCTTCATGTCTTTTTTTTTCCTTTCTTTCCTTAGTGCCTCATATTTATGAATTTCTTTAAAGATCATTTTAAAAGTTCATTTTAAATAATCTTTAAAGATTATTTTATCTTGCTAAAATATGCAAGCATATTTGCTAACATGAGCTTGTGAGGGTTTAGATATGCTAACATTTAGACTTATGTTTGGGATATTGTCTGCTATGTATAATTAAAACAAACCCTAATGTGGAAATTTCTGGTTACTTTTGAAACCTAGTTAGGTTATAGTGATGTTTAACTGGGGCAGAAAGGTGAAAGGCTGTTTTGCTAAAGCAGACATGTGAAAGAATGTTTTACTGAAGCAGACACAGGTAAAAGGATGTTTTTGCTATAGCAGACACATGAAAGGACTGTGATGCTTAGAAAGAATGTAAATATGACCCCACAGACAATGGGAGCTGGAGCATTGGTTCACTTTGCTCCACCTTGATAGACTTTCACTGATGACCCAAATGTATTGGTTCAACTTACATTGCATTGCTGAGCTTCGCTTGCGGTGACTTCATAGAAAAAAGCTCACCCAGAGAACTTCTCATGACATTCCTGCGGTTTCCTGCCGCTTCCGCAGACTTGGGCCGGTTGGTGAGCCTCGTGGTTTCTTCCGGATTGAACTGCCATGAACTGCCTTGCTGATTCATGTGTGTGGTGTCTGCTAAGCGGACTGGACTGCAACTGCTGATTTGTGTTTGGTGCTTGCTAGTGAACTGAACTAAAAACAACACAGATTGGAATTGTGTTCCAATTACTATTTCTGAACAGGTCTACATCCCCCACATCCTAATAACCTTTTTTTCCCACTACCTCCGGCGGGTGCTGGGCTAGAGGGGAGGTTGAACCCTTATAAAAGTAGGTTGTGAAGAATATATGCCTACCAAACCTCTCTGTCCCCATTCATGTGAAGAATATATGCCTACCAAACCTCTCTGTCCCCATTCATGTGTATCACCATAAAACAGGCAACTAATGAAGACGACATATCGTGACTTTATTTTTCTGAGACAAAGTTTGCATATCAAACTCACCTTCTCCATTACCTAGAAAGATGTAGTAATTTGGAATACCAAAGAATATAAGGCCAGGCTGGTAGCTTTCTAGATATATGATTACAATAGAGTGTCCAATCCTACCAAGCCTTAACATACTGTGTTGTTACAGTAGAGTCCCGGAACTAAACTTGTCTCCTTCTCTATTTCTAAAAAATCAATATTCAGAGATCGGTAGATTAATCAAAATCATACAATAGCCAAAGAGCCTTTTTAATGTCCTACTGACACTTGATCTTCTCATCACCTCAAGCAGCCTCAATCCCATACTAATTATTTGGTTTGGAAGACAGCAGGTGTAGACACCCCAGACCTTTCCCAATGTGCTCCAAATTTAATCAGAAAAGAAATCATATATATGTGGTATGGAGCAAAAAGATAACAAAATAACAAATTATCCAATGCCTTGCTTCATGCTATCAACAGAAGTGTTCGCTACAACATTTTAAGGAGGGGCTGGAGAGATGGTTTAGTCATTTTCCAGAGGACTCCAGTTCAGTTCCTAGGATCCACTTTGGGTGACTCTAATTCCAGCTCCAGGGAATCAAACTTCCTTTTCTACTCTTCATATGCACAAATACACACAAACACACACAAATAAATAAGTATAAATCTTTTTAATGTTTAAAGATAAGAAGATTCATTTTGGAATTAGCCTGCCTAATGAATGTGAGCTGAAATTCATTTATCCTTGAATTTGAAGGAAATATTGAATGCCTCTGGGTGAGAGCAGAGCACAACTCCTGGAGCAACTAGAGGGTTATCAAAGATAAATTGTTCTTACTTCAATACAAGGCACACGACCAAAGGTGACCTGCTTGACCAAGAGTCTGCAAACATTTCTTCAGTGGTGACTAACTGGCCCTTCTAGTTATAGTCTGTGGGTTTCTGGGGTTCAAACAAAACTGGCTAAGTAAGCATCAAATGGAATGACAGCAAGTCAACAACAGCTAGGAAGACAGATCAAATCCAGCGAGTAGCTTAATTCTACCGTGGTTTGGAGGAGGTGGAGACCAGTAACCCACAAGGTAATCGTTTAAATGGTAATCGTCTAGAAAGCCTGAAAAGAGGATGAGGAAGGAGAAAGCAAAGAGATTCCTGCAGTGACCTGTCTTCGAATCTGTACCATTCTGAACCAAAGGCCATCTGACTCTTCTTTGTGTAGTGGCCACAGCCACAGTTTTTGACCATCCACTATCAGATTTTACTGGGATTCTGTTTTGAGTTTTGTTTTATTTTTTTTTGTGAAACACAAACCACAGCTGTTGAGCACTTAGTTGCAGCTGTCTGGCAGTGATATTCTGTCTCTACTTGATATAAACTCTGTATGTATCTTTATGAATGACCATTTCCTTTGCTTATCTGATAAGGACTTTTGAATAGCAGAGATATTTATACTTGTGGAGGTTGCAATATGGGTGGACATGGATTTCTTAAACATTATGTTGCATGTCTGATATTTCAAACACAGGAATTTAGAATGGAATGTGTTCTGTGGTTCAGAATGTCCAAGAGCCTGGATCCCAGATCTCTTAAGAAATCCCAGAAAGGCAGAATGTTGGCAAAGAAAGCAGAAGAAGGGGAAAATGGGGTTTAGGGGGGAGAGGGATGGTGTCGGAGGGTGAAAATGGAGGAAGAGGTGGACTTCCACCAATTGAACCATAATAAACTTGATGAAATTCCAGACGGTGAAAGATTCAGACGTTGAAATCAAAGGAAGTCGAGGAGATCAGTAAGCTATCAGAGCCTCTGAGACTAGTAAAGAGAAGCAACTTAGTACAAATATTGAAACCCAATATAAAATGAAGACAGCATTGTTCTCTACCTAAAGCTCTATACAAGCTACTTCTACCAGCCAAGATGTCAAAGACAATGCTGCTGGTTTTTATTTCTATTAAACCGTGTGTCCTAGTTTGATTTTCTGTTGCTGTAGTAGAATGCTGGCCAAGCCCAGTTGAGGAGAAAGGGATTCTTTCACCTTACAGGTTACAGACTTTAATACAGGAGAGCCAAGGCAGGAACCTGAAGGCAGGAACTGAAACAAAGACCACAGAGGAATGATACTTATAGGCTTGCTCCTACACAACCCAGGCCTATGTGTCTAAGGGTGGCACTTCCCACAGTGGGCTGGGCTCTCATCAATGAATTAACAAGTGAGAAAATGTCTCACAGACATGGATCTGATCTGAATAACTCTTCAGTTGAGGTTTTCTCTTCCCAGGTAACTTTAGGGTTTCATCAGGTTGACAAAAGAAGCTAACTTTGACCTTCCACCTCTTGCCAATATTTTATGTCATAAGTTAGCACAGTTTTCTCAAGAGACAAATCATCTGTCTTTTGTCTTATTATTTAGAAGTCTTGTATAGATAAACTAGTCCATCATTTATTTTCTGTCCTTGCACCTACAATAAATTGCTCATTGCCAATTTATGATCTTTATAGTGGACTCATTCCCAACCTAGAAGGAATGTTTTCCTAGATTGTAAATTGTTCCAAGCCTGTTTTCTTCTCCTAACCCATAACACAGGTAGGTTTACAGAGCTTTATTTGCATCTTTTATTCTATAGGGGTCTTGAAATTACTTGTATCAATTTAAGAGTTCTATAAAGATCATCAATTCATCCACACAGCATTTATACATGAAAGTACATCTTCATATTGATTCTGTAAGAGATCTGCCCAATAGGATGGGCTATGTAAGAGTGGCAGGAAAGGCATATCAGGAGCAAGAAGCAATCCTGAGATGATGTCTCTGAGAACCCTGCATTTCAAAGCATATCCATCACAGCCATGCAAATAGGTGGGTCATCTCCAGAAAACTCACTTTCTTGAGTTAGCCTTTCCTAGATGGGTTCTAACAGATGACATTAAATATTACAAAGTTTAGCTACAGCATATGATCCAGCCTTGGCCCTTCTGGGCCACAATTTCTGTGTGTTGACTTTAAGGAAATACTTCTCAGAAGATCGCATCTCAATGGTGCTGGTCATACTAGCCACAGCTGATCTTTGAACCCCAGCTGACCAGCATTCTTTGTTCAAGTAATGCCCAGAAGGTTTCACTTCCAAATATTGTAAGTTCAAATATGTCAAACAAAGAGCCTTGATGGAACTCTCAAATTTCCTTACAAAATTTCACAAATCAGGACTTCATTCCTATCTTCCAAGGACCCACAGAATGGCCTTAAGCTATGAATATACAATGGTTTTTTTCCAGCCCAAAGCTCTAGAATACTCCCTCAGGCCAAGTTCTATCACAGCGGGACCCTATTCTCTGGTACCAATTTCTATCCTGCTTAGCTTTTCTGTTGCTGTGAGAAAGCTCTGTCCAAAAACAACTTAAGGAGAAAGTGATTCATTTCATCTTACACATTATAGTCTGTGTCTGGTAAGGCTAATACAGGAATTCAATACAGGAACTTGGAGGCTGGTACTAAAGCAGAGACCATGGGGAAATGCTGCTTGCTGGCTTCCACCATCCCCAAGAAACACACACGCACACTTCTTCTATATCCCAGGCTTGCCTGCCTAGGAATGATACTACCCACAGTGGACTGGGACCTCCTCTATTAACTAGAAATTAAGAACATTGATTACAGACTTTATCAAAGGCCAATCTTATCTGAGAATTTTTTTCAGTCTAATTCTCCTTTCTCAAGTATCTCAAGGTGCTGTGTCAAGCTGACAGCTGGTCCTAACTCTGGCATCATGATAATTCAGTTGTATATTCCAAAAACTTGGTAACATGAAACTGAACAGTGCTTTATCTTGTGCTATTCCCTTACTTTTGGTTGAAATAATTACCAAAATATAGAGTTAATAATAGTCTAAAAAGTCTCTTGAACAGGCAGAGGTAGGCACTTTCAGCCCCATTAATCTATTTATATTGGATCTTGGATTTGAATGGTATTAAGTTCTATTACAAACTTTATCTCAGGGCAGCTAATTGTGTTAATGTATTAAAATACAACCAAGGAGGCTAGAGCTCTATCATCCCCCTCCACTTGGGTTCTGTCTTAGTTACTTTTCTACTGCTGTAATAAAGCATCATGAGCAAGATAACTCATAGAAGGAAGAGTTTGGTGCTTATAGTTCTATATGAGTGGATAGGACTCCATCACCAATATGGTATGAAGTATGACAGCAGGAATTTAGGTGTGGCTCAGGAGCAGCAGATGACAACTCACATTAGACCCACAAATAGGAAGCAGAGAGCACTCTGGGAATGTCATGATGCTTTTGAAACTGCAAAGCCCATTCCCAGTGACACACCTCCTCTAACAAGGCCATACTTTCTGATCCTTCCAACACAGTTCCACCAACTGAGTACCAAGTATTCAAACAAATGGATCTATAAGGGCTAGTCTCAACATGAAACCACCTAATATGAAACTGATAGACTAATGTGTCTCAAATGTATGGATATTTTATTATACATTTTCCATAATATCAATAGCAGGACAAGAGTACTTTTATCATTTAAAGGAACCTTGGTTTCTTAAGACTGAGAAATTCAGGTCAAAGGTTTGTTTGCTTTTCTATCATTGTTCTCTTGGGATGTTTGCAAGGAACAGGTGCAGAAAGCATGGGAGTTATTCAGTAGCTGTTTGTTTCCCCCTATGAAAAAATTATGCCTATTAAATTAAACATGCAAGTATTTGTAAGAGAAAATTACAGGATTTTAGCATAACATTCTGGTTTGTGTGTCCCTGTGTTTCAAGTATGTAACCATGTGTGTGGAACAGGCATGCCTTTATGTCAATCTGTGCATGTGGAGTGCATGTTGATGTCAGAGGCTAAGGTCTGGGGTTCTTCCTTGATCATTCTTGACTTATTTTTAGTGTTCTTCACTTATTCTAGAGCTCATTGGTTCAAGCAGGGCTGGTGGTCAATGAGTCCATGGTGCTGGAATTACAGATGAACACAACCATCCCAGGCTTTTTAATAGGCTTGAAATGGGTACTGGGGATCTCAACTTAGATCCTTGTGTTTGTACAACAGGGATTTTACTGACTGAGCCATATTCCCAGTTCTGTCATGTTCTCATTTGTTCCTTCATGTTTTGCAGCAAAGGAATGAAGATAGCTTACACTCAATAACAAAACCACAACTCTGCTATCTGGACAAGAGGAAAAAACAGAAAAAAACCTACTAACTTGTGTAAAACATATAATGGGAGGAGGCAAATGGTGGACAAAAATATGGCACATAGAAAGTTATATTCCATCTCAATTTCCACAAATGGTTTTTAGAAGAAACTGCTAAAATTTCTCCCCATCAGAAATGGCTACAGCTGTATCTCTGAAGGATTAACCTCATCTGCCCAGCCACATTGCACAATCAATGGTCACTTGAAACAGCTGTAGCTGCTGAAGACCTCTGGACAGAAAGATGCATGTGTAAGGAATATCCCACAAACCAGAGAGGAAATGAAGATATGGGGGTTTTGTTGTTTTCGTTGTAGATGTGTAAAAAAATAACTCTAGAATGCTAGCATTGTATCAAGAAAAACTTAATTTTTCTGTCAAAGAAAATAGAAATGCTCGTAAATTAGAACCTTAAATTCATCTGCCAGATTTCCCAGAATCATGAAGACAGCTTCCAGCAAAAAGCAACATGAGGTCAGATAATTCCCTTCACAGAGACCAATGCAAAACTAGATGAATTGTTAAACGGATAAAGAGGGAGCATCCTGAGGTCCTGATGGAAAGAGCTGAAAAGGGCATCTAATTGGAACTATTTCCTTCATAAAAACAGTTTCTGTGATGGAACAATGGCAAGCACCTGGTGCATCACAGGGAAGTGCAAATAGAAACATTTGGTTTCCATACTGGGCAGCCTAGTCCTGCCATTTACCAAAGCTTAAAATGTATATACTGCTCAATTACCATACTCAAAGACTTGTGTTCAGTTTAAGAAGGATTGCATGATGGTTGGGGGAGAGGCTCTTGGTTTGAGCACAGAAAACTTCAGAGAGTGGTAAAAAAAAATGACTCAGTGAAAGAGATATAATCCCTTAGAAGACAGCTTCTCGAGAGAGAACATCTGGATGAGAGTGGCTCTGAAACAGTTTGTGAGCGAAGACTATCTCTCAATGACAAACAGCACATCAGATTTATTACAGGTAATTTTGCTTCGTGTCTTGGGGCTAGCACTCATTTTAATATTCGTCAATTCTTGTGAGTCTTAAATATTTGAAATATTCAGGCTTCACACAAGATCGTTTTTCATACCCCAATAAAACATTCTAGACCAAATAAAAGCCACTACATACAAGTTCTTTACGAAGACTCTTCTAGTTTATTAGTTTTTGTATTTCCCCAGGATTGTGTCTCACATCCACATCTCTAACATCTCAAACACCTTCCTGTACATTGGCCTGGCCGATGGTCATCTTGTTCTAATCCTGGATGGCCTCTTCATGAATCACTGGCCTCCGGAATCACCCCTGCTTCTGTTGGACCCCATACTCTGGTGGTCTTACTCTCCCTTTTCCTCAAATCTAAACTGCTCGCTCTCTCTCTCTCTCTCTCTCTCTCTTCCTCTCTCTTCCTCTCTCTCTCTCTCTCTCTCTCTCTCTCTCTCTCTCTCTCTCTCTCTGTGTGTTTGCCAAACATCAAATATATACTCTGATAAATATTTGCAACGTTGTTGATTTTTCAAGTGCCACAAATGGGATCAACCATTAGATACAAATGAAAAAAAAGAGAAATCATAACATTCTTTGCTTTGGATTTCTTGTTTGGGACCTAGGCGTTGATGCCATTAAAAACCACACGTACTTTACTTCATGGCTGCTGCAAGGGATAGGAGAAGCTCAAATTGAAAGTACTGAAATGCTTTGATAAATGCTGGGAGAAAAACAAAATACATGGGCTCTTACATAAACCACCTTTGAAAAAGCAACTACATCAAAGAGGAGTTTCTCTTTTTGCTTGCTGTAGAGACTTTGGCATGTGATGAACTAGTTTTTACCAGCCATCCAAGGATGCCCTGGAGAACCTCTCCCAAACACACTCGGGGTTTTAACGGCACAGGAGAATAATGGAGCCTCACAGGGCCTTCACTGTTACCCTAATAACTCAGGAAAGTCTTTATGTAGAATCTTCAGAGACTAGAGAGAAGGAGAATAAGAATTGAACAAGCTTGTTCCCACTGAAAGAGCTCTCCACTGGAGCTTGTTGTGAGGAAGCCACCATGCAAGGCAGAATCTAACCCAAATACAATAGAAAAGCCTGGGCTGTTCACAGGAGGGGTATACTTCAACAAATGCTTCAGTTATCCAGTCATGAATGACCGGTGGTACAGTATGCCCATAATTTGTCAAACGTACTAGAAGGTCATAAGTTTTATGGGAGGAGAAAGTGGGAAAGAGAAAGAAGTTAATATTTCTTTTCCCTGTTTCTTGCTATGTTGATTCAAAATGCTTGATTTCCTTTCCAAGACAAATATATCCTTCCATCCCATTCCAAATCAGCAGAGATTAGGGGAGTCGTAAATTTGTAATGGCTATGAAAGATGTAAATAAATGAGACAACTGGCAGGCTGGAAACTGTAGAAAATTCCTGGGTAGAGAAGAAAAAGAAGCTAGAAAAAGCATGCTGAAATGGAAATTTGTCCTAAAACAGGGATCACAGAGGAACACAGAAAAGAGTGGGATGGTAGAGACAAAGCTCCACTCCCAGTGAAGTAGACACTGGGAGAAGCAGGGTACAGGAGCCCAATGACATGATGACCAGGGCACAGGCTGCTGCTTTACAACATTTCTCATGTGAGCCAGCTGTTCTCAGGCAACACAGCTAAGAAACAGATAGTAGGTAATAGCACCAGACCAAGATGAAGGGTTGTGTTGGCACCAAAACTGCATGTCCACTAGAACAGCCCTGTATTGTCAGCCTGCAAGCTTTCATGTCATCTGCTATTGCTTGTAGAGCCCACAGCATCTGCTGGAGCTGATGGGTGGCTCATGCTTCCAATATGGTGCATTCTTTCCCACTGAGGTCATTCCGCTTGGTTGCTTCTGCTTCTCTCCCGAGTCTGATATTCTTTTCTTCTACCTAAGTTGGGTTGGATGCTGCTCAGGGATGTTCCAGAACATTCTCTAAAGAGGCCACCCAGGAAGTGTTACTTAAGTCACCAAGGAGTGTAGCTGTAGAATATTACCCATCTCTCTGCTTGCCAACATCACTGCCTCTGGAGACCCGAAGGAACTACATTCTCTGTGGTGTGCCTATCTCTCTCTTCCTTCTACCCTAAAAGTGAAATTTTCAAGAGTTTGCCTGTGGGACTCAAGAAACGTAAGGTTACAACTAGTTGTCCATACGATGTAGAAGTGGGAAAGAAACGTGCTAGGGAGATCCACCAGAGTTGTAGAGCAAGAGGCTCTTAAGTGGGGGATTTTATGGCAGTTGTTTTATTTAATTTGAGTTTTGTATTGGCTACTTTTCTGTTGCTGTGACCAGAAGCATAAGAAAGAACGTTTATTTTGGCTTACGAGCCAAATAAAAGTTCATAATTTGGCTGGGAATGTATGGCAGCTGGAGCAGAATGCTGAGATGTCACATGGTTCAGACACACAGGAAGCAGAAAGAGGATGAACCGGAAGTGAGGTAAGCCTAAAAACCCTCAGAGCCCGCCCCCAGTGACATACTCTTTCTAGCAAGCTCCATGTCCTAAAAGTTCCAAAACATCTCTACACAGCAGCACCAGCTGGGCGATAAATTGTTCAAATACGTGGAGCTATGGGGGGACATTCATCATTCAAACCATCACAGTTTAGATAGACGTTCACAGCACTTATTGTTGAGCGGGAAATTTATACGTGTATAACCTTCAACTAACCCCCCGACCACAGTACATTTGTTACAAAGCTCATGTTCATACGCTGTGGTGTCCGCATCCCTTAGTCTCCACCAAGTACATGCTTAGTGTAGTGTTCAGTATGAATTTAGAGCATATATCTTACAAGGTGGTCTTACTATCCTAGCAGAGTCTCTGTGTCTTTGCCTCTCCCTCCCTCCCTCCCTCTCCGTCCCTTCCTCCCTCTCCCTCCCTCCTTTGCCCTCCCTCCCACTCCATCTCTCTCCATCTCCACTGCCGACGACATTGTGTTCTAATCAAATATAGTCACTTTTGCTCTTTCCTGATTATGGTATTTTGAAGATACAATAGGATTGAAAGAATCCAGAGCTCACGATAACTTTAGTTCTATAGTTGTGTCAGGTAGAGACACTGGCTGCCAAGCCTGATGACTTGAGTTTGATCCCTGGGCTGGACTTGGGAAAAGAGAGAAACTATTCCAAAAGTTGTCCTCTGGCTTTCATGTGTGTGTTGAGGTTCACAGGTGCATACATGCATATGTACACACACTCAATAAATAAATAAATTCATTTTAAAAATAAAGTAGAGGCTATTGAGATGACTTGTTGGTTAATAACACTGCTCTTGCCAAAGACCTTAGTTTGGTTTTTACCATCAACAGAAGATACCTTACAGTAGGTCTGTAGCTCCAGCTTCAGGAACCCTGAAATCCTTTTCTGGCTTCCAAAGTTGCCCATACACAGATACACACATATTCACATAATTAAAACATTTCAAACCTAATAACTTTTTAAAATATATCAGTTATCTCTAATGTTTTATATACATTTGTCAGTGAATTGTTTTCCTAGAGAATAAAATGTGCTATTTTTATAAAAGATAATTACATGGTTGTGTAAGTAAACAGGGAATTGTTATATCAGGCTTTGATAAAGGCAGGAACATGAACCTGCTCAAAGGGGAACCTGATTTTATTTTAAAACTTTAAACATTAATTTGGGTCCGCACCGACGTTCTCCAAGCCTTGAATCAGCTTCCACAAGCACTTGGGCTTTCTGTTTATTCGGGATAGCCTAGATTGCAGGCTATCAAGTGACCATGCCAGGAAGACGGACTTGTACTCACACCAGTTCTTTCAAGAGCTTTAATGGTTCTACTTAGGCTTTGCCAAGTGTGGTTTGTGGGAACCATCACTTTGGGAGTAGAATATATCAGCCTTGATATTCAACTATCAACAGTTATCATGCTATTTGGTTCTTAAAATCCATCACACATTTTTGCTCCCCAGGGTTAGGAGAAGATAACCATTTTGTCTTTTAGTTATATTTAAAGGGTTTTTTCCCCCTTTAAAGTGAAAAAGCATATTTTTTTCTAGTATGACCTGTGTGACAGGCAGATGTTGTTTTTCCCCTCTCCAGTCTTTAGTCTTTGCACGCACTATTTCTCAAGAGATCCAGGTCTCCCACAGCACGCTTGAGTCCAGTGGAATCCTGGGGAGCCTGAACAGCAAAGCCTGTGACCCAAGAAAAGACTGTTTATCACTCTGGAGGTCAGAGCTGAAGCTGATCTTACTTCAATAGTGATGGTGACACTAAGAAGACGCGAGCTCAGAGCTGTCTGCATATGGGTCCAGCATCGGGGAGAAGGGAGTTTGGAGAAACTACATTGATATTCAGACAAGTAGAGGTTAGAGGTTATGGGTGGCTCACTGTGCTTCACTTGTGTGGAATGTTGTGCCAGGGAAATGTTAGTGATCCCCCCCAAAAACAGACCGAAGCCGGCCAATCTGATGCAACTTACAGCAGGGTCTTTATTCTACTGGAGATATCTCGCCCCACCCCCACCCCCTATGCACTGCTGTCACACAGGATGGTTTTGGTGGTGGGGGAGCCCCAAATGTTTATCAGGGGCACGACTTTATAGTAAACAACAAGCAGGGAGTACATGTGCAAGCATCTAATTGGAAAGCTATTGTGGCCTTTAACATAATTGGCAGGTGCTGGGAGTCATATCATTAACTTAAATTTTGCTCCTCTCTGCATTGGTGGTTGTTAGGTAGGGAGTGGGCATGTAACCTGGGGGTACAGGTTTGTTGGGGGGATAACCTGGAGACACTGATCTTGTTGAAGGTGTAACCTGGAAACTCCAGTCTTGTTGAGGATTAGCCTAGAGACTGGAGCTAGGCTCAGGTTTTGTTGGGGGGCAACTTGGAAATTAATGCTAGGTACCAGCCTGTTAGTTTACCTGAGTTCAAACTTAGGTCAGGTCTCTAAAATGGAGTCTGAATTTAAAAGATTTGGCATCTCAGGATAATACTGAGTTATTTTAGATGAGAACTTTCAGGGAGTTGAATAAAGATAAGCAGGCAGGGTCCACGAACAGCAAAAGTCTCTCATATGACCCCCAAAACGTGAAGACTATTTAGGGGAACTCAATACTTGATTCATGAAAGTAACATCATATATTACATGCACACACATTATAATATGTACATATGTGTACATATGCATGCATGTATAATATATACTTATTTATATAAAGTATAAATTTATTCAGTGAGAGAACAAGAACAGAGAAAATAAATGAAGACATTTCAGCGTGTATACATGTGTGCACGTGTGTGTGTAGCTACCCACGCAAATGTTAGAGCATGCAAGTGGAGGTCAAAGGCCAACATTATTATCTTCCTTGGTCGCTCTCCACTTTATTTATTTATTTATTTATTTATTTATTTATTTATTTATTTATAGGTCTGTCACAGCATTAGGATAACAGAGCTACTAGAATTACCATGGAACCCAACTTTTCCCAAATGGCTGCCATGAATCTGAACTCAGATCCTCGGGCTTGCCTGGTAAGCACTTTACTGACTGAGCCATATACCCAGCTTTTCTATTGTGAGAGAGTATGCATGTGAGTATGCATATGTGTGTCTGAGGTGGGGCACATACATGTTTGTGGGTGTGAGTGTGTCTTTTTGTGTATGTATATAATAAAAATAGAATTCAAAGAATTTCATATTTTATGAAGAATTTTATTCTTTTCCTTCAATAGCATTCTCCTCCAAAGAAAATTAACTAATTGGTTAATTATCAGGAGAACTATCAACAAAGAACAATTAAATGGACCAAATAATCCTCAAAATGAGATCTATGTAGAACCATGTGTGTGTGTGTGTGTGTGTGTGTGTGTGTGTGTATTCAATTGAGATTACATATGGGCTACTTGTCATATACTGCCTGAGCAATTAGGATGAGACAGACATTTTAAATAATTAGCATACTCATAAGGATTTCCAGGGGGTGTGGCAAACCTCACTGGTAGAGCCTGGATCCATGGAGTGAAGATCTTTCCTTACATTTGTTTTTTGGATTTTTGGTTTTGTTTTGTTTTGTTTTGTTTCTGGCTAATTTAGGAAAAGTATGAGAAACTTAATAACTTGACATAAAACAGGAGCCTAACATTTCAGAGCACAAAGTCCCTCAACTTGGGGACCAACACAAAGGCAAAGCTACTGACAAATAAAGAACCAGGCAACTCATCTGCTGCTGCTGAGTGTGTTCTTGAATTACTATAAAACAAAAAAGGAATGATTATTTTCTTCCCGTTGGAACATTCTTATGACGGCAACTTAGCACACAATTCCAAAACTATAATTCTGTCAGTAAACAAGTGCACACATCAGTTTTCTCATCTGTTGTTGGGGGCTTTGGATTCTTCTTCTTCTTCTTCTTCTTCTTCTTCTTCTTCTTCTTCTTCTT
>JADRCH010000091.1:1462646-1490517 GCA_019843965.1 Rhynchomys soricoides
TATATCCTATAACATGCATGTGTGTATATATGTTATAACATACATGTATATATATCCTATAACATACATGTGTGTATATATCTTATAACATACATTATATATATATACTCACACATATATATTTATATCCTTTAACATACATGTATGCTTAGCTGTGATAGCTACATGCTACCTCCTGTCTTCATCATGATATGCATCCCCCTGAAGAGACCATGACATTGAGGTTTCATGACAACTTTATGAAGGACCGAATCACTTTATAAAATATTAGAGTTTAATCCCTCTCCTAAAAACGTTCTTTCCTCTATTCCCAGTTTTGAGAGAATATAAATGAAGCTGAGTCAATTAAGTAGTCTGGGGTAAGTGGTTGGCACGGTTCCTAAACACTAGCTCATTAAAACCTTTGCGCAGCAAAAGCTTCTCCGAGTTTCACACACTTAGCCACCATGACAACTGAACAATCCATGACAGTTGGACTCATAAACGCAGTTAGCAGAGCCCCTGTGTTGGAGCTAAGAGAGAGAGAAAATATTACGAAGGCTAGAAGAATTAAATACAGCTAGCTAGATGTCTTAGGGGTTTGCTTTGTTTTGTTTTTTGTTTGTTTGTTTCCTATGCGGAGAGTTCCTATCAGCTCACTCAGAAAGCTTTTGATTAAATGAGTAAACTGAGGCTTAGCAATTTTTCATTGAAGTTTCTCCCAAGAGCTCAATGACCTCAGCTCCCTGGGGTCCCCAGATGTTGCACAGATGTTTCGATTTGTAAAGCACAAGCTCTCTCCTAGTGAAAAAAAAAAAAAAAAAAAAAAACCCAAAGACAAGCATTGTTTTCTCTGTTGACGACATTGTTTTGCTGTTAGAACTCCTCAGTAACCGTGGTAACCGCTGCAGTTGTGATTTGCTTTAAGGAAAACACAGTTCATTATAAAATATGTCAAATATCAGATTAAGGACACTTGGCACGTACTATCAGTTAACAAAGTTAATACCATGTGAGCTTTTCTTCTCCCTAACTTTTCAACTTGCTTTAAATTGAGAAATAAGTATTGTACTGAAAAGGATTGCCGCCAAGTCTGACGACCCGAGTTTGATTCCCACGATCCACTGAGTGGAAGGAGAGAGCTAACTCTTGAGAGTTGACCTCTGATGGATCTCTCTCTCTCTCTGCTTTTCTCTCTGTCTCTCTCTCTCCCCCTCTCTGCATATATAATATATGCATATACATATACATAATATGTATGCCTTGGCATGTTTGAGGCTACATATATACACATAAGAACTAAACAAAGGTAACATGCTGTTTTGAAATGCATACCTTGCAAAATGGCTGGCTCAAGCTAATTAACATATCCATTACCTCATATACTTGCCAGTTCCTGCTGCTATTTGTTTAAGATTTATTGTCTACTTTATCGCTAGTTGTAGTTGAGAATACTGACAGAGAAAATAATGGAACAATATTGGGTTGAGATTAAAGCATACTGGTAGCTGTATTCGGGAATCTGTCCATAGCACTTGACCTCAGCTGTCACATGGCGTGGGTTGAGGCAGTGTTTGCATGACAAGAGAAGTCTATGATGCTTAGGAAAAATTTAAGAATCCATGACTTAGCTATTTTGAAAGGCTATTTATTTATACTGATACCAATGAAACATCAACACTCTGAAATTAACCAGCCCCAATAACTTTACATCTCAACGAACTTCAATTCAGTTAGAGTAGCCATTTGGAATGGGATCTGCATAACTTCATGGTGGATTTTATCATTTTACTATCGAACGTACTGCTATACACTTACCCACCACAAAAACTGAAAAGCCCATGGCAGAGTTGGAATCAGAAAATGCAGTTAGCTTTATACTAGCCTTCATATGTCCTCTTTAGTGACTGCACTCAGTGCTTCCTCATCCCCGTTTATCCTTCCTTCATCTCTTTCCTGAATGTCAGCTGTACCTGCTTGTACATTTGTTTATATATATGCATCTTTTATGGGTTAAGCTTCACATTTCTTCTTGAGATCATGTGACCTCGTTTAATATCATACATTCTAAGACATTTCCATTTTCCTAATAATGTTGCGATTTCATACTTCTTTAGAGCTGGATGGTATTCATATATATCATGAATTTTCACTATCCATTCATCTGCTGATGGGAAACTAAGTTTGTTCCGATTATATGCCATAGTGGATAAGGCAGTGATAAACATGAGAGAGCAAATACCTCATGAGAGGGTGTGGAGTTCTCTGAGCATGCACCCAGGAGTGAAATAGTGGGGTCATATGGTAACTTTCTAAAGCCTGAAAGACATTTAGTATTACAAACCTGACTACAGGAACATCTACGGCCTGATACAAAGGCTGATCTTTATTACTGAGTAGTGGATATCCTTGATACAAAATACACTCAAAATCAATGCAATCAAAATGTAAATGGTAAACAAGCTTTTCTTTCTTTCTTTCTTTCTTTTTTTTTTTTAACTAGAAAATGGAAAAATAATCCTCACCAAGTTGTCTAAAGAACACAGGTTTTTAAATAGAATTCTATTTCATTTTGGTTCAGCAAACTGAATTTCCAAGGCTTCCTTCTTGAGTCATGTTTACATCTGTTCTTTCCTGGATGGTCCTATTTGAGGAAGGAGTTCATACTGCAGCCTCTGCATTGGAATTTGAGCCCATGTTCGTTTTACTGCATCTTATAGGACTGCTCGCTGTGGCACTATGCTGGGAGGGATGCTCCAATTACACAGAAGAGCTGGAAAGAGTATCTGTGCTGATTGGCAAGTGCTTAGTACTCAAGAGCATCCAGAGACTTTTGAAGGATATGAGCAATGGGTGGGAATCACGGAGAAAAAAATCACAGAACCTTTCTCTTCTCTTTTTACTGAGATAGTGGTAGGAAAGAAGATGGGACAAGAAAAGGCTCCAAGATAAGACACTGTTATAATAAACCTGACACTCTCATAGACTCTGGGCAACACATATTCACATGCAGAATCACAACTGAATGGCACAAGCTTGGAAAGATAAAACAAGAAAATGATCCAGGAATGTACAGAGGCAGGAAACCATTAAATAAATGCAAGAGGTGTGGTTGTCTAAAATGGCAGATTAGCTGTTTCCATGAAGCCACAGAGCTTCACCCATGATGAAGCACATGATCATTGCTCAATAGAGGATTTTAAAAAGTAGCCACCTGTGTGCCTATGGATGCATGTTATGTAGTGTAGAAAATTAATAGTGGAATGATTTGCTTCCAAGTGAGAGTCGAGAATCAATCTGATCCCTAGGAACTAAGGAAACAACATTCCAAGAAGTTGTGAAGTCTGCCATGTGTGGTGCATGCCTTTGATCCCAGCACTTAGGAGGCAGAGGTAGGTGGATCTCTCCGAGTTCAAGGCCAGACTGGTTTCTGTTTATCCTTCTATCAATATTTGTCTGTCTACTGCTCTCGAGTATGGCGTCTCCACGTACTGCATCATTGCAACCTATGTCTTCCTTGTCTTCTGTTCCTACCGACACCCACCTGATGAACAGAAACCCACCTTTGAGGGTAGAGTCAAAATAATTTAGAAAGTTCATCATAGGAAGGAACGGGGTTAAGAGAATAAAGCTGGTAGAGGAGCCTCCTGGGAAATGGTAAAGAGAGACAATAGGAAGGCAAAGGCCTATCTGGGAGTCTGGAGAAGGCGTGAGAGTGCAATGAAGACCCACCTTCCTTCTCCACATGCTGAGAACGTGCTAAGTGGAGTCTACAGAAATCCTGAAAGCCGAGGAGAGCTGAGCTCTGCAAGCTTGCATGCTGGAGTCACTGAATCCTGGGACTGAAATATTAAATCTTCCACATGGTCTCAAGCCCCAGAACAATAATGAGTACGGTGAAAACTTCCCAACAGATAGGCTTCTGCCTGAGAAGCCATTTCAAATCAACCAGGAACACCTTTACAGGCAGGAATGTGGGAGTCATCGTTTTCTATACCATCAGCCAAGTAACTGTTGAGGTTTATTTCTGTACTGTGGACCTATTTTACTTCCAAGACATACATGAGGAATATGAATAGCATATGCTCCACAGTAAAAGATATTCCCATAAACTACAGCTTCTAAACAGAATTTCAGTTCTCATCCTGAGCACTCATGATTCACAATAGAGAGACATGATCACCCTTGATGCCAAGAATTAGGAAGTTCATTTGTGGTAACTACCAGGAAGCAGCACTTGAAGCAGTCACAGCTTAGAGTCTTGTTTTCCTTCCTGCCTCATTAATCAGTAAGTATTCTTATCTAAGAAAGAAAGAACGAAGAATTAAAAACCCTGACTCCATCCTGTTACTTAGATCAACAAAAGGTCTTTGTTTGTAACTCTTTGGAACACTGTAAAATGTCTCCAGCTCTCCCAGGACGCATGAGGTTCCTTTGCCAATTTCTCAAAGCCCCAAACAATTTAACAACAGCAAAAATCCTTCGAAGCTTGAGCTCATCATTAGGACACCATCCAAAGTCTCACTAAAGCTGCTCCTTTCCCAATGCTGCATTCCACTTTTGAATTGATGTAAAGAGTATTGTTCTATTTTTCTTTTTTCTAATATAAAAATATTTAAAAGATGCTGTTTTTCATCTGATTTGAGAAACACCCAGATCTTGCAATTCTATAGAGGAAGGACCTAGAAGTTTCATGTTCAATGTTCTTGTGCCAATAGTGAAGTAGCTGTTTTCCACTTCTGGGTGACTGAGTTGTATCAAGTATCTGTCCTGAGAGACTGTGACCTGGGCCTCTGGGCAGCCTGTAGCTGGATGTGTGTCCCAGCAGAGAGCTGTGGAAGGGGATGTCTGCAGATTGGAAGGCAGGTTTCAAGTATCAACATCATGTCTGACAAACATACTTAGTCACTACAACAGGGACAGGTTGCTGCTTCCAAGTGCTCTCTGCTGCCAAAAGACTTGGAAAGCCACAAGCCGTATGGTTTCCAGATTTCTGCTTGGACTCAAGCAATAGTAGTCCTATAGTCTGAACCTATTCAAACACAAAATACTTCAATATCCCTTATTTAAAGCAGTCACTAAGTGTTTTGTCATAGTGAATATGAAAGTCCTACCTTCCTTCTCCAAGGACAATGTACAATGCACATCCTTAATAAGTGGTCACCAGTTCTGTGACAAAATATCTCTACGCCAGATACTCCTAATCCTAAAATTTCAAAGGCAGAAATGACCAAATGGACATAAACTGAGTGGGATATGACTCCTGTTCACTTCTGTGGTTTGGATGTCAAATGTCCCATTAGGTTCATGTGTTTGAGACCTTCATCCTCAGCTGGGGATGCTTAGGGAAGGTTAAGGAACTGTAGGAGGTAGAGCCTTGCTGGGAGATAAGTCATTGCTCTCTCTCTCTCTCTCTCTCTCTCTCTCTCTCTCTCTCTCTCTCAAATGCAAATGCAATCACTCTACTTGCTGACTGCCAAACTAGCTTCATGGTCCTGTGGGCCACCTCTTCCCCACCATGATGCTTCCCTTCTGGAACTGAGAACAAAAACAAACCCTTTCTCCCTTAAGCGGCTTTGGTCACGTATTTTATTATAGCTGCAGATAAGGAGCCAATGAGACCATACACTAGGAAAATGCCCTATTTACCCAGATTTTCCTCATAAGGGAAACAGCCACACACACACCCAAATGCTGAGAATAGAGCCTAGCCAGAAATGAGTCAAATAACACTATTCAAATACAGAGATTTTCCTCTAAATGATCATGTTGGCAATGACATCCATGTGCAAGGGAGAGTGGCACTATGGCTGCTAAAGTACAAGCAAAAGCATAGCCAGATCATAAAGGTCCAGTGTGATCAGTCTTTGAAAATTGAGCCAGTGCATGAGTTTCTATGTATCATGTGACTTGGGCCGGTAGAAGGAAATCACCAGACTCTACAAGCATCTGTGGGGATCATTTCCTCGATCTGGTTCATTCCTGCACTTCATGAACTTCATGACTGCCTTACCAATGTGTGCTTTGTCACTTGGAGAATTCCATTCCTGTTCTCTCTCATTAAACCTTTTCATGATCATATGATCTAGTTTGCTTCTCTGCGGCTATGATAAATGCCATCATCAAAAGCAACTCAGAGAAGAAAAGGTTGATGCTATAGGCATAAATTTTTGCAACCTACTTTTAATACGTGTTCAACCCTCTCCTCTAGCCCGACACCCAGAAGAGGTAGTGGAAGAGAAAAGTTATTAGGATGTGGGAGAAGTAGACATGTTCAGCAACAGTTCTTTGGGAACAAGTTCAATCTTCTCTGACAGTGGTTCTGTAGCAAACACCAATTATGACTCAGCAGCTGCAGAGCAGTTCTTTAGGCAGGCAGACACAGGCACGAAACAGCAACTATAGTTCAATCCTGACGGAACTGCAAGGCTCACCAACTGGCCTGAGCAGAAGCAGCAATTTTCTCTCAAAGACTGCTTTACCACAAGCTAGCTCAACAACACTATGTATCTAAGGCGAATCGATACATGCATGTTGTTAGTGATGAATATCGAGGTGGAACAAACCAAACCAATGCACAGTGCTCATCTCCCACTGTCTGTGGGGTCATAGTCTTACTCCTTCATCACATGTCCCTCCACGTGTTTGCTATATCCAAACATCCTTTCACTTGTGTCTGCTTCAGGAAAACATTCTTTCCCATATCTGCTCCAGCAAAACATTCCTTCACCTGCGTCTGCTTTAGCAAGTCATCCTTTTACCTGTGTGTCCCAGCAAAACATCATTTGACAGAACTTTCCAAAGAAACTAGAAGTTTCTACTTCAGGATGCAAAGTCAAGAACTTGAAGCAGAGACCACGGAGAATGCAGTGGTGCTGGTGCGCTGCTTTTCATCTGGTTCATCTACTTATCTTCTACAGACCAATACCACCTAGGTATACAGCCTAGGTAAGTCACTGCCTACAGTGGAGTGGGACCTCCCACATTAGTCATTAATCATTAAGATTATGTCCAACAGACACGCCCATAGGCCAATCAGAAATAGATAATTCCTCAGTTACATTTCCCTCTTCCCAACTGTGTCAAGATGTCTAGATGTCAGTCATGATTAGCCATCACAAGCACCCATATGAGTGACAAAGGTTTATCTGTCCCATGCATTAAGTATCAGTCTCTTATTCAAAGATTAAGCCACTTGTCACATCCCAGGAATTGCTAAAGATGCAGTAAGGAAAATCAAGTATAGTGAGGCACACACACAATTCCTCAAATTGGATAAATTGGTTTTGGCTCACCCTACTCCAGTCTTAATTAAGAGGCAGCCATTCACAGGGCAATTGGTCATCACAATGAGGCCATGCCTTCAGCTATAACCCTTCAAGTACTGCCCTCAAAGAGCCAGTGACAGGGCCAGTGTGTCCCCTACAGGATACTCTATTCCATCCAGTATGGTGACCACTTGCTCATGGAGTCAACTAGTCATTTTGGGTCCAGACCTACTGCCCTCAAAGAGCCAGTGACAGGGCCAGTGTGTCCCCTACAGGATACTCTATTCCATCCAGTATGGTGACCACCTGCTCATGGAGTCAACTAGTCATTTTGGGTCCAGACCTGACTGGGTCTCGCATATGATTTGAATATAGTTTTAATTGAGGATACAGCCCTGCTTAGATAGCTTGATTTTATTTGTTGGGTTGGTGAAAACTGAAGAAGAAAGCACTCTTGAGGCTGTAAAGTCACCTATAGTGCTCAGGGTGTCAGATGGCCTATTTCTTCCAGAGCCCCATAGCACAAGAGAAGCCACCAATCAAGGGGTTTGTATTTTGGCCAGCAAGGTTTCCACAGACAGAATCCAAGAAGTCAACACATTCAACTGGCAATTTTCAGCAGCCATTGACTTATCAGCATGGGTGAGAGACTATCAGACTCATAGTCTCTCAAAGGCTGAGATAGTAGTAGCACCAAGCTTGAAGAGACTGCTGGCCCCTTCTATGTCACTTTGACTGATGGGGCCAGAAAGATACCCAGATGAAATGCAGCCAAACAGGGCTGTTATATCATGTCAATGTGGTGCTTGGAACAGATCCCAGATTAAAATTATGTGTCCTTTTTGCCACCAAGGATATAGTCATTTTTTTCTGAATCACATGGTGAGGCTTAGGCCATTCTGGCAGTAAATGATAGCATAATCAGATATTGCCCTCAGGAGGAAAATACTCCTGCAGAGGACACTTAGGTTGTGTGTCAAAAGTTACTAGAACATCAGTATCTATAATGCTGTCAGTGAGAAGGACCAAGGTCACTTCTCCTAGAAATTATCTAATATTTTTAAATAGAAAATTGGGTCAGGAAAATGGCTCAGTGGATAAAGGCACTTGCTACCAAGTCTGATGGTCTGAGTTTTATCTGTCAGATATCACGAGAGAGCGAGAGCGAGAGCGAGAGCGAGAGAGAGAGAGATGACTACAGTAAATTATCCTCAGAACTGGGTGTTCACACACACTCACACAGAGGGAGAGAGAGAGAGAGAGAGAGAGAGAGAGAGAGAGAGAGAGAGAGAGATAATAAAGGAATATAATAACATTTTTAAGAATTAAAAAGCTATTAAGAAATATATTCTGTGCTTCCCGAAGAACAACTAACTGCTGTGGCTGTATTTTCTCCAGCTGTGTTAACTTTGAAGCATTTAGCCAGCTCTTCTCTATAGCACTGTATAACTTTAATCTCTTGGACCAATGATTTTTCTGATTTCTCTAGCTTGTCACATGGCCTTTTTTTTTTTTTTTTTCTGAGACAGGGTTTATCCATGTTTTAGCATGTTCCAGTACCCAGCCCTCTGTCCTTCAACACTGGGGACCTGCTTGGAAAACTGACAAGTATGGATCCAAACCCCACACCATATCTTCATATCTTCAATGGAAGATTTCTTTTCTTCATAGGGTTGTAAATAAATAACAAGCAAGTTAGTATGATTAGTATCTGGCTGGATCTACCAGAAGCATCTCTTGTGTATTACCTGTGACCATTCCAAATTTATGTATGCACATGTGTGTTCCCCTTTCCCCAGTCATTTATCAAAATCAATTTTGTTTTCAATTTAAGCAGGAAAACCGTGTTTAGTAGTGAAAAGAACATGACAAGTGCCCTGTGTCTAAAGGGCCATGTGCTTTCTCTCTTCCTATAGTTTATAGCAGCCCTTCAGCAGAATTTCATACTATTCCTCTTTGCAAAGGGGTCAAATAACCTACATAGCATGTTGCTTCGTTTCCTAGGGTGACTAGAACAAAATTCTTCCAACTGAAAGTCTTAAGGCAGCACAAATCCATCCACTCACAGTTATGGGGTAGGGTGCCCAAAATGAAGACATTAGTAGAGTCATGTTCCCCCCCCCCCAAGGTCCTAGGAAAGAATTCTCTCTGGATTTCCTTGGCTTGTAGCAGCTCTCATGATGCTTGGTGATCCTCAGCTTGTAGCCTCATCCCTCTGATCTCCTCGGCTTTTATGTGGCATCTCCCCGCATCTGTCTCTTAGCATCTCCTCTCTGTATAAGTTACTATACTTTGGATTTACATCCTATTTCTAAATAAAATCATAGTTGCAGCTCTTGGGGATACTACTCATTTGAGAGTACAGTTAAATTCATTTCTTCTTTAAAACTTGTATTCTTTAGGTAGGTATGATGAAGCCAACTGACCAAACTACAAGTGTCTGTAGACAGGAAGGCTAACTGTGCTTCAGGAGATGGCCCTACACTTGTGCACATACAGAAGGTTATAAGTGGACTCATGGAGTTCTGAGAGAGACAGAGAGATGGAGGAAGTGGTAAGTAGTAGAGAGATAGGAGAGGAACTGGGGTAGGGAATGGAGGATGTATTTGATGGATGTGCATTATATGCATGTATGAAATTCTCAATGTAAAAATCAATTGTCATTTTAAAACTATTTTTAAGCTCATGTGTCCCAAGAGAAGTGGGTACACTACACCATTGGCAGAGGCAGTTAGAGAGTGAACAACAGGTCAAATACAGGGGGAAAAAAAGGAAAACATGAATAGATGGTTTTATTATGGTTTTTGAAACAAGGAAAGGATTAGGCATATAAGGGTTATCACTGGCTATCTGAGAAATGTTTCAGTAGGATCCAGGGCAGAGTAGCTCTCCCTAATTTTCAGGCTAGGCTGACTCCATGACAGACTTCAAACTGGCAGTTCAGGAGACTAAGTCTAAGAACTGAGCAAGCCCAGGCAAGTCAGTTACTAGAAGAAAAAAAAAAAACAGGCTTCAGGCAGCTGGTCAGAAACTACCCTGCCATCGGAAGCTGCTCCACCACCTGGCCTAAGGCAAGGGCAATGGGTCAGCAACAGTTTCCAGACCTCCCAACAACAGTTTCCAGCCCCCATGCCCCTGTAATGGTTCTGGAATGTCCCTAGAGATGAAGTAAGATAAAGGTCACCTACTCCAGAATTCCACTAATATGCTTTAAATTAGGCCTGCAAGCTTACTTGGTTGTCTCCATCTTGGAGTGAGAGACCCCAGAATGCTGGGCTTCTGCAGAATAAAACTCTCTTTGCTTTTACATACTATTTGAGTACAGGGTATCATACTTCAGCGAATCATGGACCCTTTCAGTACTTGCTGATTGTCCCTAATAGTCTGATACTTAAACTGAGAAGAATCCGTAAAAGATTGAAGTAAACTACGTAGTTGAGGCTCTGGACTCTGAACTGGCAAGTGTCCATATGAAAGATATACTGATAGACAAGTTTTTCACTATCTCTAGGAATTAAAGAGTTAGCAATAGCAGCAACATTTATGTTAATAATAACAAAATCAGAATATCTGTGTTCTTATGACTTCTTCTATTGGTCACAGATGTTTTTCTACAAAGGTCATGGCCAGGTTCACATGTGGGTTTGGTTGTACCTCCTTCTCTTTTCTTATACCCTTTAAAATATGAAATTTTTAATATTTTAATTCATGGCCCATACAAAGATTGGTCGGATTTGGCCCACAGACCATGAATCCCCTCTAGTTTATTTAGGAGAAAGAAAAATTACTAAAGCCACCAAAATGACTCCAACTGACTGGCTTGTGACACACGTGGTTGCTCTCTACAAGCTCCACTCAACCTTATGGTATCTTTCACAGTCATGTGGGCTTGAACAGTAAGAAATCTTCATCTCTTTGGTTAAAAGTAGTAAAAATGTTGAAGAAAATTTTTGGCATTCAATGTAGAAATCAGGACAGTTACTGATGGGCTCAGGCTTGGGTGAGCTTATCTCTGACTAGTTAACAAATAAATGAGACTCAAACTATGGTTATTTCATTTGGCTTTGACAATTACTGGAGAGTCACACCTAATCTACTCTCTTAACTGCTGGTCTGGCTACCTCCCCAATGGTGTACCCCAGATACTTGCTGTTTCTCCTGGCTATGTTCATGGTTCCTCTCATCTCGTGGTGGCTTCCTCTTCTCTCCCATTCTTCCTCTCCTTCTTGCCCTCCTCTCTACTCCTCCTCCTCTAACTAGGTCACTCTAAACCCACATACCTCTAAATCCCTCCAGTAACTGGCAGTAGACAATTTTATTTAACCAAAAGTTTTAAAACCCAGAAACAAGGTTTGCATAACAAAAGCTTGTGAATATGAGAAGGCCCTCTTAGGAGCAGAGTTTTGGATAGAGAATTTAGTATTACAGTATGTTGCAGCAGATCAGACCTCACCAGGCTTGGATCCCTCCTGGTCTTATTTTTTCCCCTTCTGTTTGCACCTGTAAAGAGGAAAGCAGCTTGTGGTGGAAGAATAAAATCCATCAAACCTAACATTTTGCATAATGGAGAACAAAACATGAATGGCTGAAGACTTGGAGAGGGGTTGTGTTGTGTTTGGTTTTGTGTTTTGCTATTTTGCAACCAATTTTCTTTGAAAAAAAATGCAAATGCTTCCTGTTTTCCAGTGTCTTCCTCTCTCGCTTTTTTCTTACTTTTGCATCTGCTAGATTTTTTTCCACCTAATTTCTATCATCTTTATAGCTTGCTTTGAGGGTTTTGATTTGTTTTGTTTTGCTCCAATAAGCTTAGCAGATTATATATATTCCCAAATTGCAGGTTGGTAAGAATAATGGATGGTTCTTGGTAAATAATTGGAAACTAGGGAGGGTGGGGGCAGGGTGTGCTGGAAACATCTTGAGCTTGGAGCCACGAAGATTCTATGCTCAGGACTCTCAGAAGAAAAACATCCGGTGCTCTGTGCAGCTGTGTGAAAATGAGTGTTTTTTTAAAAAACAGATGAAACCAGGTTATGTAAGGGGACACCATGACTTTGGTGTGTGTGGTTTCTAAGTTACAAGTGCTCCCTCTTCTGCCAACCTTGGGAATATGTGCTCTTTGGTCACGTTGCATATCCCAGAAAGAAAAGAAAGAAGATGAAAACTTGAAATAATAATGCAAACTACACTTCGTCACCTGGGAAACCTTACTGTAAGGAAGCCAGCCCTGGGGAGAACATCAGCATATTTGACTGTGCTGATGCTCCGTGTTGATTGGCACATCCCACAGTGGTGGGATGGAAGTAATGTCTTCTCCTCTTTGGGTGGTCAGCCATTTCACCACCACATGCCCATTTCTTGGCGGTCAGTTTCCAGTTCTGAAGACTTCAGATGATGGCTATGTTTCCCATCATGGCTTGATGACAGCCTGGCTTGCGAAGTTCTGAAGCTTCTCATTCAAGCAACCCTGTGCCAGCACACTGGGTTCTTGACCCCGAGTGGATTCCACACCAAAGCAAGCAGTTTAAAAGGGGAATGTTCAAATTCTTGGGTGCTTTGTTTTGTTTTGCGACAAATACTAGAAAGGCTTCTCTTCCAAGGTCTTTACAGGCACAACATTGCTGCCTTCAGTTTGGAGTAAAATAGCTCTGACGTTCAGCATTCGGACCTCATTTGCCAATCAGGTTGCGTTTGAAACTGTCAGGTTGTGTACAGCCTTTGCTCCAGTCTTCTGCTGACAATTAATGATGGAAACAAAGAATGGGGTTGTTGTCTTAGTTGATGCTTTTTTTTTTTTCTTTTTACAAAAGGGTTATGTACCCTCTTTACAACCAAAATCTTTAAGGAACCATACTGCACTGAGGACACTCTCTGGAAAAGAGGTTTTTACACAAGGGAGAAAGATATTTTTTGGGTCATGGATACATGATACCTTTTAAAGAGGGAGCCAGTGGGGCTGGGAAGAAGGCTCAGCAGTTAAAATGCTTGCCATACAAGCCTGAAGACTGGAGTTCAAATCTCAGAAACCATGTGAATGCCAGGCAGGGTGGCAACCTATCCATAATTCCAGCCTCACAGTGTGGAGACCGGAGATCCCACAGACTAGCCATCGTGGTGGCTTCTAGCTTTGACTGAGACACCAAGACTCAAAGAATTAGATAGAAGAGTGGTCCAAGAAGATTCTTGGCATCATACACATATGCATATGCACATGCACTTTAGCACACACATGAAAGCATGCATACACACACCATAAATACACTACATCAAAGAAAAATGAACATGTAGAACTACTCATTTGCTGACTACAGTTTGCAAATTCCATAAAAATAAAGATTTTATATAATTATGTATTCTTTTGGACATAGGGTAAGACAGGGTTTCTCTGTATGGCCTTGACTGTCCTGAATCTCACTCTGTGAACCAGGCTAGCCTTGAACTCAGAGATTCTTCTGCCTCTGCCTCCCAAGTACTAGGATTAAAGATGTGTGCCACCACCACCACCCAGTAGATTATGTATTCTTAAATTTGATTTTTTTATATGTCCTTTTTACTTCAGTTGTCTGACTAAGAAAAGTCAAGACTTCCAAAGATGAAGCTTTCATTGCAGAAACAACCATAGAAGCAGATCATTCTCCATTTTGCGTAGAATTTCATGGCAGACTTTGAGCTCATTTTGGAAGCTAATACTAATTATCTGTGAAGCAAAAAATGACAGACATGGTAAAGCTGGAGGAAAGCAAAAAAATGCCAAAGGTCACCACTGTGAGGACCTAAGAATATTCCTTGATGTCATGATTTGGGTAACTAATCATAAAAATCCCAAGGCTAGATTTTCTCAGCAAGCATGCTCTAACTAGCAATGGGGTTATATCCTTAACACAGCACGCAGCTCTTTGTAACGTTAGTTTATTGTGGTGTCAGGTTGTTCGACTGAGTCTCAGACCATCTGGAGGAAGAAGGGAGATAAAATAGGGCAGATTGTCTAAGAATAAGCCATGAAAGTACTCCATGCCTGAGAATTAATACACAGAGAAAACAACATATACACTGTCATTCCCTTCTGCTGACCTTGATTTATAAAAGGAAGAAACACAAACATCAAAAAATATAGCACAAACATGGCCTCCCTTCAAGATTTATCATGAGTGCATATCTCTACTACAGCAGGATTTTCTCAGACTTACTAGTGGTTTAAACAGAGACACAAAGACTCATGTATTTTAAAGCTTAGGTCTTTAGCTGGGCAGACTCTCAGCTAGCTCATCTAATTTAATCTTATTATTCTAGCCCACAATTATAGCATATCTAGTTCTTCACCTCTCTCTCACCCCCAGTACGCCTCTTCCTTCCGGCTTCCCTGGTGAATCTCTTGCACCCACCTTCTTCTCCTTTCTCTGCCCTGAAGTTCTGCCCCCTACTTCCTGCTCAGCTATTGGCTGTCAGATCTTTATTAAGCCAATCAACAAATAAGGAAGGATGAATGTTTACAAAATGTGAGCTGGGTGATGGACCATAGGAATAACAATCCCAAGATGCAGCCACCCAGCTCTCTGCCAGTTTGTCAAATCAATGATAGACTATACAGAGACATCCTCCACAGATGTGTAAGTGAGTCTCTTTCTCTTTTTCCTGATCCACATTTCCAACCTTCTACCTTCTTGTTCTGGATAAGAAAGAAATGTAGTAAGAAGCATTAAAAATCCTGCCATGGAGCTTTTTCTCTGCCTTAGGTTGTTGGGAACAACCCAAGTGCTGTAGAAAGAAGCTCCACGTGTCTGTCCTGGGGCACTGCAGCTCTGGGTGGGACAGGACACTCGGGAAGTGACCGAGCACCTTCCCGACGGGCAGTTGGGGGCTGTGGGAAGCCTCTGTGGGCCCTGCCCATGGGTGGGGGAGGGGGACATTCCCGGAACGAAAGACAGCTGTCTCCATGGGTTCTCTAGCCCGGGGCACCACAGTCACTGCAGAGTGCTGAAGATGGGCTGGGGTTCCCGCTGAGACCAGGTCTTGGCTGCTTTGGGTGCTGGGCTAACTGCTTAGGCTTGGGTGAATGGGTGCCATCTAGGAGCGCTGGGATTCCCTTGGCAAGAGATTAGCCACTGCTCATTAATCGAGGGCCAGATTCCTCAATTCCCACAGCAGGTCCAGATGAAGAGACAGTCCATGATTCTAAGACATTTATTTTCATCATGTGGAGAGTGGCATGGGTGGAACTGTATCCCTGCCTCTCCAGAGGCAGGACAGATATAGTAACTAGGAAGGGGCATGTCTAAGCCTCTAGGTGTCTCACTAATATGGGGATGGCTTCGGGCTATGTGGCCACGCCTCTACCTGGGGTGTGATATGTGACTGTGGCTGGAGCCAAAAAGCCTCCCAGAAGCCTTGACATAACGTTTCCGGTCCCTTGCGAATTACTTCTCGGGGTGTCCCAGAGTTTGCCTGTGCTTAACCAGTGTGCCAGACTGCCTGCCAGATCACTGCCCCACATTAGGTCATGCATGTTCCTACACACAGCCTTTATATTTTTAAATATGCCTTAGGCAGCACAATAGCTGGGCAGCTGTCTACCCTCATGCTGTTAGAATCTACTTTCAATAACCCCAAGTTATCACTTACTGTTTATTATGTTCCATCTGGGTTGATCTTAGCCCAATTGGGCAGCTCTCTGGGCCACATTCTCTTAGCCATTAGCCAATGGTAGTTCTCTTTCTCCCTCCTGCACATTCTTCTTCCATGGTGATTTCCTTCTTCTCCTTCCTCCTCATGGTCGTCCCTCTCCAAAGCCCATGAAGCTTCAACCTACCTATGTTTCTTCTGCCCAATCAGAATTATGTTGGGGGGAAAGGTCTTAGGGGCCTGTACTTAGCATTACAATAAACAGTAAAAGAGAAACCTCAACAATTCTTTGATCAGATAGAGGAAGATCTCCTGAAGATCTTTGCTTCAGGAAGAAAAGGAAAATTTTAAGAAGACCAAGCAGGACAGGTAAGATGATTTGTTGATCCCTCTATGTGAGAACAGCTCTCAAACTAACTGAGACACAAAAATGTCTCTAGCCAAAACTTCAGCAATAGCCAATAAATCTTGTTGGTTTCAGAATCCTCAAAATTCATCAGGCCATCAGTAAATATAAATTATGTCTTTCAATTACAAAATATTCTGAATGATTAAGTTTTATTCTAGTTTCCTCCCTGTTGCTATGGCAAATATCATGATCAAAAGCAACTAAAGGGAGGAAAGGGTTTTTTTGGCTTATACTTGCAGGTCAGTTCACTACTGAGGGAAGTCAGGGCAGGAATTCAAAGCTGAAACAATGAAGGAACACTGCTTGCTAACTCATGCACAGGATCAAGTTTATCTAGATTGTTGAACAGCTATGGAATACCTGCCTAGGGATGGTGCCACCCACAGTGGACAGTGCCTTCTTACATCAGTTAATAATCAAAACAATCCCCTATAGACATACCCTCAGGACAGACTATGTGATCTGGGTAATTCCTCAGTTGAGACTCAGTAAACACATGACCCTAGGCTGTAATCAAATTAACAGTCAAAGCTGATGAGGAGAGGCTTTACTGTTTATCCATTCACTTCTTTTGCTTCTCAACACATGGAAACCATTAATTCCTTTCTCGAAGATCATTATGTTTCCCTTCAAATCTTTACATTTCGCAACAAGTTTGGAGTGATATCAAAGTGTTTTGGAATGATAGTAATATATTTTTTATTAAATAAGTCAGAAAGACAGAGGAAATGTCAGAAGTTTGGCTTCTATATTGTTTTGCAGAACACTTAGTATTGCTCAGTGTCTCATTAGATTCCCAGAAATACTCATCAGTTTCATCAACAATAAATTAAGTGCCTTCCTTGAGCTATGAGAATTAACTCCAAAAATTATCTGGCAAATGAATCCAGTCTCTCTCTCTCTCTCTCTGCTAAATGGAATTCAGTTTTGGACATTCCTTCTATGCCTGACATTTTGTGTGGGTGTGATGTGTAATATTAGTTGCTGATTTCCTCAGACCATTAATATATTTTTAGACTTTGGAAAAAAAATGAAAACAACAGTATGTCCTCTTTTCCCTCTTCCTGATCTTCTTCACAGGCTGGCATGCAGAGATCCTGGGACTAATGTTAGAAATCACCTCACCACTGGTGGCATAATGGGTTATCAACTCTCTGATGCTTTCCAAATAACAAGTAAATTCCAATGATAATGGAATAAAAACATCCTAACTGTGCTGGTTAGTTTTTGTCAACTTGACACTAACTACAGTTACCTAGAAGGAGGGTACCTCAACTAAGCAGTATGACCAGGCCTATGTCATACTGGCCTGTGAGCATATCTGTGTGACATTTTCTTGATAGATGTCTCATATGGGGTTGTCTTAGTTAGGACTTTACTGAGGAGAACAGACACCATGACCAAAGCAACTCTTAAAATGGACATTTAATTGGGGCTGGCTTACAGGTTTAGGGTTCAGTCCATTATCATCAAGGTGGGAGCATGCAGCATCCAGGCAGACATGGGGCTGAAGGAGCTGAGAGTTCATCCAAAAGCAGACAGAAGACTGGTTCTCATGTGGTTAGGAGGAAGGTCTTATTGCTCACCCCAACAGTGGCACACTTTCTCCAACAAGGCCACACCTACTCCAACAAGGCCACAACTCTTAATAAGGCCATTCCCTGGGCCAAGCATATTCAAACCACCACAGGGGCAGACTGCTGAGGGAAGTTCCACCCCAGGCCAGGTGGTCCTGAATTACATAAGAAAGCAAGCCGAACAAGCCTTGAAAGTGAGCCAGCAAACAGCAATGCCCCATGGTCTCTGATTCAGTTCCTGCCCCCAGGGTCCTATTTGAGTTCCTGCTCTGACTTCACTGGGTGATAGGCTGTGAGGTTGCTTTGGGTTGTAGTGCTCATCACAGAACAAGATAGCAAGCCAGAGTGCCAAGCAAACCATTAAGAGCCAGCCTGTCTCCATATTTCCTCCTATGAGTATTTTGTTCACCCTTCTAAGAAACACTGAAGCATCCACGTTTTGGTCTTCCTCCTTCTTAGGCTTCATATGGTTTGTGAATTGAATCTTGGGTATTCCAAACTTTTGGGCTAATATCCACTTATCAGTGAGTACATACTGTGATTGTTCTTTTGTGACTGAGTTACCTCAGTCAGGATGAGCAGAGACTGAAGAAAAGGCCATCCAGAGACTTCCCCACCTGGGGATACATCTCATATACAGCCACCAAACCCAGATGTTATTGTGGATGCTGGGAAGTGCTTGCTGATGGAAGCATGACAAGCTGTCTCCAGAGAGGATCAGGCAGAGCCTGACAAATACAGAAGAGGATGATTGCAGCCAACCATTGGACTGAGCATGGGGTCCCAGATGGAGGAGTTGGAGAAGGGACTGAAGGAGCTTGAGGGGGTTTGTAGCCCCATGGAGGGAGCAACAGTGTCAATTGCCCAGATCCCCCAGAGCTCCCAGAGACTGGACTACCAACCAAAGAATACACATGGAGGGATCCATGGTGCTGGCCACATATGTGGCAGAGGATGGCCTTGTTGAACATCAGTGGGAGAAGAGGCCCTTAGGCCTGAGGGTGTTAGAAGCCCCAGTGTAGGGGAATGCTAGGGAGGGAAGAAGGGAATAGGTGGGTGGGTGGGGGAGCACCCTCATAGAGGCAGAGGAAGGGGGGATAGGATAGGGAGGTTCCAAAGGGGAGACCTGGAAAGGGGAAATCATTTGAAATGTAAATAAAGTAAATATCAAGAAAAAAAAGTCTGCCTGTCTCAGCCCACCATGTATCAGTCCCCATCAGACACAACGGTCCTGTTCCCAGCCTCTCATCCCTTGTCAATCTCTCTCTTATTTCAATGCAAGTCACTTATCCTTCTTCTCTATAAGCTTTTAGATCCACAACACCAATCACAAGATTGCATTTGGACTGCTCAAAGGCAGGAACATATTAAAATGTTCCCCCTATGTAATTTCTCCAGTGTTCTTCCTTGGCAAAGGCAGGATTGAGATCAAGTGAGTTATCCCTGCTGCCACTGAGATCAGCATTAGAGAGGGAGGAAATCTCAAAGGCAGGCATCAGTTTCTAAATGATGGAAGTTCTCTTTGGTTTACGTGGGAAAAAATAATAATGATCAAACTGGGGGTATATCTCGTTTGACAGAGTGCCTCTACCAACTACCTAAAGCCTTGGGTGTGATCCCCAGCACTGCAAAAATGAAGCATGGTAATGCATACCAAAAGCCTGGTAAGCATTTAGGAGGTGGAGGCAGGAGGATTAGCGATAAGAATCTGAGTTATATGAGACAAAGGGGTGGGGAATGACCCTTGGCTGTTCATTCTGTTGGGTCCTTTCTACCCAGTGTAGTCAGAGCACAGGCATTTGGCGCCTTTGTTCTGAGCTACTGTGGTACACTGAAGCCCACTCAGTGCTGCTGGCTGGCACACATGAGGCCACACAGATACAACATGGGCTTTGTAAATGCCAAGGGGACAAGCAACTCCTTCTCCACGGGGTTTTTTCATCCTTAGAGCAAGCTGCAAATGGGCAGTCTTCAATTGTAGGAGCCTGACTCCTATCACTCCAAGGGGTGACATGACATTCCATTCCAGGCTCTTGGTGGGGCTGGGACAAATTGCACTTGTTTCAGTGAAATATAGCAACTGAGGGGAACAAAATAACCCCTTTACCGATTCCGAAGATCTGCCAGTTCAAGCCCTTTGGGTTGAACCCCAGGGCTAAGGGGATGTCCCACTTTATTCTTGAGAAATAATATATACATCCAGCAATGTATATATGTCAAAAAGAGATAACAGGGGCTTATGGAAAATACTGATCCAAATGAAGTCTTTGGATACTAATCATATCTAAGAGTGATAAGATGACCCTAAAAATGAGAACCTGAGGCACTCCACCAAAACACTCAGGAAGCCTGGCTTGTTCTAAGACTGAAAAGAAGAATCAGATCATCCATCTACTAAGGAACAAGAATAAACACTGACATGCCATTCATTTTAATCTCTGCATCCCCTGTGTGGAAAGGGCAGAATTTTTAACATTTTTCTGATTCTGTTGTGTCTCATATTTTTGAGTGTCGAGACATTCAGAAAAGAGAGAGATTTCCCAGAGGAAAACCTGCTGTTAGCTCTTAAACTGGGCCATGAACTGACCCCCACTGTCACGTTATCCATCTTCAGTGTCAAGACTCTGTTGCAAGATCTCAGCAAGCCAAATTCCATTACTCACCCACTGGAACCACAGGCAGCAGCTCCATTTGCATTAAAGTTGTGAATATCATACCTAAGGGGCCTGGGCACTGGAGTAAAATCTGTGTCCTCGGAATTCTATAGAGAAAAGCTGTCCTGGTAATTTAAGAGTCTCTAGAAGAGGAGTTGGCACTAAAGCAACTACCATCTAACTCATGGCTCTAGCAGCAGATGCTTGACACTGGGCATAAGTCAACAGCTTCCTGACTTAGGAAATGCAAAATCTTTAAAACGTGCCTAGGCCATTGTCCTATACAAAAACAGTACCCGTCAAGAGAGCCTTCCATAGACTAAATAATGAAACTGGATCCCCACCTTACTTCATGTACAAAAGTGACCTCAAGAGTCCAAAAACGTAAACAGAACAGTTGAAGCAGTTAATACCCTTCAAAGAGAACATAAGTTGTGAGCCTTTGGGTTTTCAATTAAGCATTGCTTAATTACTAACCCACAAGCATGAGCAAGGAAAAAATCCAAAAGTGGGAGAATTGTAAGTTCAAGCTCACGCTCCGCTCTCTAGCAAGTTTGAGGAAGCAGCCAGAAGAATGTGAAGCCCCAGGTCACACACATTCTATCGGTAATTTATCAAGTGCTGTTTATACTTACGGGAAGAGGAATCTGGAGCAAGAAGCCCTCTCTTGGCTCAGTTTCGAGTATATTTATATCAAGTGTCCTCCAAGATCTTCTGGTCCAAGTCAGGCTGAGCCCTGGCTCCAGAGAAGGAAAGGGAAAAGCAGACAGATAGTAAACCATTCACAACAGAGGTTGCTGTGGTTTTCAATGGTGTGAAACGCTGGCAGAGGGAATTGGAAGGCAAAAGCCAAGGTCATCAATGGAGAGACACAGTCAGAGCCCTGCTGATATGACCACTTCTTCCTGAGCTGGTTTCTGTTGTCTGTCTTCCACTTCTAACTTGCTTGCTATCAGTTCTTTTGCTTGCTCCACAATCAGTAAACCCATGAAGATAGTGTGATCAGAGACCTGAAAAGTGTAGAAGAGAAGAAAAGTGTTTAGTCGGGCAGTGGTGGTGCACACCTTTAATCCCAGCACTTGGGAGGCAGAGGCAGGCGGATTTCTGAGTTCGAGGCCAGCCTGGTCTACAGAGTGAGTTCCAGGACAGCCAGGGCTACACAGAGAAACCCTGTCTCGGAAAACAAAAAAACAAACAAAAAAAAAAACCAAAAAACAAAAAACAAACAGAAAGAAAGAAAGAAAAAGAAAGAAAGAAAGAAAATAAAAGTGTTTAACCCAGTAGAATAAACTGAACAGATCGCAGCTCCAGGCACCTGCTCTGGGTTGGCAAGAAAGGAAGCAGAAACCTTATCGCAAAATAAGCCAAGCTGCTCTGACAAAACAGTACCAGTGGCTCTACACTCAGGACATGTCCACCACCTCACCAGCATCAAATCCAACTGTGGTTTTTTAATTGATCCTTGTTTCTTTCTTTGTGTGTTTTGTGAGCGTGATCAAACAGAGGATCAGCAGTGGAGAAGAACGCCATTTTCTCACTCTATGTAATTCCGAGGCACTGGCTGGATTCCACATGAAGAGAAAATCTATTGTTTAAAACTGAGATATTCTGAGCGCCAAAGAACAGAGAACACCCACAAGTCAGGGAACCTGAGTTGAGCCTGCCACAGCCCCAGGATGAGAGGAGATCATCCAGTCAGTAATTGGGCTCATGGACCCAACAGGGAATTCGCAAAAGAGGAAACATAAAGAGACAATAAATGCTTGAGAAAGTGTTCTACACCCTTAGTCATCAAGGAAGCACAAATAGAAACAGCTTTGAGAGTCCACCTCACTCCTGTCAAATGGCTGTCATCAAGAAACAAAAGACAGAATATCATTAACAGTGTCAGAGATTGGTGCTTGTCCATGAGATGGATCTCAAGTTGGGCTGGTTATTGGTTGGCTATTCCCCCAGTCTCTGTTCTATCACCTGTCCCTGCATTTCTTGTAGACAGGATACATTTTGGGTTGAAAGTTTTGAGTGGGTTGGTGTCCCAGCAGTCTAGCATGGCTGTCCTCTGAGAGGCTCCACCTAGCAGCTGACTCAGACAGAATGCAGACACCCACAGCCAAACAGTGGATGGAGTTTTGGGGACACTTATGGAAGCATAGGAGGAAGGATTGTGGGCCCTGGAAGGGATAGGAAGTCCACAGGAAGACCAACAGAGTCAACTAACCTGGGCCCTTGGGGCTCTGAGAGACTAAACCACTAAACAAAGAACATACACAGGCTAGACCTAGGCCTCCCTGCACATAGGTAGCAGATGTGCAGCTTGGACTTCATGTGGATCTGAACAACTGGAAAGGGGGCTATCCCAAAAGCTGTTGCCTGTATGTGAGAAGTGTTCTTCTAGCTGGGCTTCTGTAGTGGCTAGTTTTTGTGTGTCAAGTTGACACAAGCTGGAGTTATCACAGAGAAAGGACATCAGTGGAGAAAAATGCCTCCATGAGATCCAGAGGTAAGGCATTTTCTCAATTAGTAATCCAGGACAGAGGGCCCCTTGTTGGTGGTACCATCTGTGGGCTGGTAGTCTTGGGTTCTATAAGAAAGAAGGCTGAGCAAGCCAGGAGAAGCAAGCCAGTAAGCAACATTCCTCCATGGCCTCTGCACCAGCTCCTTGACCTGCTTGAGTTCCAGTCCTCACTTCCTTTCATGAGGAACAGCAATTGGAAGTGTAAGCTCAGTAAACCCTTTCCTCCCCCACTTGCATCTTGGTCATGATGTTTGTGCAGGAATAGAAACCCTGACTAAGACAAATTGGTACCAGCGTAGTGGGGTATTCCTGTGACAACCTGACCATGTTTTGGGGAGGACTGTGGAAGGACTAGAAGATCCTTTCAGTGTTAAGAGCTTTGTGGATGTTGTGTAGGAGCTTGGAAGATAATGTTGAGAACAGTGCAGAAGATGGAGGCCTGGCTTGTGAAATTCAGAGGGAAGATTAAAGACTCTTATGAGGGCCATTGCTAGTTTGATTTAAGGTTCTGTGGTTTTGGTTAGCTGGGGCTGAAGAAATCAGCTGTGATTAACAAGATACCAGAACTACTAAAGCAAAACCATTGCATTGCTGGGACTATTGATGCTGGTTAGGTGGAGCTAAGATATTAACTGTGATTAAGAAGAGACCAGCATCACTGGGGTGAAATCTTCTGAGAAGTGTTTTCTGAGAGCACAGAGGCTGCATTCCAGAGATAGCCAGGGTTGTACCTTGTGCTGTGGCTAGACTTGGTAATGTGTAAGAGTCACCCAGGTGGTACTGGTTTTGAAGGCATGAAGGAGTCATGAAGAGCAGCTGAGGCCTGGGCATTGTGAGAGGCTTTGGAAGGATATTGGTGAAGGTGCAGCCTCAGTTACAATTGACAGCCCAGGACTGAAGGGATCATGCAAAGGAGGTAAGACTTGGCACCATGAAGAGTGCCTATGAGAGGCTGTTGGTAAACCTAGTTGCAGCAGAAGACAGCAGTGTTTTGGAGATACTAGTGCCATGAGATGACCACCAAGAACATCAGCAGCAGTGGAGTACAGGCATCTGGAGCCTAGAAGACAAGGTGTGTGCTACAAAGGGCAGAGCTGGAGAAGTGACTCAAGCCCTTGGAGGAATCCAGAAGATCATGAGTGGATCCCAGACATTGGACAGCTGGAGTTTGATTTTACTTTTGATTGTGACTATGCCCTGATATATTTTCCCTCCTGAAGAAAGAAGGTATTTTAGTGGAGCCCACAGTTAAGAGACTTTGAATTTTTAAAAGACTTTGAATTTTAAGAGATTGGATGTTTAAAGGGGACTAAATTGTTAATATTAAGAATTTGCAAAGACTGTGGGACTTTTAATGTTATTTAGATCTTGGGGATGAATAAGGAAGTAAGGGTCGAGGCTTATTGGTGATGTGTTTGTATGTCAAGTTGACAAGGGGTCAATTGTACTGGCTAGTTTTGTGTGTCAACTTGACACAAGCTGGAGTTATCACAGAGAAAGGAGCGTCAGTGGAGAAAATGCCTCCATGAGATCCAGATGTAAGGCATTTTCTCAATTAATGATCCAGGACAGAGGGCCCCTTGTTGGTGGTACCATCTGTGGGTTGGTAGTCTTGGGTTCTATAAGAAAGAAGGCTGAGCAAGCCAGTAGAAGCAAGCCAGTAAGCAGCATTCCTCCATGGCCTCTGTATCAGCTCCTTGATCTGCTTGAGTTCCAGTCCTGACTTCATTCTGTGATGAACAGCCATTGGAAGTGTAAGCTCAGTAAACCCTTTCCTCCCCAACTTGCATCTTGGTCATGATGTTTGTGCAGGAATAGAAACCCTGACTAAGACAGCTTCCTTGTCTAGCCTCAATAGGAGAGGATGTGCCTATCCTCACAGAGATTTAATGTGCCAGGGTTGGGGGATTCTCAGGGGAGTCCGCACCTGCTCAGAGGAGAAGGGGAAGCAAGATGGGGGAAGGATTGTGGGAGGGAGTGACTGGGAGGGGACAGTGAGCAGGATGTAAAATGAATAAGTAAAAATAATAATTAATAAATAAAAATAAAAGAGCTAGATGGAGACGGAAGCTAAGTGAAGCTGAAGGTAAACCAATAATCATAATGGTTGCTAAAGCAACAAATACTGAATTAACAGTTTCTAAGGTAACAAATACTGAATTTAGAGTGACCTACAGACATTGATTCTATGTGAAAGAATGTATGTAGGAAATGTGGATTAAGACTAAGCTGCTCTAATATATAGACATATGCAATATATATAATTTATAGGTACACTATTTTATGAAGCCTATTAACTAATAAAGGGTCTACTAACTAGTTCTATTAACTAGATAGTTTCTATTAATGAGATATGTTCTTACTATTATAACATTTAACAAGCCCAATAATTCAATTAATAAATTCAAGCACTCAGGGGGCTGGGGGAGAACAAATGACAACAAACGTTGGCAATGGCAGATCCCTTATCACTTCTGGGGAAAACGTCAACTCTTGCAGCTACTCTGGAAGTCAGCACGGGGCTTCTTCGAAAACTAGAAATAGAATTGCCACATGACTCAATGCCTTAGTTAGGGTTTCAGTTGCTGTGCTGAAACACCAGACCAAAAGCAACTTGGGGAAGAAAATGGCTTCACTGGTGGGATCTATCACAGCAAGAGAAAGAACACTAGAACATTGGGCAATAAACTAGTTTCTGAGGAGCCATGGAATCTCTTGGGTATTGGAGCTTGTGGGACCAGGAAACAGTAGTGTTTTCTTTTCTTGGATACCTCTTCTCTTGCACTATTATTTGCTGAGAGCTTCTTCTTGCACCAGGCACACCACACTCTGTGAGTTCAGTACAGCTGATTCATGACCTAGGATCAATTGACTTAGGATTTTCCAAATTCTTCCTGGGTAGAAGCAGATCTATTCCACTGTTCTACTTTTTCACTTTCAAAATAATACTCAATAAGCTGCATGAGATATGCATGTTTTTATTATAAAAATAAGCTTTGTACTGAATGACTTTTCTCCATTTGGGTTAAAATCCTGACCACAGCCATGTGTTGGGCAGGTGAAGTATACTAGATACATTTTCATCTTAAGGTGTATTTGCCAGGATTGAGCCATAGCTAAAGCTGAGGATCATTTATGTTAGATTTAGATCTTTATGAAAGCATTATTCTGTCACCCTATTGTATATCCTATTTGGCTTTAGTCACACTAAGGAAACTTAGAATAACTTAGGGGCCACATAGCATTGAACAGCAGATATAAGACTGGGAACTGAAGTCAGTCTGGCCCAGACTCCATGTGCCAAACTTTCAAGTTTTATCACCATAAGAGCTAACTACACATCTCACACTCCAGAGTAAGAGCAAGGACAAGATCATTGTCAAACAGCTGATATGATGCATTTTGATTAACATGGACTAAGAAAGAATCCTGGACCAGACTGCCCACTACTGGGGATTAGGTTTTAAAGAGCTCTAGTGGATAATCTCCATTGAGAAGCAATATGTGTGAGGTCATGCTGTACCCAAAGGGAACACTTTCAGGGCATGCTTGACTGTGACTTAGGAACTAGGAGACCCAGAACCAGCCAGGTATGAATGTCAAGAAGAAAGTGGGCTGGGAGTGTAGCACCATTGGGAGAGTACTTGTCTGCCATGCGCAGGACCTTGGAGCCAACCCCAGTAGAGAGGAGGAGGAGGAGGAGGAGGACGAGGACGAGGAGGACGAGGAGGACGAGGAGGACGAGGAGGACGAGGAGGAAGGAAGAAAAAGGAAGAAAGAAAAAGAAGGAAGGAAGGAAGGAAGAAGAAAAGGAAGATTCTCTAGTAGGTAGAATAAGTCTTCTTAGAACCCAGAGATAGAATCTGTGACCCTAAGGCCACAACATAAGAGGAGATCATGAGCCAAGGAAACTGGGAGTCTCCTGAGTCTTCTCCAGTAGCATGACCTGGTCCCTCATTAGGAGAGCAGTGTTAGGCAACTGAGATCTACAGCAAAGACGAAGATGAAGCCAGCTGGAAAGGGAGCCCTTATTTTCCTCTGAGCACAGTCATGGGTTTTGCAAAGAGTAGGATCCCTGGTGCTTGAGACTTGGGTGGCCACAATGCTGAAGGCCAAAGTCTAGGATGGAAAAAGATGCTTCCTGTCACCCAGCTGGCTCTCCTCAAAGAAGAATCTGCCTTGACTCTGTCAGCAAGTGCTGAAAGAAAGTTCTTTTCCTTGGCCAGGAAAGAAAGGAGCTTCTTGGGATGTGCTGCGGATGGCTAACTAACAAAATAAATAAATAATAAATAAATAAATATAACAACAACAACAAAAAAACTGACCTAGGTTCAGGGCTTAACATTGACTCCTATGAATTATTGTCAAATTCCGAGACTTCATCTAATATCTGCATCTGTATCAAACTCAAATTACACAAAGAGATGAGACTTTTAGTCTCTCTTGTATATTTTCTTTTGGCAAACAACAATGTCTAGGAAGGAAGAGAAACAAGATGGTGCCAGGGTTGGATTCTAACAGACCCTATGGATGTTCATGCTATGTATGCCATACTCGGCAGCACGGTGAATAGATATTCCTGAATACGAGATTCTAAACTTAAATATAATTTGGAAACTGAGCCTAGAGTAAGTGCTCATGACTTTAATCATAGAACTCAGGAGACAGAAGCAGGGAGATCTCTGTGAGCTTGGGCACAGCCTGACTACATAGTTAAGTTCCAGACCAGCTGGGGCAATGTAGTGAGACCTTGTCTCAAAAATAATAACAAAAAAATTAAATAACCAATGAGTTAAACAAAGGTAGGTGTGTCTATGTGTGTCTGTGAGTGTGTGTGTATGCCTGTGTGTGTG
>JADRCH010000091.1:1490527-1727798 GCA_019843965.1 Rhynchomys soricoides
TGTGTGTATGTGTATCTCTCTCTCTCTCTCTGTGTGTGTGTGTGTGTGTGTGTGTGTGCTTGTGTGTGTGTGTCTGTCTGTCGGTCTCTCTCTCTCTCTGTGTGCCTGTGTGTGTCTGTCTGTCTGTTTGTGTATCTCTGTGTGTGTGTGTGTGTGTGTGTGTCTGTTTTATTTCCCAGAGGGCACATATCAGGTTATCATGTGAGGAGAATCCAACCAGACAAAGTTTCACAAAATACATTTGTGATAATCATTAGAAAGTAAAACAGAATTTGTCCTACTTTGAGATTTCCCATGGAAAAGAAAAATGCGCACCATTCCTAGTACCAAATTTTCACGAGGTGTTGTTTTTCTATGATCCTTTTAGCCTAAAGTGCCCCAAACTGGGGTGAATTACCTTCAGCCACAATTAACATTTCATGATGTGATTAAATCCCTTTAACCCAGGCTTTCCATTGCCTCCTCCATCAATACAGGCAAAGTAAAACATGTCAATACCATTCTGTGTCTAAAACGAGTCTAACAGCCAATTCTACCAACAGAATAATTCTAGCAAAGAAGGAAAACCAAATACATGGATTATGTATCTAAGCAATGCAAGAAAAATCCCAGCTGGTTCCTCACATGTCAGACACAGAGCAATAGCCGAAGATCAACACATGTAGCTGGAATAACAGGAAAAACGCCAGGACTGGGATCAAGGGAAAAGCACATATGTGGCAGAGGAAAACCATTTGCTGAACTCGTAAGCGAAAGCATATTTTTGTTTTCCTTTTCAACCCAGGACTTTGTGCACACTAGACAAGAACTCTAGAACGGAGCCACGTTCCCAGGCTTTGAACTCAAATACTTAAGTGCAGAATCAGATTGTTCAGTGGGAAAGGCAGCTAGCATCCAAGCACAAAGATCTCAGTTTGATGCCCAGCATCCACAGGGTGGAAAGAGAGACCTCACTCCTGCCTGCTGTCCTCTGACCTCTACATGCTCTGGAACACACACGGTCCGCCCCCACAAAATAAATAATAAATTAAAATACACTCTATGAGCACAGATATGGGACGAAAGAACAATTGGATAATTTAGTAAATTATTAGAATTTTGCCTTCCATATAAATTAATAACGTAATTTTATTATTTTTATTTATTTTTAAGATTTATTTAATTATTTTATGTGTATGAGTACACTGTGGCTCTCTTCAGACCCATCACAAGAGAGCATCGGATTCCATGGCAGATGGTTGTGAGCCACCATGTGGTTGCTGGGAATCGAACTCAGGACCTCTGGAAGAGCAGTCAGTGCTCTTAACCTCTGAGGATCCCTCCAGCCCCCATTATTTTTATTTTTCAAAGCCTCAGGGACAATTTTATTAGTACGTAAAACAAAAACACCTAGGGCAGGCAATAAATTCCCTGCTACAAATCTTGGCAGCTGCCCAGAGGAGAAAACGGAAGAGAAGGGAAGCTATGCCATTCAAGCTGGCCTGGGAGAGAGACACAGGGTGGACAAGCAGCTACTTGACAGAAGGAAGGTGAAGAGATGAGAAGAAAAAGAAGGAGTCTTTAGAGGAGAGGTGGGGGAGTGTTCGGGAAGCCCCAGGTGTCAAAGAAAGCATGCTTACAAAAGAGGAAGAAGAAAAAGTGAACTCACACTTTTCTGTGTACTTCACAAAATCAAGTAGATTTTTGGATCTACATAGATGCAGTTCAATAAGCTAAGGTCAGGGATTCAGAGAAGAAAAGGTACAGTAACTCATTAAAGGATTAATTATTCTGCCTAATTCCTTAGTCTGGACTAAGGACACCTCCCTGTGCTGCCCCTCTTCTTAAAGGTGATCTCTTGACCAGGTGATTGGTCCAGTCCAACCAGAGTGGTAGGTCTCCAACCAGGCCAAAGACGTGTAGTCTCCTGACCAGAGGAGGCTTCCTCTCAGCAGGCCTTTACTGTTATCCTAACATTGGCCCTGAATAGGTGTAACACTAAAATCACTTGAGAATCAGAGCACAGTCTCCCAAGTACTTTTGGCATCTTTGGCTTCTGGCAAGTCTGCCAAGAGGCATGAGACCATTTGGGGCTTTTAGCCAGGAGAGAAGCTGGTTACTTAACCAGCCCAACACATGCAGTTTGTTTGTTACCGATGATGGCAGATTTGGTTTTGTTTTGTTTAACAGAACACAGTGCTTTTGTATGAGCAGACCCCTTATTTGTTTCTCACGATTATCTTGTGTAGGAGGAAGGAAGGTCTGATTATTCCCACTCGCAGATTGCTTATTTTATCTACTGAACAGCTGCACCATTCAGGGAACTGGATGAGGCCCCAGAGAATCGATGGCAACAAAGTAACTCTGGCCCTCACAGAGTCTAATGGGGAAGGCAGATGGCCAGTGAGTTACTGCAAGTCTCTGAAGATTACACCACCATACAAGGAGGCCTACAGACAAGGAAACTGGATTCCAAGGGGGTTAGTGATTTACAAGGGGCAGTAAGATAGAGTTGACAGCTATGGTTGAGTTTGTCCATTCATATGTACAAGTGTGCATGCATGTATGTGGCTTTATATGGAGGCCAGAGGTCAATGTCTAGTATCTCCCTCAGCCACTCTCCACCTTAATGTTTGAGGCAGGGTCTCTCACTGAACCCTGTTCTCACCAATTCTGCTAGACTGTCTGGTCTATGGATTCCAGGGTTCTGCTTTGTCTCTGCCTCCCTGACCCTAGGATTACAACCACGGCACCTGGCTTCTTGTCTGGGTTGTTGGGATCAAATTCAAATCCTCATGATTCTGAGGCAAGTATTTTACTGACTGAACAATCTCCCCAACCCTCCTATCTTTAGAGTGCAGTTGGAAAGATCTCACTAGTGACAGACACGATCTTAGTATGAGATATCTAGAGGGTTATCGTGAATCACAAGGTAGAGAGCTCAGACACGTTGCTGAGCTGCAATGGGAGAATGATCTAGATGCCGTATGAGGTAGATGTACCCAGTGAGGTTCAGATGAAAGGGCTCTGGTGGTCCTTTGTCACACACAGATGCATTAGTATCAGCATTGAAGGCATGAACGTTGGGTCAGATAGACCCTTCATGGCAAGTCTCTTGTGACTGCCACCACCCATTACTCCTTATGAGCCAAGTTTTCTGGGGGCAGGTGACTTAATCTCTCTGAGCACAGAGTCCTTCATTTTCACACAAAAGGGAACAAGAGTACCAGCCTCAGATGCTGGCTATGGAATTCAGTAAAAAGAGGCAAGCAATCTGGTTTGCTTATAGTCTGACCCACAAAGTACCACATCCTTTAGAGGAATGTTGGTTTTCTCAGGAGGAAATTTGTTCGTACCACGTTCATGAAGTACTATCACTATCAATACAGCTGAAGAGGCTAACGCCTTCGTCTTTCTGAGGCTGCCCCCGAGAGCCACATGGACGTGGGATTGCTGTGGTGAGATTCAGACAGATGTTGTTTTTTAACTGTGGCCAGGGAGAAAATGAGAATGACTTCCGTGCTGGGAGAATGCTTGGACCTAACATTCTATCTAACTCTTAAATTCCATGAGAATAAGAAAAGCCAAATGGTTGGATTGCAGCAGTCAGGAAGCTTCTGTTCCTCTGGGGCATCAGGAAAAGGTCACAGAGCTACAGCCATGAAATTGGTTCTTTCTAGAAGCATGCTCCTCCCAGTCCCAACCCAGCTTGTTATTTCCAGCCACAGAAGAGTCCTTTGTTCATGTACCCTTCACTATAGGAATCTGGGAACATGTTCTAAAATTCCAGAATGTGCAAAGATTGTGGGGAGTACCTTATTTGTTTTCATAGAAATACCTCCAAGGACCACAAAGAACTATCATGATATTTATGATATTAGAATACATAATAAGCATTTTTAAACCGTGTTTTGTAATACTTGGTTTTCTTCCAGTTCCGTTTCAAATGTTAGTTCTGTGAGACCCGGGTGTGAAAACCAGCAAGGCCTGTGGAGATTCGTAAATTAGTTATCAGCTTGCGCCATCTTCTGGTAGAACTTGGAAAATATTCTGAAGGGTTTTTTGGATTGGTTTGGTTTGTTGTTGTTGTTGTTGTTGTTGTTGTTGTTGTTGTTGTTGTTTAGCATAGCTATGACATGACATTTGCCCCTGATGAAAGTGGACCAAAAATGTCTGTCTCCACAGTATTCGATCCTGGCTTCTTGGGAGATAGCAGCTTGAATTGCACTCAGATCTAACCAGGGACAGGTTCCCTTTACTAAGCACCTCGTGTTTCTTCTGAAGAGCCTCTGCTCAGCTGTCAGTGTTACAAGGCACATCAGTCATTTTCTTTTAGTTGTTGTCTGAACACACTCAAAATGACTTCTGTGACTTGGAGACAGGGGACAGACAGGTGGAGGTGTGAGACCCATGAAACAGGAACTGAAATCTCTAGTCTACTCATTATAAAGGAAGGTTAATCAAAAAATCTGCAAACTGGAAGATGGCGCCACGGTTAAGAGTACTCGTTTGCTTGCAAGCAGCACTCGTGTGGAGATTTACAACTGTCTCTAAGTCCAGGTCTGGGGAGTCTGACACCTCTTCTGACCTCCATAAGCCTCAGGCACACACGTCATTCACACACACACATGGAGGCAAGCACTCATGCACCTAAAATAAAGCAGCTTTAAGATTTTTAAAAGAATAACTGCAAAGTATTTACTTTAGAAGAATTCCTTGTGTCCTCTCAAGTTGTTGTGAGGTAACTCCTTCAGAGAGAGAACACACGGACTTTTAGAGCCAAATAGAAAGTCTTTATAGCCAGCTGACTGCACAGTAAACATGCCCAAATCATTCAGCCCCAAACGTTACCTCACCTGGGCCTTTAAGCACAGAATAAAATTAAAAAATAATAAAATATTCTGAGGTGACACACTTCAGTTAGGAAGGAGCAACCAAAGCTGAAAGGCAAGGTTAGTACATTGGGAGATTTTCCCAGCTGCATCCTAGAACTGTTGACCTAGCCTTTGTCTCTTGCTGGTTACCAAGGCCTGAATGGGCTTTGAACATGGTATCTGTTGTGCTAAGGTCTGGGGGGGGGGGGTCGTCTAAGGTCTGTAGGCCTGTTACACCATTTAGAGCGCAAGCCCCTGAGTAGAAACTTTTTGTCTTCTTTTCTGCTAACAAAATACCTCTAAAGCATGCAAGTGTATTTAATCCCCAGCCCTGCAAGTTGGGAAGTCCAAGATCAAGGCTATAGCACCTACTCAGCATCCAGTAAAGGTCTTCCTGTTACATTAGAACCTGGCCAAGAGCATTGGAGATTCTGGAGAGAGCTTAACATAACAAAGTGAGATTCCTAAAATAGCCCAAAGGGTCAACATCTTGATATTGTTGTACCAGAAACCAAGTATCCAACTTGTGAAACCTGGGGACTCATCAAAATTACAAATGAACCAGCAGGATGTCTTTGTACACCCTCTTTAATCTCCCCAAAGGGAAGATTAACTGACCTCTTAACCTATTTCTCTGATCCCCTACACACACACCCACACCACACACACACACACACTCCCTCCACAGCCCTGTCCACCCCTGACCCCAAGCACTAGTACCTGTTGAGCACTCTGGATGACCAGGCACTCACTTACAGTGCAGACCAGACTGGCCTTGAGTTCACAGTAGAGATCAATCTACCACTACCACAGGCTGGGATTAAAGGTGTTCTGCACAACCCCTGTCCTTCAGCTCACTTCTTCACCTAAGTCTGGTATCCAGGTAAGACAGAGGCAAAGCAGGATGGATCTAGGCTAATGAGTCCCATAAATATCAGTTTCTTCTCAAACTCAAAGAATCCAGATGTATCTTCCATTCCGGAGAGTTCCTGAGAAAAATGGAGGAAGAAGGCAGGTGCGATAAAACCATATTGGTGAATCCTCATGAGCTCCTTGCACTTGTTGACCTGGACTGTGAGAGGGCCGATAGCTTCCATACCCCAGGCTCCTGCCTGCATGTTTGAAATATCCTCTGAAAGTCCTTGTCCTAAGACTGGCCGATACCCTAACTCTGTAACAGGAAGAAGAGAAACCAGCAACAGCTAAGGATATTACACCCATTTCCAACAGAAGTTACTATTATCTGTCCCACAATATTAAAAATGTCCATGGCGGGAATGAGAAACAGGAGGCTCATTCACAGAGACCCCTCTGCTCTGACTGGGGATTTTTGATCAGGAGTCCATGAATCCATGAATCCACAAATACCTCATCAGGAATGCCTTAGTCATTTCTGCCTTGCTAACATGAGGACCTGGTTTGATTCTCAGAAAACACATTCAAAACAAACAAACAAACAAAAAAATCATAGTGATCTGGGTGATATATAATTGTAATCCAAAGGAAACAGAGACAGCTGATCCTTAGGGCTAACTGGCCAATCAACCTTGCTGAATAGGTGAGCACCAGACTAGTAAGAGACCCTGACTCAAAGAACAAGGGCTCCTGAAGGTAGCACCTAAGGTTGGCCTCTGGCGTACACACACACACACACACACACACACACAGTCTGTTCCAAGCTTCAATAGCCAAGGAATACTTTTGTAGAGATGCCTAAAAATCATGTCAAGATGCCACTGCCCTGTGGACCACATTATAGAAAACTTTGCTCACAAAACAGTTCAAGAGTTTTTTGGTTTATTGTGACTATGTCCCAGAGACAGGTCTTAGCACAGAGACCAACGCATGGGAAACAGTTCCGCAGGGAACACAAAGAGCACACTGCCGTCCCAACAGGTCCATGAGATGCTGAGGACCCATCTGTAGTTGATCATTTAACCTCTGTCGGTTACCACAGTACCCAAGCTGCAGGAAAGATGGTGAAGTCTGTGACTGAGTAGAAGCAAAAAAAACAAAAAACAAAAAACCAACCAAACAAAAAAAACCCAAAAACCTCCCTGTAGGTCCTTCAGGAAGTGAATCAAGTAAGTAGCCATTTAAAGAGCTGAATTCTGACCACCTAGTGTTTCCACCAGTTCTCACGTGACTCCTGCCCTACAAGTTTCTCTTCCAACAAGGAATGAACCTTTTTTCTATCTTCCATGAGACAAGAATGCATGGGTTGGGGTGGCTTCCAAGGGCCCCTCCGGTGTAAAGATTTCTAGAACTCATGAACAAGAAATTCACTAGAGTCTCCTCTTTGCTGTCTCTCCTAGAATTTTAAACTTAAGAATCTTTTGGTATAACTTATTTTCCTACTTATTATTCCTGGTTTTTTGTCACTTGGCATTATCTCCTGGCTCAGTGGGAAAAAGAGTGGGGGGCAGTTAGGAGACATAATAATCTTTTGGTGGACTCACAAATGGGTTTCTGTATGAAAGCTGTTAAGGGCTAAGCATACCTTCCTGGAGAAATTCATTAGCACAGTCTCAGAAGAGTAGTTAATTGTACTCCATCATAAGCTGGCCCCACACAACCCCTCCACACGACCCTCGTCTCCCACGGAGAGTTTCTCTACAAGAATTTGTCTTCCTTTATTTTGCCATTTCAAGGGAAGAACAGATGAAGCATCATGCCTGGTGCTGTAGGCATGTCATGCCGTGCCAGAAATGGATGTGGCCTTCCCCAGTGTTGGGAGTTACTGAATAGCAAATAATTTACAAGTACCATTAGTTGTGTTGCCTGCAATGGGCTAAATACTCCCAGCTCTCTTTAAAGTTGGCAGTTGGCAAATATGGGTTTCTTTTTATTCTACTCTTTTTGAAAAAATTTGTCTCTGTGAGAGAGAGAGAAAGAGTGTGTGTGTGTGTGTGTGTGTGTGTGTGTGTGTGTGTGTGTGTGTTTGCATGTGAGTGCAGTGTCGAGAATGGCCAGAGAAAGATGTCAGATCCCCTGGAGCAAGTGCTCTTAACCACTAAATTGTGGATAGGAGTTATTAAGGGTTAAACTTGTCTCCCTGGAAGAATTCACATAGAGGCTATAGAGGCAAGATACAGGACCAAGGAAGCCATAAAGGAGACCATAAATGTCAGAGGATCATGAAGGTGTGATGCTGCACTAGGCATGAACATCTCTCCAGACTGCTTTTAGACCAATATTAGCTACTAATATCAACTCTCAGAACATACATTACACACCATAGTAGCTTTATCTATACATAGATACATAGATAGATGAGATGAATAGATAGATAGATAGATAGATAGAAGATATGAGTAGATAGATGTAAATACATACATTCATACATACATACATGATGCAGATAAGTAGATAGATGATAAATAGATACAGAGATAGACAGATAGATGATAGATAGATAGATAGATAGATAGATAATAGTGGATGACTATCAAAGAATTAAAGAGGCCTCAGCAGAGCTCAGAGGTACTTTACTGGAGATAGAGACAGGCACTGATAGAAACGTTCAGAGCCCCTCCAGTAGCTAATTATTAGGTAGGAGGCCACTGGAAACATACAGGACAAACCGTAGGGTCATAGAGTTAAGAAGAGGCCTTTGAGGTGACTTGAGATATAGAAGCAATAGACAGAACCACGGAGACCATAAAGTACAAGGTCAGAAGTGCAGCACCAGGTCTGGACAGACAAATGGATGGATGGACAGAGAATCTTGGGTAGGCTACATCAGCAATAAGAACTAAGTGGAAGCCTTGGGGACACTTGAGAGTCCTCTGCTTGTCAGTGTTTTGATGCACACATCTGGTGTCACACAGAGAGTTGGTGGCAACTGTGACCAGCTCAGGTTTCCTCTCTCTCATTCCATCTCCTCCTTAACACGAAAGCGGTGGTGTCAGCCGATAAGTGCTAAAGAATAAATTCAGGTGCCAAGGATGTCTCCTTTCCAGTGGTCATTCCCTATCAACACTGAATCCAGACATTTTGTTTTGTTTTTCTGTTCTCTTCGGATGGAACTGCTTTGCCTTGTGGGTATGTTTATACGAGTGGAAACACTTAAGGTGAGGAGAAATACCGCCCTCTACAGGACATATGAACCTCAACAGTTTCTATGTGCTCACTAACTAGCTAACACTAACATTTATTTTAAGCGACTTTTTTTCCCTTTCTTCTTTTGTTTTAATTCATAAAGATGGCAATTCGGCAATGCTCTATCTATCTATCATGGCATGTATGTGTAAATGTGTGTGTGCCCCACACCCATCCACACATGCATGTATGTGGAGGCCAGAGGTCCACACTGGGTGCTGTTTTTCCCCAGGTTTACTTTGTTTGCTTGTTGTCTATTTAATATTTATTTAACTTTATGTGTATAGGTATGTGCCTGAGTGGATCTCTGTGTACCACATGTGTTTAGTAGCTCATGCAGGTTAGAGGAGAAGCCAGATCCCTAGAAATGTAGTTGTAGATGGTCTTGAGCTGCTGTGTAGGTACTGAGAATCAGACCTGGTTCCTTTGCAAGAACACCAAGTGTGCAGAATCACCAAGTCATCTCTTCATCTCACCTTGTGTTCTAAGTGATGAAGTCTCTCACAGGCCAGGAACTAACCAAACCGGCTAAACTCACTGACACTTGGACCCCAGGGACCCACCAGTCTCTGCCTCAGCAGCCCAGAATGCACTTCCTCCAGGATGAGGAAGGAGGTGAGCAAGCCAGGCCCACCATGTCTATCCAGTATCTCTCTAGAGATGCTAGCCAGAAGTCAGGACCTTCCTGACCTGCTTGAGTTCCATTCCTGGCTTCCTTTAGTGATGGACAGCAATGAGGAAATGTAAGCTGAATAAACCCTTTCCTCCCCAACTTGCTTCTTGGTCATGATGTTTGTGTAGGAATAGAAACCCTGACTAAGACAGCATAGGAGTGGGCATCATCACTGGCCTCTGTTTGCTCTGAGGCTTCCATCTTTGTAGACTGAATAGCTTCTCTGTCTCTCTAGGGTACAGATAGCCATTGTTGGACTACCCAGCCTCCAATTGTGTTCAGGTCCCACGCTAACATTCAGGTACTGAGGTGAGGCACAGAGTAGGTGGACCAGAGGCTGATAAACTTTGGCCATTAACTTTCTCTTACTTTTCTGGGGGCCAGAACCTGATGGCTTCTGACAATTGACTCCTGCTGACAGCAGCAAGGGATTAAGAAAAGAAACTTAGTCACTTGGGCTCTTTACTCTTTGACTGTGGGGGGGCCTCTGTCACACACTAGGCAAGGCCTGACCATCAGTTTTATCAGTTTCACTGGGCTATGTAATAGTGACAGAAAGGGCATATCAGCATCGAGAAAGAATCCTGAGATAAACTCTCTGAGGTCCATGCCTCTCAAAGAACACCGGTCACAGCCATGCAGAATGGTGGGCCATCTCCAAAAAAAATCTCACTTGCTTTCCATAGCTTATAGCTTATGCCACAATTATATAAGCCAGTCCAAAAAAAATCCCCTTAGCTGTGTTTTCTGTCTGCTAAGAAGCAAAGGACAGCCTCCTCTGTGCCCCTCCCCTACCATAATATTCTACCTAATCATGTGAGGTTAAGTGCCAGGATGAACCCTCTGAAACAGTGACCCAAACTAAAAGGAGAGAGCCTCTGTTTCTCCAAGTATCTGGCCACAGCAAAGAGAAAAGAAACCAATGCACATAGAAGCACCAGTTTCAAACCAAGGAAGGGAGATACACATGTGCATTCCATGGGAGGGTCTCTGATGAGCTGAGCCCTCCATTCAAGTTTAATGGGATTGTTTGAAAAAAGTCAGCCATGAAATATGGCATCACTTCCCTAAGTTCTATTACAAGAAGAAGAAGACGAAGACGAAGACGAAGACGAAGACGAAGAAGAAAAGACACACCGATGTCTGTTACGTCTTTAGTACATCTTATCCTTCCTGCTATAAAACTCAAAAATGACTTGTTCATAACTGGTGCTGGGAAAACCCACTTGACTTGAAGCACTCTTTACAAAGTGGTACTGCTTCAAAATGATGACCCCAGGGACTGGAGAGATGTCTCTCAGTGGTTATGAGAACGTGCTGCTCTCTTGTGCGCCTGAGTTTGATTCCCAGCATCCACATCGGCTGAATTAAAACCACCTGCAACTCCAGCTCTGGGCCATCGTGGGTACCTGTACACACACACACACACACACACACACACACACACACACAGAGATATCTGCGAGTTAGTAAAAAAAAAAAATAAAGATAAAATTTTTTTAAACGCAATAAATAAGATAGACAGACAGTTGTGACGGACGGACGGACAGACGGACTCACAGACAGACAGGATAGGATACATAGATAAGACCCTAGTTCTGCTTACATTGCAGACTGCCAACGCGTCCTACGAATTTCATGCTTGCTAGTACCCACATATGCATGAGACGATTCTCTGAAGATCCCTGAGTGACGTACCTACATCTTACTGAAATCAACTCGGGAGGCCACAGACACACTTAACCCCCATTACCCCCTCTTTCCTCCTTCCAGTCCCATCACCCTGTCTCATCCAAGGAGGATCCTGCAGTAATCACATAGCCACACGGTGGCGCTCCTGCTCTATCCCAGTGAGCCATATCTCCTGCCGAAAAGATCGGATCCAGAGTCCTTTTTGCAGGGGTTTCAAAGCTGGCAATGAAACAGTAGCTGCAGAAGCCTGCAATTTAAGCCAAGGAGATCGCTGAGAGCCAGTAGATGCAAATTTACAGTCTCTGTGGTCTAGTAAAATACCTGTTCAGACACGACTTTCCTTGCATGAGCTAAAAAAAGGTCCACAAAATTCCTCCAGGGAAATGGGAAAACCCTGAACCAGCAGGAAAAGGGGTGGTGTCCTTGTTGAAGCTTGGCTATCTTATTTCTCTAATTCTCCTTACAAAAAAAAAAAAAGACATTTTGCCTTGCTGTGTTTTCTTTCTTTCCAGATCATCGAGGTTGCTCTAAGGACTGAGGTCGCCCAAACCCAAGATGCAGCCTGCTTACTTGCATGTTTTGCACCACCGGACATGACTCAGGCTGCACCCAGGATGTCTGCTGCCCACAGTCCTTGGGGGATAGGATCTGTCTGTGCCTCTGTGCAACTGCTTGGTTTATCTGCTGGCGGTCAGAACTATACCCTGTCATTAAGCCCTGAACTTAGCCACAGGTCTCAAAATGTCCTGTGTTTCATGGGTTTCTCTAAGTCATGTGATTTCTGTAAGAAAGGTTTAAAATGCCTTCAGGTTTTTTCATTTCTCCTTTTAATGAGGAAACAGAACCAGATATGCGGAGTAATATCAACATCAGAGTTAGAAGCCATGGCTTTGGGGGCTGAGGGCACAGCTTTGTAGGTGAAGTACTTGCTGCCCCTCATGAGCACCTGAACTTGGATTCCCCAGCCCCCATGTAATCTGGGCATTGTGGCGTGGCCCTGCAACTCTGGCTCTTGGGGAGGGGTTTTAGGGTGGGGTACAGATAAGAGGATCCCTGGATCTTACTAACCAGCCAGTTTGGTTGGAACAGTGACTTTCAGGCTCAGTTTCAAATACTAAGGTGGACTCATAGGCATCTTGCTACATCAGTCATAAAGGAACATCTTGAAAAAGTCAGAGCCAGAGGTCAGGGAGGACCAGAGCAAATGTGTGTTCTGGACATGATAGGACCACTGCACTGGTGAACTCCCAGCAGCTGTGGTTGCCTATACAAGACCTGCACAAGACCTGCACAAGAACAAGCCAGTCAGCATTCCAACATGGAGGGACTCACAAGCCTATCCTTTGCTGAGGAGCTATTGGCAGTAGATGGCTTCAGGGAGAGGCAGAATCCATTTTCTTTAAGGGTGTGGCCCCTTAAAGGGGCCCTGATAGGTTGCCTAAGTTCCAGTGGATTGCCTATAACCTTGAGAATATGGGCAGAGTAAACTGTAATCAATGGCTAAAACCAAGAAGTTAAGAAGAATTGGGGGAAGGAATGAAGGAAGATCAAAACACACTCTATGCAGGTATGGATTCTCAAAAAAGTAATAAAAATATCGTATTTTTTAAGGTAGAGAGGATTAAAGGGAAAAAGAACACAATCAGTGTCACACTCTAGCCTGCAAGGGCGCACACACACATACACACACAAATGCATATGCACACATGCACACACATACATATGTATATGCGCACACATATACACATATATGTGCTGGGGGCCAGCTCTGGAGCTCTGGTTCTCTCTTGAAGATGGGTGTGTGGTAGAGGAGAGTGTTGGCAGAGGTAAGACTTGATCTTGCGAGGGAACAGGGTTGCTTTCTATAATAGCATATACCTATCTTGACTTTAAGTTACTCTGAGAAAACAACCATACCCAAACAAAGATCATTGAACTTATGGGACCAATAACAAGATCCCTACCCAAATACTTGCTTCTAAAACTCAGGAGCCACGTAGAAGAGACCGGTTGAAATTTTAAGGAGACAAAATACAGCTAATTTGATGGACTTGAGTCCTCTTAGATGAAGCAGAGGACTCATCTCTTAAGACTTGGCTCTGCTTGCCTCCTCCTGGAAGCTATCCCTAGCAATAACCCACACAGCCGGGTTGCAAGCATATTCCTCTTGGAGTCTTTGCCATCCGAGGCAGAACTTAGTGACCCCAAGAACACAGCACGAAGGACCACGAAGGTCTTCTCATTAGCACGAAGCCCTAACCAGCTGTGAGTTGTAGAATGGAGGATAAGGTTTAAAGATACTGCCCGAAGAATCCAACAAGTCCACATCAGAGTCCTGCCTACTCATCCTACATCTCATGGTTCATGGCCGCCTCTCCCACCACCTATGTATAAAGAGCCTTCACTCTTCCGCTTGGGGAGAAGACCAGGAGGGCTGAGCTTGCTCTTCTGCACCTGTCCTTTCAAGCTGTTTGAAATGTCCTTGGCTGGGCCACAGAAGCACAGAGGACCTCCCACCCCTGTTGTTACCCCGAGGATGATATAACCTATCTAAGCGGCACACAGTGTCTGCAGGATCCCACACTTGGAGCTTCGTGTATTCATTGTGCTCACTCTGCACAGTGATTTTTTTTAAAGTTGACTTTACTTTCCCCATTTCACAGAGGAGAAAACTGAGACCTTGAGAGGTTTAATCCCTGTTCAACATTGCCCGGCAACCGGAAGTGGACCCCGCTGTCGTGTTTTATAAAGAGATAAGGAGAGAAGGAATATGTTTAGTGGAAGTGCAGTGTGTGGGGATGCGTGGGGGTACCCCTGGGGCCCATACTAAGCCCCGAGGGACTAGCCACATTACAGTAAAATATAGAATAGAGTTTATTCAGGTATGGGGAGAGGAGCTGAGAGGGTAGTAAAAACAGAGAAAGGGAGAGAGAGACAGAGAGAGAGAGAGAGAGAGAGAGGAACGAGAAGGAGGAGGAGGAGGAGGGGGCACGCAGCCCCTTTTATAGTGAGTCAGGCACACCTGGCTGTTGCCAGGTAACTGTGGGGCGGAGCTTAGACTAAATGCCAACACTCTCCCCTCTCAAAGCCCCTGTAGCTTCTGCTGCCAGCCTCCACCCTCCACAGCTGCCCACTCCTCGCTCTCTTGCTCAGACCAACCAAAAGGTGAAATTACAGCAAAGGAGAGGCAAGAGTGTTCTGAACGATCTTCTTTAAATGAATTTCCTTGAAAGGCTGGATGAAACATTGAGTTGGGGTGGTGCTGATGAAGCCATGTCGGCTGTGTCATGCTGCGGATGGCATCGACGGACTGGGACCGGGGCTGGGAATGAATTCACCAAATACAGAGGAATGAGGAAGTCATTTATTAGGTGCACTAACACACCACAGCTGGGAAGGATCCAGGGGCTGTGTCTACACAGCATTCCAAGGGGCTGCTTTTATAAAAGGGGAGTTTCTAGAGGGACATTCAGAAGGTGTCTGTCTCAATGTCACAGTGTCCTGTGATAACTGTGTTTGGGGCTTTTTGTGGTTAGTGATGGCCTAGCCTTGAAACAATGATAGTGTTGTCCTGAGTCAGAAACGGCTCAGCACAACTGAACTGGTGTCTGTATTCTGTAGCTAGGGCTTGTGTGTGACAAACACTCTGAGGAGACAATGGCCTTGCTTTGCGACAGCAGTGACCTTGCTCTCAGATCTGCCTGCTCCAAGGAAAGCCAGCTTGTTGTCTGACTAGAATGGTTAAGCACAGCCCCCCTTCACCCCCAGAACACCGTCAACAGGTTAAATCTTATTATAAAAGGCAAAATGCTTATCTGAAGCATGAGAAACTGCCTGTGTTTTCTGTTGCAGTGTATCAAATTACTGGAACATTTGGTTAGACAGAGGGTGTGTTTACCACCTCACAGCTTCTAAGGGCAAGGAATTCAGGAATAGCTTAGCTAGGTGCCTCTGGCTCAGGGCTTCTCATAAGGCCCAAGCTGTCAGCCAGGGATCCTGTCAGTGAGCCCAGATCTGTTTCTGAGCCCATGCCCTGAAAGGAGGTGTTAGTCACTGTCACTTGGGCCTCTCCATAGGTCGCTCACGACTTGGTAAGGCTGCAAGCCATATATTCTGCCTAAAGTTGTGTAACTGTCAACGTACAGAGAACAGACACAAAGGTGACCAGTGGGAAGCAGATGCCACAGGAAGCCATCTCGCAGGCTGGCTATGGCTGCTCTGTCCAAGGAAAAGGTAACAAGAAACTGTTTTCTATGAATGTGGAAGTGTTGTCCAGAGTATGCCTCACGATACTGAGACGCTGGGAAGCTGAAAAGCTACAGGGCAGGATCACTCAGTTGGTAAAGTGTGAGGACCTGACTCACTCCTTAGAACCCATGTAAACAGTTCCAGGGTGGTAGCATGTGCTCGCACATGAGACGTCAGGGACAGGCACTGAGAAGTCAAGGACAGGCAGGTCCCTTTAGATCAGGGCCAGCCAGCCTGGCCTACGTTAGAGCTCCTTTCAGGGAGATAACCTAATAAAATAATAAAAGGAATACACCAACTGTGGGTATGCTTGGCATACGGGGAGTGGCACTACTAGGAGGTATGGCCTAACCCACCACCGACCTGAAGTAGGGGGAAAAGAAGGTTAACAGGAAAAGGGAGCAATGGACTTGTTTAGAAGTAGTTCCTTGGGACAGTTCCACTCTTTGCTGTCAGGATACAAACAGTCCAGTTCAATAGCAAACACCAAACACAAATCAGTAGCAGTGGCATGATCCAGCAGAAACAGCAGAAATTGAACTGGCAAGAATCAGTGGAAGTGACCAGAATTAGCCATAATACCACAAGAAGTTCTTTGGCACATTTCTCTCTATGAAGTGAAGACCAGCAAAGACCAGCAAAGGCCAGTGAAGAATCAAAGAAGCAAGAAATGAGACCAGGGAAGACCAGCAAAGACCAGCGAAGACCACCAAAGAAGCAAAGTGTTGCATGTGTAGCAATGTAAGAGCTTCCTCCCGCTGCTTGTAGGGTCCCAGTTATATTCTTTCTAACCATCAAATACCCTTTCAAGTGTCTGTTTTCAGCAAAACATCACGTTTATGCCCTCTCACAAGACAGCTTCCAGAAAAACATCATGTGACACAACTGAATTGTTAACGAAACCAGAAATTTCCACTTAAAGAGGGAGGAGGGAAGAGGAAGGGAGGGAAGACGGGGTTTATCTGGATAAAGTCAAGTTTAGGAATCCCTGAAGAATGGAGAAAACAGCTTCTTCACATTGCCCCAGGAATGCAGGGTTAAGGAGAGATGCATGCGTGCGACCACCAATGTCTTTAGGTACCAGCTGCCCAAGCTCTCTTCCCAGGCTACCTCCCACTCCCAAAGCACAAACCAATGGACTAATGCCGTTCCCTGGTCCTGAAAGTAAATATCTGCTCTCAGTGTTTCTCTCGTGGTTCCTACTGTCCCTTGAGGTCAGGACAATGTTCTGCTAGAACGGAAGAGGGACAGGACCCTACACAGAAGTAGAACGGGACTGCTCAGTAGGCCTCTGTTCTGTGGCCAAGACCTCCTAGGCTGTGGCCTGGCTTCCCTAGCTAAGCTGGAGCCACAGTTCCCAGAAGCCAGGGCCTCACGATTCCGGATAATCTGGAACCAGATGGTCCTCTTACTGCTCCAGGCTGTTTCCCTGAACCTTTGTGTAGGCTTCTGTTTCTTAACTGTCATCTACCTCCCCACCACACAGCTCCCCAAAGCCCTTGCTATGATCTGAAGTACGCTCATTTTTCTTTGCTTTCTATTGCTCTCTCACACTTATGCCATTAAAACATTTTCCAGGAAACACAATACTAACACTTCCAGGCCTTTGATAAATATTTGTCAACACAGATGAGCCGTTCTCCACATCTCCTCTGTTCAATCTCCCCTTTCGCCTCTGCCATCTTGGTTCTGAGCCATCCGCCATGTTGTTTCTCCAAGTGTTTTTTGTTTGTTTGTTTTTTAATTAAAAATCATTTCTTTCTCACACAATATATTCTGATCTGAAGTTCTCCTTTATATCGAGCTGATTCTATCACGTCCATGCTTAAAACCTCTTTAACTGATAAGATCCAGGTTCTGTAGTACAGGCTGTAAACGGTGCTGTTTAATGTTGCAGCTTCAGCCTCCTGTCCACTTGCGCATGCTCCCACCCAGCCGTAATTCAGCCTCCTGTCCACTTGCGCATGCTCCCACCCAGCCGTACAGTACGTCCTCTCCCTTCTCTGCCTGCTCTTTTTCTCAAATAGTGCTGTCTGGCTTCCAGTTCCCTAAACACATTTGCCCTTTCCCTCTGTTCATCATCTTTAAGCATCTCTGCTAGCCAGGAGAAAAGATAAGAGGAAAAAAATGTAAACCTTTCCCTGTTGTACAAGATGTGGGGCTGGTTCCGTTTCTTTCATAAACCCGGATCGCCCGATAGATACTTTAACTACCAAGTTACATGCCTGATCGGAGTGTTCCCTGCAGGGAGGGATCATGTTTTATTTATCTTTATATCCCCTGAACTTAATTCATAGTAAGTATCCAGTAAGTATTTATTAAACAATATAGATAAAGAGAAGATAAAACTCCTTTCTTGTTTCAGACTCCCTCTGGCTGCCAGAGACAAGCAATCTTCTTCCTTCCTGCTCAGACAGCAGAAGCACAAGGCAGTGTCCAAGAACATTGTCCCTGTACCACAGGGTCATGGTGGCGCTCAAATTGAAAAGATTGTTGCTGAAATGAATCACAGCCGGCACACCCACTCTGGTTTTTCTAGACTGTGTTTCACTGTGTAGCCCTGGCTGTGCCAGAACTTGCTTTGTAGACCAGGCTGGCCTCAAACTCAGAGAGCCACCTGCATCTGCCTCCCCAGTGCTGGGATTAAAGGCATGTGCCACCACACCTTGCTTTCTGTGTTTCTCTTAACGAAAGCCCCTCTCCAGCCTTTAAAGTGAAGCTTCTCTCTCCCTTTAAGGCCCCGTCAAGTCTCCATCTCTATATAATCATGTGTAGGTTTTGTCTAATGCTCTCCCGCCCACAGCAAGGTCCAGCCACGTCCTTGAGGCCGTCTGATTCTGATAAACCGAATTCTGAGAGGGAGCTATGAACTATGGGTCAGCTTCCTTTCTGGACTGCTCGCTGCTGCTTCTTGTATTATATTTATCAGAACAAGTTCTGATAACAGTGTATCAAATTGTGCCCCTTCCCAAGGGATGTGTGGATGTCTCTAGACCTATGAATGTGACCATCTTTGGGGAGGAAGAAACTCAGATTTTGTTTGTTTAAGGGGACGGAGTTGTATTCTACACGCATTCTCTTTTCTAATTTGTTTTTGTATTTTTTTCAGTATTGTAATTTTTTTCCTTAATTTTATTGTCTTGTTGATCTTGTCCCAGTTTGAATAGGCTCTTGTGTGGTTTTCTTTATAGATTTTGCTTAGAAGACAAGACTCTTGACTCTGTCCATTGATGTCACCTGTGAACAGGGACACCATCAATTAAGATCTCTTTAACTATTCCATCCCTTGCCTATCCCTCCTCCTTCTGGCACGTCAATGTTAGTTTCAGAATTTTTTTGGTTTTTTGTGAAAATTTCTGAATTATATATGTTAGTTCCAGAAATATTTCTTATGCTTTTTTGATGTGTTTTCCATTCTTCATTTTAATACCTGTACCCTAATCTGTTCCCCATTCGTTAACAACCATCTTCTAAAGTGGTTTTATATAACTCTCTGTAACAACAACAAAAAAAATTAAGGACAACTTGCTAATCATTTCTTTTTCTGGTTCTAATCTCCCATTAAATCCACCTACTGTGTTCTTAATTTCTTATTTTTTAAATCAATAATTTTGCCTTGATTCATTTTGTACATAAATGAGATCATTTCCAATTCCCTACTGAGATTCTCCAGATTGCAATCTATTTTAAACATATTTAACATATTTATTTTGATGTCTGTATCTTACTGCAGTCTGGTTTCCTTTCTAATATCAGGTCAGTTGGCCCTGTTTCTGAGCATGTCTGGTAATTTTTACTTGGCTGTCAAGCACTGTACATTAAAAATAATATGAAGTCCCAGGCTGGAGATTCAGCCCAACCGTGGAAATATTGGCTTTAAATAGCATATGTGAGGTCCCGGGTTTGATATTCAGCACTGAAAAACATAAACAAAACACAAACAAACAAAACTAAACCAAACCAAACAAAAAACCCACAGAGATTCTTGATAATGTTATTATCTTCCAAAGATGACTAAATAAATGCTTTGTTAAGTCATCTCCACCTAGAGACCAAGGTCACACAGAGCTCTCTCTTCAGGCTTTACGAGAGAGTGTTGGCGATTGGTCGGGTGCTGCTGTGTATTCAGATGCTAAATACTGGCCCCCAAGTTCTGGTTACAATCCCAGGAGCACATTTTTTACCAAACTATGTTATATAAACCTTGCTCCCCAATTCAAAGTTATTGGTTAAATATTAGTGACTACAGCCAATTACCGGGGAGAATAGAGGTAGACGGGGCTTTGGCTACTGGGCTGGGGGTCATGGGTAAGGAGGATGGGAGGGAGAGGAGGAAGGAGGGGAAGGAGAAAGGACGGAGGGAACAGGACTTCTCCGTTAGACCAATTGGACCAAGAGCACAGAGAGAAATGCCCCCCTGAGGACAGACTGATGAGCAAAAATAACCCTGGGCAAGTCTCAAAACAGCTAGTACTTGGGGAGCGCAGCTGGGGAGTTAGTCAGTCTAGCCTTAGAAAAATAGATTAGAAGAGGTAATTCGCCCAGTAATTGTGCTAAAGCTGATTAAATAAATCTAGTAGGACTCCGTCTCAATTATTGGGGGTGGGGGTGAGTAACTGATAACATTTATAAGCGATATGAAAGCTGGTGAATTTCTAGTTGCCCTGGATCCTGGGGGATGAACAGTACTTCAGGGGATTGGACTGGAAGCCCAGGGTCTCTCTCAAGCCCTTCATTGGATGTTTTAGCAAAGCTGCTCTCGGGTGCCTACCAAACCCGACCTAAAATGCTGCTTATCCGCCCCCCCCCCCTTCCAGGAAGCTTATCAAAAAAAAAAAAAAAAAAGATTGTTAAGAGCCAGGTTGGAGTGTGACTGACTACCAGGAAGCGGTGTTTTCTGGATATAGCAGGACAGCTGTACAAGTGAACTTACAGCAGTTGAAGCAGCATGCACAAGACCGCACCAGCTCAAGCCAAACAAATTGCAGCATGGAGCGAGGAGGTAAAGTCCCACACACCCCTGGCTAAGCACGTGGTGCGGTGCGCAGAGGTGGGTGTGAAGTCCCATCCCTAGCTAAGGACCCATTGGAAACTACAAGCTTCTGGGAGAGGCAGTCATTTTCTTCAATGGTGTGGCCCTCTCTCTGGTGGGTAAAGCATCCTCCAGAGAGAAAGTCACACATCCAAGAGTGTATGAGCTACGAACTGTATTTAATGAGTTGGAGGCGGGGGGGGGGGGGGGGAATGAGTGGCTAGGAAGGAGGAATGGACCTTGAAGGGTTGGGAGACAGGGCTGAATATCATCAAAATGAATTGAACAAACTCCTCAAAGATCTAATAAAAGAACGAGGAAAAAAAATAGAAGCGGATGTAGAACACAGAGGCCAGGAGTCAGCAACTGCTTCAAAGGAAAGCTACACTTAGAACATGCTGCTCGCTCTCCTGCAGTCCTCGTTCCCGTTCCCTTGGTGATGCTGAACTCACCGTCCATCCCCTGCCAGCACAACAGCAGCAAACTGTATGCAACCTCGTTTTGTTCTGAGACCTGTGGTGTGGTAGGCAAATTCCCTGAGGGGAAGAAACCAAACATGGCGCCTCAGGGGTTTTTCCTGCTTCTCAGAATCTTGGCCCCCGGGCCTCAACTGCATTGGCTGCCCCCTAGCACCTCTGCAGAAAGAGTTTTTCGTTGTTTTGCATTACAGTTGTTAGGCTTTATGCACCAGGCAGATACTGTCACAGCTACTGGATTCTGCACTGGTGATGTGAACGTAATAACGGAATGTCACTGAACAAGTGGCTATGCCTGTGTTCCATTTAAACATTGTTTACAAACACGAGTAGCAGCCATGTTTGTCATGATGGACACCAGTTGCTGTTTTTCTTTGACAGTGTCTATTTTGAGATTTTGTTTGTTTGTTTGTTTGTTTGTTTGTTATGGTGAGGATTGAACCCAGGTCCTTACACATACACAAGAAGAAAGAAAACTACTCTTCTTGGCCCTGTGGACATACTTAGGGCTTAAATATGATTGTCATTAAGATATTTATTTAATGTATGTGATACACTGTCACTGTCTTCAGACACACCAGAAGAGGGCATCAGATACCATTACAGATGACTGTGAGCCACCATGTGGTTGCTAGGAATCGAACTCAGGACCTCTGGAAGAGCAACGCCTTTGTCTTAGTTTTAATGTCATGCTTTCTTTTAATTTTCCTTTTCCCGGGCATTTCTTTTCTCCTGTTTTTATCTTTACAGTCTATGAGCCACTCTGTGTTAAATCCGTCTCTTTCCTCTGCTTATACTGAGTTTGATTTCATTTTGTTATACAGCCATGTTTTTTTAATTATGGAATTTAGCCCAATTTATTGTAAATGGTGTGTTAGATGGGGTTGACTTTAATTTACTTAAATGTCTTGCTTTTTGTGCAAGGTTCTGAATGAAGTCCGAGAGATAGCGATTACAGAAAACTTACATTCCATCAGGATTTTGGTCTCTGTGGGTAGGACTTGATAAGGATTAATGTATTTAGTATTCTCTGGGATACATAACCTTTGACATAATGAATATTTACAGTCAAATTGTAGAGTCCCTTCGAAGAAAACCACCGAGGAATGAAACCAGCATTCTGTTCTTCTCCTCTCCTGCTTCCAAGGCTCTGGGAAGTCACAAGCTGGTTAGTATGGAGGATTTTATTTTTCCCTTGCACCTACAGGCTCCTCCACCCTCCTGGCTGCTAGCTGTCAGCAGCTGGCCCTCCTTTCAAGAAGTGAAGCGGTTCAAGCTTGTAACATGTAGAACTCCGTGGAACTCCATCCCTCTGCTGCTCAAAGCAATTGGAAAAACCCCGCGCTCCCAGCTGCCCAAAGGGAGGAGGAAGAACTTCCAAGAAAAGTCCTTCATCTCAGACCTTCTCTTCTCTGTGCTCACTGAGCAAGCTTGAGAAGGAAGTAGGGTGTAGCTCAATTGGTAGAGAGCCTGCCTAGCAGGCAGGGAATACCTAGCTCCAATACCTAGTGTTGCATTAATGAGATGTGCTGACACATGCCTACCATCCTAGTATTTGGGAGATAGAGACGGGGAGATTGTCTCAGTGAGGGTTTCTATTCCTGCACAAACATCGTGACCAAGAAGCAAGTTGGGGAGGAAAGGGTTTATTCAGCTTACACTTCCACATTGCTGTTCATTGCTTCCACATTGCAGAGGAGAGGAAGTCGGGACTGGAACTCAAGCAGGGCAGGAAGCAGGGCCTGATGCAGAGGCCATGGAGGGATGTAACTTACTGGCTTGCTTCCCCTGGCTTGCTCAGCTTGCTTTCTTGTAGAACCCAGGACTACCAACGCAGGATGGCATCACCCACAGTGGGCCCTCCCACCCTTGATCTCTAATTGAGAAACTGCCCTACAGCTGGATCTCATGGAGGCATTTCCTCATGAAAGGTTCCTTTCTCTGTGATAACTCCAGCTTGTGTCAAGTTGACACACAAAACCAGCCAATACAGAGATCAAGAGTTCAAGGTCACCCTCAGCTACATAGTGAATGTGAAGCCAATTTGGGCTTTGGGAGAGCCTATCTCAAGAATTAATTAACTAATTAATTAACTAATGAAAGGGTTTCTGTGGACCCTTGGTAAGTAGGGGTACTTGGTAAGGGGGACTCCTCCCCCTCTTTTCACAGACCTGGAGTTTCCTCACTTCCTGCTATGTCTGGCTTTCCAGGTCCCACAGTTAGATAAGAAGGGGTAGGGATGGTAGAGGGGACTGACTCAGGGGACAGAGAGAAGAAAAAGACGCTGAGGTACATCCATGGCAGGATAATATGCTCTTTTATGAGGACGACTCACAGAGATCAGATCACCCAGTTACTAACCAGTCTGAGATGCCCGAGGCTCCAGCTTGAGTCTGCTGAGCCCCAAAGGCTAGTTTTGACTGGCACAGTATGGCTGCTGTGCCTTAGTTGACCATCAAGACACGCCCCGCAGTCAAGTTCCCAGTGGGAGTCTCATATCAACAAGAAGTCATAAACACAACTTTGCACCTTTCCAGAGTCATTTAATGGACTCCAAGGAGTGTGTGTGGATGGAGAGAAAACATGGACCCAGAATGAGAGTCTTGGATTAGAATATTCTCTCTACCTTGAGGAGCCATTAGGCCTTGAAATGTTCTTATCCATGGGTTGATACTGCCCAGTAAAGTTATCATGGCTCTCTAGAGGATGAATAGGTGGTTTCAGGAGACAAGCAGATTTTTGTTTGGTTTGTTTGTTTGTTTTTAAAGAATTGGTCCATGTGATGGTGGTGATTTTGTAAGCCCAAACTCAGACCAGGAAGACTGATGACCATGCTAATAAACCATAAAGTGCCAAAGCTACAAAGAAAATCAAAGGCCAAACTTCCTCCTGTTCAGAGTTGTCAGGCTTCAATAGATTGGATGCAGTCCATCGAGATTATAGAAGAAAATCTACCACATGGATTTAAATGCCATTGACATCTGAGTACGCCCTCACTGAAACATTTTGAACAATGTTTTTGACCAACTCTCTGGGCATTGTAGCCCAGTAAGTTCAACTGTAGAGTTAATCCTACAGTGATGTATTGATAACTTTTTTGTGACTGTAGTTAAATACCATGACCAAAAGCAAGCTAAAGAAGAAAATGATCTATTTTCTCTTACCGTTCTGGAGGGATAGAGTCCAGTATTTCAAAGAGGGCATTGCAACAGTCAGGGAAAACGTGGTTGAAGAAGCAGGAAGCTAACTGATCACATGTTCATCCATACATGTTGGGGGGATGTGTGGATGGATGTATGGATGGATAGATGGATGAATACGGGAAAGATAGATAATAGATAGATAGATAGAGATGGATGGATGGATGGATGGATGGATGGATGGATGGATGGACAGATGAATAGATGGAGCAGAAAATCAAGGAAAGCTATAAACACTTAAAGCCCAATGACATACTTCCTCCAACAAGGCGCTCTCTCTCTCTCTCTCTCTCTCTCTCTCCCTCCCTCCCTCCCTCCCTCCTAAAGGTTATGTAACCTCCCCAACCAGCACAACCAACCAAGTACCATGACATACTCAAATACATGTGCCCATGGGAGATCTTTCTTCCTAAACCATAAGTGGTAGCACACACTGGAGGTCAGTATGATTGTCTCCCTTCACATTTCCAATTCTTAAACCATGTGTCTCAGTCAGGGTTTCTATTCCTGCACAAACACCATGACCAAGAAGCAAGTTGGGGAGGAAAGGGTTTATTGAGCTTACACTTCCACATTGCTGTTCACCATAAAAGGAAGTCAGGACTGGAACTCAAGTGGGTCAAGGAGCAGGAGCTGATTCAGAGGCCATGGAGGGATGTAACTTACTGGCTTGCTTCCCCTGGCTTGCTCAGCTGGCTTTCTTATAGAGCTCAAGTCTACCAGCCCACAGATGGTACCACTTACAAGGGGCCCTCCCCCCTTGATCACTAATTGAGAAAATGCCTTACCACTGGATCTCATGGAGGCATTTTCTCAATGAAGCTCCTTTCTCTGTGATAACTCCAGCTTGTGTCAAGTTGACACACAAAACTAGCCAGTACACCATGCATTTGTTCATCCAACTCCCTTAGTCTAGTCATGACTCCTTGGTCCTTGGGTCATGCACTGCTGAGTGCAGACACTTTAGAAACCCTTGCTCACAGGATGGGACCTGCCATCTGCTGCTCTCTTAGTGACTCTTCCTTTGTACCTTTATCCCCTACAAAGGTACAGACATGCTGACCTAGACACTCTATAAACATGTCCTCACCCCAAAGCCACCTGTTTTGTGTCATATGCAGTTCCTCTTTCCGTGGACTCTGTCCCCATCACAAGAGATTAAAGATAATGACTAAATAATTATAAGCAGGGAATAGCATTCTCCCTGACAACTTCCTGTTTAAAATACTCCTGGATTCTATTTTTCTTATATTTTGCTTCCTTAGATACACAACACTGTCTCCTCCCAGGCTCCTTTCCATTTATTCTGTCTCTATTGGCCATGCCAGGGGGGCTTATTTTATGAAGCTTTTCAGGATTTTTTTTTTCCAGCAGACTCAAAGCACACAGAGATTCCCCAATATGCCATCAGCAGAAAAAGGTCATTTCTTAGAGGCCTAGTAACAGAGCCCTACACAGAAGCCTGGGGAGGCTCTGCAAAGACAAACACGCTGCAAGAAATATAGGTGCACACATAGAGGAGAAAACTTGAGAAACTTGAGAAAATGTAGACAACACCTTTAATTGCCGAACAGCATGAAAATTGAAGGGGATAAAGATGACAAGCTAAATGGATAATATACATCCAGAAAGACAAAAGAACCATTTCATTATCTTATTTAGGCAACCCCCCCTCCAGTGTTACAGATTTCCCCCAAACACTCAACTAATGCCATCTCTTCTTTCTCTATGTCCTTAACGAGAAGTGTGTTGTCATGAACACCAGTTGGCACTGTGTTATGTCACCCAATCAGCTACTAAGATTCTACTTCCTGGCTCACTGATTTTTGCAAACTTGTGTGTCTCATTTGTCTTGAACACTGCAACTTTGCCGAGGACTGTGTCCTTGACTTTCCTCTCCAGGTCCCCAGAACCCTGCACAGTGCCTACAATGGTCACTCAGTATGTATGCGTTTGTTTGTTAAGGTCCAATCCTACTTTATTCATACCATTAGAAATATCCCCAAGGCGTGTACCTGGTCACCCCAGAAAAAGTCCTATCAACGGGGTCTTGGGATTGGTTAAGTAGGCAAAATTCTTCGCTTCATAAGTATGAGGTTCTGACTGTAGATCCCAGAAACCCACATAAGATCCAGGCAAGGTGGCTCATACTTATAACCCAAGCACTGGGATGGGTGTGGGGCAAATAACAGAGGCAGACATTCCTGGAGCTTGGTGGTCAACCAGTCTGCATGAATCAGTAAGCTTCAAGTTCAATGAGAGACTATCTCAAAAGAGTAAAATGCAGAGAGTTTGAGGAAGACACTTGACATTAACTATCCCATTATACATGCCTGTCTTAGAGTTTTATTGCTGTGAAGAGACATTATGACCAAGGCAACACTTATAAAAGACAACATTTCATTGGGGCTGGCTTATACTTCCAGAGGTTCAGTCCATTATCATCCTGGCAAGAAGCATGGCAGCCTGCAAGCAGACATGGTGCTGTGAGTTCCACATCTTGATCCAAAGGCATCCAGGAGGAGACTGTCATCTGCAGGCGGCCAGGAGAAGGCTCTCTTCAGCACTGAACACTAGGAGACCTCAAAGTCCGTCTACATAGTGACACACTTCCTCCAACAAGGCTACACCTATTCCAAGAAGGCAACACCTCCTACTAGTGCCACTTCCCATGGGCCAAGCATATTCAAACCACCACAATGCCTGTGTACACATATGCATGCACAAAAGAGTACTGCCAACAGCAATTTTACCAACAGTTGGAATCTAATGAGTGCTTATTCTGTACAAAGTTATAAGTATACTTCAACCTATTCAAGGTGCAATGAATCTATAAGATGTTGCTTGCTCCATTTCTTTATTGTAGATGACAAAACTGAAGCACAAATAACCCAGTTTTATACTAGATAAGTGTTAGGATTACCGTTGACAGAATTATTTCTTGTATGCCTAATGCTCTCAGTTCAATCCCTGGCATAACATAAATCAGACATGGAAGAGTACACCTCTAATCTCCGCTCATAGGAGATAGAGGCAGGTGGATCAGAAGTTCAAGATCATCTTTGGTTGCACAGCAAATTTGAGGCCAGATTGGGATATAGATCCTGCAGCAACAAAAATAGATAAATAGATGATAGATAGATAGATAGATAGATAGATGAATAGAGAAATAAATAAAGCAGTTCTAGAGTTAGCTTTTATGCTATGTTTAGAAATTATATTTAAAAGCTTTCAAGCAATGGAAAGACAGTCAAGAGCCATTTAGAATTATTGTATATCTGGGACCTACTACTATTTTGTTCATGTGCCCAATCTGAGTAACTTGGATGGTTCTCCATCTAAATAATACCATCTTCCATGTAACAGTCTCCAAGACATTTACCTGCCTAGTCTAGAAACACTGCTAATCCTCTCCCCTCCCCACTATTCTGTTTCTGATAGAGCAACTCATATACCATTTCCCATATTGTCCCTCTTAGGCAACATGGCTCAAATCCTCTTAGTACTGGCATGCCCCTACACCCCAAAACCACTTGTCAAAGGTGTACCCACTTTCTAAGACATAACCTAGATCAAGTCTATCCAATAGCTCTTTATTCACTTTTATTGCTCTTCACATTCATTCTCACAATAGTCAGTGTCTATAGTAATGTCAACATTAATGACGTTGTATTTGACAATCATTCCAGCATTTGTGAGAAAGATAAATTCTGAGATCCAGGGAGCTGTACATCACACACACACACACACACACACACACACACACACACACACACACACCAATACACACATACATACACACATGTACACACATGCACACATCCACACACATCCATGCATACATCCACACATGCACACCCATAAACACACACACATGCACATATATACATGTACACGTACACATTTGTACACATACATGCACACATATACACACATGCATACATGCGCGCACACACACACACACACACACACCAGCACCTCTCTTATTCATGTATCAAGTGAAATGAAGCAATCAGCTCCTCTGTAAAATGAAGGTAGTGCTGGGCAGGTGAAACAAGATACAACAAAACCAGTAGAAAACTACAGCTTCACAACTCCTAAAGCTAGAACTATCTAAAGGGTCACTATAAAAAGTCACTCTGAGTCCACTCATATTTATGTTTCCCTAAGACAACTCACCCTGTTTATTAGTAGTAATGTTACTAATGACACAGCTCATGACTATCCAGGCCCACCAGGACGTGTCAACTGCCAAACTGAAAAGCTGAGGAGAACACTCCTGCCTGAAGGCCCTGGGAGACATACCCTGACTTATTGTGCTAAAGGTCCCAACCCTACATTTCACTCATAACAGGTTTTTACTGGTGAATAGCCTCAAACAGAACTGAATGAGGCTTTAGTCACTCCTGCTCCGTGAGTGCAAGAAACAGCAAACTGGAGAACCCGACAACCCAACACTTGCTGAACAAGCAACCACACAAACTCCCTTACAGACTCTAAGTCCTGTAGGGGGATACAGATGATGGGAGGTGAAGAAAGCCTATTCAAGCTGGTAGGATGGCTCAGTAGTTGAAGATGCTTGCTGCCAAGGCTGGCAATTTGGGTTCAGTCCCTGGAACTATCGTGGTGGAAGACGTTAACCAACTTCCATGGGTTGTCCTCTGATCTCCACCTATGTACCATGGCGTGTGTGTGCACATACAGACATGTGTGCTCATATACAGATACATAAATGAAAAAAATCTACCCATACCTTGGGATCTATGGGAGACAAGCATTACAAATATGCAATCAGTATAAATACACAGAGAACAACAGGCAACCTAAGGATACATTAAGAGGTGGGTGAGGTAGGAAAGAAGTGACTCAAGGTTACTGTGGCCAGAGAGGCTGGTTGATATGATTCTGTTTCTCCTAGTCATTAGTACCCAGAGCAGGAAGCAGTCTAATGGTGCCTTGTCTTGCATGCACCCCCATGAATGGGAGGGACCAGGATTATCTGAGCCCTGCTTGGATCCAGGAAGACTCCTTTTGTAGAGTGAAGGGTTGTCATAGGCTACATAACCCAATGTGCAAGGATGATTTGTCCTCTCTGGAAATCTAAATTATGACAGAAGCAACTTTAAAAAGTAAGTATTTACTCTGCCTCTTCCATCAGTCCATCACGGCACGAATGGCAGCCAATGTAGCTCCCTCTACAGCAGAAGAAGCTTGTAGCACAACTTACATCTCAGCTGATCAAGAAGCATAGCACCTAGGCCAGAACAGGGGGGGGGGGGGGTAATCATCTTTAAAGTCCAACCTCCAGTGACTCACTTTCTCCATCCAATCTCCACCTAGTAAAGGTTCTGCAACCCCCTCCCCAAAAAAACCAGCACCAACAACTGCAGTGTTGACACTAACACCGATCTGACACCAAGTGCTCAGATACATAAGCCCATGAGATACATTCTTCATTCAAATCACAACAGTGAAAATGTGTCAAATGTTCTGGATTTACTAATAACCAGCAATAACCAAGTAGCTAATTCTCAGGCTGTCCATTGGCTTTAGTTTCTCCCACTTCTAGAACGGAGATAAATCATTCCTCATGAAGGGTAATGTGAAAGTGCATGTGACTTTTATCAATGAGGAGTGATCCTGGTGCATGTGACTTTATCAATGAAGAGTGATCCTGGTGCACATGACTTTATCAATGAGGAGTGATGCTGGTTAGGTTCTGCTGTCTGTATTTGTGACCTTGCTGGGTATACTGGACAGTTTTTGTCAACTTGACACAAACTGGAATCATCTGGGAAGGAACCTCAATTGAGGAATTACCTTCATCAGATAGGTCTGTGGGGCATTTTCTGGATTTAATTAATGATCAATTAATTAATAATGAGCAATTTAATGATTGTTGTGGGAAGGTTCAGCCCATTGTGGGCAGTACCTTTGAGTGAGCAGTTAGAGGTTCTGTAAGAAAGCCGGCTGAGCAAAGCCACAGGAAACAAGCCAGTCAGCAACATTTCTCCACGACTTCAGTTCTGCTTCAGTTTCTATCTCCACTTTCCTGTCCTGCTTGAGTCTCTGCCTTAGCTTCTTTCAATGATGGACTGTGGTCAGGTGTAAGTCAAGCTATTTATTCCTCAAGTTTTATTTGGTCATGGTGTTTAATCACAACAACTGAAAGCAAACTAGACCCTCGAGTGGCAGGCAGATGGCCACCATATCCGAGTCATCAAAATCCTTCTTTTCATGGAAATGTCATAGTGTAGCGTTTAAATATTTAATTTTGATCCTCAGATAGAATTCATTCAAACAGAAACACTTTAATCATGTAGATGCTGCCGGTGTTTTTATTTCAGTATTTTCTTCCAAGTCAGAGTAACTAGACCTCTCATAATTCCCTGTCAAGAATAAGGAGGAGTCTCAATCCATTTCTGTGTTCATTTTATCCTGAGCATGACACGAGACACTTTTTCCTGGATGAGCTCACAGCAGCCTGATTCAGAAAGAGAAAGAACACTCGTTATGCCAGAAAAGATTAAAGTAAAACTGGCAAGTTCCTGCAGTCCCTATGATGAAGGCAGCCTAGGGAACCTGCCTGCCTCTGATTTTATTTCACTTTGGAGCTAATGAATTATAGACAGCTGCAATCCTCTTAGCAAAATACAGAGGGGCTGCAGGAGCATCCAGGCCGTGAGAGCTTCTGTGGGATCCTAAGAAATCAGGTCACACTCATGCCCTGGATTCATAGAGGCTTGTGTGTGTGTGCATGTGTGCATGCGCGTGTGCGTGCACGTGTGTGTGCGTGTATGTGTGCACATGTGCGTGAGCTTGCATGTGTGTGTGTGTGTGTGTGTGTATGTGTGTGTGTGCCTGACACAGAAGGTTTTGTGAACTTGGAAACTTCTGATACTGAGTGGCCACAGATCCTGATGAGGATGAGGTGCGGTGTGGGCACCCCATACCTGCCTATGATTGCTTCCTTACTCTTTCATTTAAAAATTCATTTATTCATTATTTATTATTTATTTATTTATTTATTTATTTATTTATTTATTTAGTGTAATGAGTGTTTAACAGTTTGTATGCATGTCTACCACATGCCTATTGAAGCCCCGAGAGCCCCTGGATCTGGAGTTACAGCTAGTTGTGAGATGCTGTACTGTACAAGTAATTCTTGTGAGGGGGGGAGCTTCTAACACCCACTTTATTCACAAATAACTACAGGCATGTCTATGCCTGCTCTAGTCTGTTTTAGCTCCCAAATAAAGACACAGAGACCTGGAATTTTTATTAACAAGCTTCAAGCCTAGACCGGGCAGGTTCTGAGCTATTCTAACCCTACTAGGCTGCTAATGCCAGACAAATGCCTCATTACCTGCCATCTGGTCTTGCCCTGGCTCACTCTGGTCCACGTGTGTCTTCATGGCTGCTCTGTCATCATGACCTCATAGCGAATCCTCCTGTTCTCGCCACGTGGCTTCTCCATCCTTCCCCTCGTGGTCTCTCTCTACTCTCCTCCCTCTCTGGTCTCTCTGGGACCATCCCCAACTGGGATCCCCACTCTATTCTCTTCTGCCCAGCTAATTGGCTGATCAGAACTTGTATTAACCCATCAAACAAGAGAGAAAACATTTTTTTTCTTTTGGTAACATAAACACCAGAGATGTTGACCATGCCATCATCCAGACCACAACCAAATGTCTGGACGTAGAAATCAGCATCTGACAGTGCACAAAACCATCCCCTAGCACTATACAGATGCTGGGAACTAATCTCAGATCCTCTGCAAGAGCGATACGTGCTCTTAACTGCTGAGCCATCTCTGCAGCCCGATTCTCTAACTTCTGGTCCTATGGAAAAACATGGAGGTCCAGTGACATTTCCAGAGAGTGTTTTCTAAGGCTCCATCTCCACCACCACCACCCTTCATCCTTTCCAGAAAGAACTTAGAATCTCCAAGCAGTGTCTCGCAGGGTACCCTCAGCAAGTTCTCTTGATTTCTATAAAGGGCTTAATACTCAGCCCGGCTGCAAGAGAAGAGATTGAATGAGAAATGCAGGTGACTTTTATCAATGGTGAGGAGTAACCTTGAAAAAGTACTGCTATTTGTATTTGTACCCCTACTGTGTGCTTGGTAATCAGCCCAACAGCAAACAGGTCTGCCCGAACATCCCTGAAGACCTCCTTTCGGTCCTAGATAAATACCATTTTATTAGCTACACCAGGACCCAGTTAAACTGTGGCAGGAAGCCTGGTACAGAGAGTCAAACCTTTGCAGATGACAGGCCCAGGAGGAGACATCCACAACTGGGTGTTAACTGTGATATTGAATCCTAGGTGTGATTTTTCCAAGTCTAGTGTTACTTATAGACATTCACAATTTGGAATCCAGAAGATTTTTATTTTATCAAACACTTGAACTTTTTTTCACTGCTGAGCAAATTTCAATTCATTCAGTTCTTTGTTAAGCCCATGAGATCGATACTGTGCCATAGATGAGGCTCAGAGAGACAGCACTATTTACTATATTCATGCTGCAGCCATGTGTATTCTGGCTACCGAATCCTTGCTAAGTACCATCTTTGGTCATCCTGAATAACCAATCAAACAAGATTTTTTTTCTGTTTGTTTGCTTTGTTTTGCTTTTGATTGGTTGGTCTTTGTTTTTGTTTTGATACAAGGTCTCTCACTGACCTTGAACTCAAGTCAACTAGGTTGGCTCTACAGGAGGGGAGCCACCTGACTCTACCCCACACCTCAAAAACCAGGATTAGAAGCAGACACTATCACACGCCACTGTTTTAAAACATGGGTTCTGGGGATCAAACTCAGGTCCTTATGCTTAAACAAGAAGCAGGTAATGATGGAACCATCTCCCTGGTCCACAAAGTTGTTCATTTAATTTTAGAGGACTTTTAAAGAAGTATTCTTAGCTTTGTTACGGAAAGCTTCAAACACACAATCATAATGGCCCTTCACCAGCTTCGTCTCCTTTAGTTAGATTCTCATATCACGTACAGTGCTTTTAAGGTTCACATAATACATGTAGTTTATTTCACTGACTTCCCCCACTAGCCTTGAAGGTAGATTGTGTGGCTGCTGCCACACCTAGCCTGCAATGGCCACGTGGAGAAGAAGATTTAGAGAATTTGCCAGAACTTACACTTGAATTGCAACTAAAGCTCAGTGGTAGAGTGTCTACCATGTGCCAAGTCCTGAGTTCAACACCCTGTACACACACACACACACACACACACACACACACACACACAAAGAAGCAAATGATGGAATATATAGAAATACCCAATGCAAACTGGGTATATCAACCACACTCCAGGGCAGGCCCCATATCCAGGAGTAGATAGTTACAAAATGGATTCTCTCTCTCTCTCTCTTTCTCTCTCTCTCTCTCTCTCTCTCTCTCTCTCTCTCTCTCTCTCTCCCCCTCTCTCTCTCTCTCTCTGTGTGTGTCTATGTGTGTGTGTCCACTTTTGTCGTTTTGGGTTTTATTTTGTCATATTTGTTTGTTTGGATTTTGAGGGTTTTTGTGGATTTTTTGTTTGTGTCTTTGTTTTGATGAATTTATTTGAGATAGGGAGAGAGACACAGAGACAGAGAGACACAGAAATAAAGAAAGAAGGAACATGAACTTGGCTGGTAGGGAGGTGGGATGGACCTAGGGAGAGTTATGAAATAATCTGATTAAAATACATTGTATGAAATTAAAAATAATAATAATTTGTGAGCCTGGGCAAATAGCTCAGTCAGTAAAGTGTATATCACACAAGAACTAAGATCCTTGACACCCATGTAAAGAGCCAGGTCCAGCCTCAGGCACCTGTAATCCCAGTGCTGGAGAGGCAGAAACAAGAGGGTCCCGTCAGCTTGTAGGCCAGCCAGGCTAACCCAACCCCAGAGCTTCAGGGTTAGTGAGGGACTAGTGTTTAGTCTCAAAGAAACAAGGCAGAGAAATGTGGTGTTTTGAATGACAAATATCCCCCACAGTCTTTGGCATTAGAGTGCCTAGTCCTCCATTGGTGGCACTGTTTGGGGAGGCTTAGGAGGTGTGGCCTTACTGTGAGGGTGGAATTGGACAGCTTAGCCATTTCCAGTTCTCTCTCTTGGTTTGGTGCTTTGAGATGTGAACTCTCGGGTTCCAGCTCTGACCTCCATGTCTGCTGCCTGCTGTCCCTGCCATTATGGACTCTAACCTGCTGAAACGGTAAGCCTCAAATAAGCTTTCCTCTGCCTATGTTCCTATTGGTCATATTGTCTGTCATTGCAACAGAAAGCTAACTAGGACAAGAAGCGATTGAGGACCACACCTGTCCTGCACACACCAGTTTACACCCAAACATTAACAACAACAACAACAACAATAATAATAATAATAATAAGTATATGATCACTTAAAATGAGTGCCTCATAAAAGATTACATTCCTGAACCCTAACTACGGGGAACACTTGGGTGGCTTCATACATCGAGTGATGAGCTTAGAGTCAAGAGATCAAAATTCTAAGTTCATTTTTATTATTAACTGGAGGGATATTTCTCTTCTCTAGTTAAAAAGAAAATCATAAGAAACTCAATGTTTTCCGTGGCCTCAGATGGCATCCAGTTGCACTTGGAGGAAATTGCTGCGTCCTAGGGCAATAAGCTTTGGTTTCTCTTGTTTTGATATTCCACAGCAAACATTTAGAAATGGAAACGAAGCCATGTGACATTGTTATTATTCTCTTCTTGGAGACTCTGTGCCTTGCATCTAAAAGGAATGTCTTGACCCTAGTCTTCTCTGAAAAATTGAGATTCAGGATGGGAAGTCTCAAAGGATGCCTTCCGCCACTGCAGGGTTGTAATTCTCTTTATGGGACTGGAGCCGATCATTACTAACAATGGTAGGAAGTAAGTGCCCATCTCACAGCTAGCTCTAAGGCTTCTTGCACCCACCCCGATACTGTTAAACCAAAGCAAACTTCCAATAAAATCAAGTAAGCCATCAAAAGGACTCATCATAAAGGGTTCTGAGGGACCACAGGAAGCAATTTGGGAAAATCCCCAGAGCATTTGTGTGCAGGACAAGGAACTCTCTACAACTGGCTTACAAAAATGGGTACTGCTCAGAGCCTTTCACACATAACACTAACCCCAGGATGGATTGGAACTAGACATTCCCTCTAGAAGCCAGGCAGCTTCTCTCTGTACCTCTCTCACACATTTCCTGGTCTCCACTACATGACTTTCTCAGGTCAACCTCATTTTGTTAATTGTGTTCTCTCCTCACTGATCCATTTGAAAGGCCCCAGGCCTTGTCCAGAGGATCCTTCGGTTCCTCTACACAATAGCTAATTGCTCTGCTTTGGGGTGCTGGGAATGCATATATGCCCATGTATGTGTGTGTGTGTGTGTGTGTGTGTGTGTGTGTGTGTGTATGATCAATGTTGGGTGTCTTCTTCAGTTACTCTGCATTTCATTTTGTTGTTGATGTTTATAAATCTCTCTTTTGTTCATTGAAAATTTTGTATATGTGTACATTAATCACATCACATCTGGCTCCTATGTTCTTTCTACCCCTTCTTCTGCAATGTTTCCCGAGCCTTGAGCCTTGACAGGAAGCTTGGCTCGATGTAGACGTCCCTTTAAGGGCTGAGCATTCAAAAGTCACTTTACTCTAACTAGTTGTGAGTCTCTGCAATTACTACTGCCCACTGCAAAAGAAGTTTCTCCAGTTGATGTTAAAAACAATACTCACGTAGGGACTAAATCACTGGCATAGCTGTGCTGAACTGAAAGGTGGAATCTCCCATCTCTCTTGTGCTAGCAAGCGCCGTGAGGTGCTATGTGCAAAAAAGGTGAACGGAAGCCATTGGCCTCTGCAGCTTCAGAGGTCTTAGGGCTTCTGGTGTGAGGGAAAGAAAGGAAATTGTAAGTTCCTCCCTGGTGGTTTCCTACCCACCTCCACCCCCTCCTTTGCTGGTCCTGTGGTTTGCTGTGTAACAGAAGTAGCATTGCCTGTGCAGTTTCTCTGTTTTAAAGAAGACCTTTCATCTAACCGATGAGGTCACCACTCCAGCAACCCCCCCCACCCCCCGCAGCACTGGGATTATAGGTACATGCTGCTGCATCTGGCTTTTTATCTTGGTGATGAAGATCTGAGATGGGGTCCTCGTGTTCTCTAAACCATCTTCCAGCCCTTGCTTCAGTGTTTTATTCTTGTCGTTGTTGAAATTCTCTGAGGATTTCAAGCACTGTCTTTTCATTGTAATTGTCCTCCCCCCCCCTTGAAGACTCAGCCCAATCACCTTCCCTACCCACTCTACTTTGTGTGTGTGTGTGTGTGTGTGTGTGTGTGTGTGTGTGTGTGTGTGTTTGTCCCCAATTTGTGCTGCAGATACATCTTTGCATGTTTGGCCTTCCACTGGAGAGAGATCAACTCACCAGGGGCTACACTCTTAAAAATGACTAACTCTTCCTTTCCTGGCAGCCATTCATTGCCAATAGATCCTCTTTTAGGGGTAGGAACTCATTCCCACCTTCCCTCTTCAGGCTGGGATTTGGTCTGGCTTGGGCTTGCTCAGGGCTTGTACATGTTGTCACAGTCATGGTGAGTTCATAGGGACATCTGGCTCTCTGTGTTCAGAAAACACCAGGTCCTTATAGTCACCTACCACCTCTAGCTCTTCAACTCTCTATGTCCCCTCGTCTGCCATAATCCCTGAGTCTTGGGAGGAGGATATAGAATAGAGAAGACTCATTTAAGAATGAGCACTCCACGATTATGCTCGGCATCATGACCAGTTGTGGGTCTCGGTGTTATTGGCTATCTACTGCAAACAGATGCTTCTCAGATGAGAGTTGAGAGATGGCATAGCTCTCACGCATGGGTATAATGGCTCCATTAAGAGTCAGTTTGATACTATGTCTTGCTTCAGTACTTATGTCTGAGTTTGCAGTTGCCACATCGCACAGCTTAGGTCTGGCACATAACTGAAGCATCTAACCCACCAGTAATGCATGAGACTTCAAAAGGCATTCCGTAGAATTGCTTCCCCCAGCCTGAAGTGCTTTTGAAAATGAAGAGAATGGAGATAAATAATTACAACTGAAACAATGGTATAAAACAACGGGTTCTCAGCAAAGCTGCCATGTTTGCTCCCCTAAGATTGGAAGAACAATTTTGTTCCTTGTTTTTAAAGAAGGACAAGAAACATCAGAGGAGTAGAGGATTAAGCAAGGGTGTTTTGGATACCCTACGCTATTAGGCAGAGTTTCTGGTTTCCACTCCCTGTGGACTCTCTGATCCAACTCTCTTTCCCTCCCCCCAATAAATAGAATACAAAATAGTTTGTTCCCTAGGGGCCTTGGGAAAATGACCTGATTTTCTCTGATGAAATCCTACCCTGGGCATTGTTGAGAATTGTGAAGTCTTTTCTAAGCACCAAGAAGCTTTAGAATTCTGGGAAAAGCTTTCGTTAGACAAAGGTTACCTGCCTGATTGGCTTTCTACCAACAATGTGAAGCCAGAAAGACGGACAACCTCAACTGTGGACCTCTCAATTACAGTGCGATTGTTTGAATCCAGGTACAGAAAACACACAAGCAAATCAACTTCAGAATGTCTTTAAACACAAGCAACACGCAGTCATTTTAGAAAAATAAAACAAAGCAATAATGATACAATGAGCCATAATCTTGAAAATCCTTTACATCTTTTTATGTGAATACAGATGATATTTTAATGAACTTACGTTATGTTTCCTGATTTGTCTTTCTACCTATCCTTTCAAACTAGCAAAAAGAGTTTGACCCTGGAATAATAGCTACTGTTTACGGGACATCTGGTTTGTAGTTTTCTATGTCCCTGAGCTCTTAGCTTGTTAAACCTTCATGGTCACTTCGGAGCCATTATGAAGATGAAGAGACCAGAGCACAGGGAAGGCAAGTGACTTACCCAGACTCCCAGAGATAAAAGCTGCAAACACCTGCTGGCTGCAGACCTGAGGAGGTCTTCAATACACTCTTAGGCCTCCCTACTTTTGTTTGTGTTTGAGATTCATTCTTTCCCACCATGGAGACTTGGAGGCTGGGAAGGGGGCAGGCGCACAGCAGGGAGAGGAGAAGACAGGAAGCCGATAGGGCAGTCCTGTACCAAGCTTCATTCTCTGCCAGCTGACAAAGATGTAAATAAGGGTAGAGGCGTGGGCTTCAGGAAGATTTTAACTTGCAACATTTTGATTGTTTGCTTACTATTTAAGCCCGACTCCCTAAGGTTAATTATGTTTACAGATATTTTCTTTAATGTTTGCCTAGTAAGGAAGAACATCGTGTTTGGTGATGGGATTTAACAAACCAGGCTCAGTGAAATGACTAATCTTCCACAAGTTTTATTCCTCCCTGCCCTGCCCCCCAAAAAAAGCAATGTCTTATTTTGCTTATTGGCCCTTTTCTCTAGTATCTGGATTACTGTCCAGTATCTGAATGTAACTGCTACTATGGAATGTAGCCAAGCCTGAGCTACACAGCAAGACAATGTCTCTAAATAAAGAAAGGATAAATAAATCTACCCAGTGGCTGAAAGCAACAATATATTACAGAACACATAACAAGTGACATGGTCAGAAGAAATACATTGTTAACTGTCTGAATACAAATGCAATAAAAAATTATTAACAATAAAACGTATATTATAGTATCTTAGTGTTGCATGGAGTTTTTCTTAATGAACAAACATAAGGTAGAAGAAAATGTGTTACAAGCTTTAGATATTCTTCATCTTTTGGCCTGAATCCATAAAGGTACTCTTGGCTTGAGGGATTTCACATCCTTCATCACTTCCCTCAGATATTGATGAGGTTGTGGGAACATTCTTTTCGATCTGTGTGATTTTGTTCACGAACTAGCTTACAATCAGAGTAAAGTAAAAATGAGGTCTAGAAATGCACTTCTAATATATGGTTGTTTGAGTTTGCTTCCTGTGATAAACACCATGATCAAAAGCAACTTGAGGAGGAAAGAGTTTATTACATCTTCCAGGTTACAGTCTATCATCCAGACAAGAGGCAAGTCGGGGCAAAGAGTTCAAAGCAGGAGCTTGAAGCAGAAACCACAGAGGAATATTGCTTACTAGATGGCTCCCTCTGGCTCTCTCAGCTACCTTTACTTATACATCCCAGGTCCACCTGCCTAGGAATGGCACCACCCACAGTGGGCTGGGCTCTTCTACATCAATCAACAATCAAGAAAGCGATACCCACAGACGTGACCATAGACAAATCTGGTGTCTCAACTCCTCAACTAAAATTCCCTGTCCCCAGGTGAGTCTAGGTTTTCATCAGATTGATAAAAATGAACGGTGACAATTGTTATAACCAGCAACGGTAATGGCTTAAGGGGGAAAAAATTGAACTAAGTAGACATTGATTTAACCAAAACACTTCCTTGACATTAAAATGCTCAAAATTTAGACTCCGAACAAATCTGAAGAAAGAGCCAAGCTAGAGTTTGGGTGGCAGGGTGCTTGTTTAGCATGTTAAAATAAGCTACCCATTGAAGTGCTTATTAAATAAAATAAGGAACTTCTGAGAGACTCGTGTAAGAGAGGAAACACACTGACAGGATTTAGCTTACTCTAAAGGTACATGGGAATAAAGAATTGAAGCAAACAACAACAACAACAAGAAAACAAAACAAACACCAGAAAAACAAAGCATCAATCCAAAAAAAAATATAAAGAAATCACAACAAAGAAACATAAATTATATTTTTAAAATACTAATAAAAATTAAGACACTTTAATCATAGAAGTTCAGGTTCAATAAATTTCAGACTATTACATCCTTTAGTGAGATGGAAAGCTATTGCATAGTATATCAGAAAATGAACAAATTGGAGCCAAGAACCATCAATAGCAGAGGCTTAAACATTAGTTTGAAACGTAGCCAAGCCAGCATTTGATTTTGTGTCTCTGTGTGTTTTTTGTCTACTAAACAGCAATGTATTGTAATCAAAAGCCAACCAAAGTATAAAACTGTCGATGTTTTCAAATATGATGTCAATATCAAACTACTGCAAATTGATTAAGCCATCAAGAAATTAATAATGGTGGTGGAAGTTAAACATAAGACAGTTGATCATGTTCGCATCTGTAGAGCCTTCTGTCTACTCTTGGGATAAGCTACATTCTTTCCAATAGTCCAGGAAATGTTTTCAAAGACTGAGTACATTCCAGGCTGTAAAAGATGTTTCCAACAAATATATTTAAAACCACATAGATTATAATCTCTAATCATAATATGTAGCAAGATAGGAACTGAATTCCAGAGAGAGAAAGAAGAGGCAGTAGAAAGAGGAGGAGGAAGAAAGAGGCATGGCCTTCTAAGAGAGAAGGCATTGAGAGAAGAGGGGGAAGGGAGGGGAGAGGCAGAGCCACAACTCTTTATAGGTATGAAAGGAAACCACGAACAAAGCACATTTGATTTGATCCGTGTGCTCATCTCTGGTAGAACAGTGAAAGCTAGGTAGTGGTTTCTGCAACCAAAGTTGCACATTAACTGATAGTTGCTGCTTCTGGCACAGGGAGCTTCCTGCCTCTCAGATGTGGACAGAGTTCTAAGCTAAAGAAGGTGATCGTAAAACTTCAGATGCTTCCGAATCAGAATGAAAACACAAACAGGGTTGTGTGTTTGTGCCACACCCATTCTGCAGTCGACCGAGGGAAACATTTTCCTCAAATGTCATAGACTCTAGAACGCAGCAGAGGAAATGTTCAGAAGTCACGCACGCAGAGCTAACATCGGTCCTCTAGTGCCCATGCTGCGGAATCCTAGGGATGACATCGCCAGCACTCTTTCCATAACACCACAATGTTAACATTCCAAAGGAGCCCAGAGCCTCAGAGTCAGGATCTAGGATGCCAGAGAAAGGATGGAGAGCAATCTCCACAAATCCTGGGGTTTTGTATAAAGACAACAGCTAAGAAGGAAGGAAATAGCAAAACCCCTGCCAACACTGTTGAGTCTGGATACCATCTTGAGAATGTCCCATTTCAATAATTGGAAAAGCACCCATATGAGCCAGAGCTTGATGTCACATGACTGCATCAGGTAATTACTCATCTCTCTCTTTTGCCTTGTGTCGTCAGGGGTGAGCAAAGGATGAGTACCACAGTCTTCCTGAGGCAGAAGGTTTGGTCAGTCAGTCAACCAGTATTTTTAACACAAAGATGACATATCAAAAGGATACTTTTGTTTTGTAGATAGATATTTGTCTCTTTGTATTAATTTCCTTTTGTGCCAGTGTATTGAAAATTACTTGGTAAGTAGAAGTAGTGATTATGTTCGACAAAAACTACCTGCCCCACACATTGTATTGACTCCATGGCTCAAAATGAAGGTCCAGGTAAGGATCAGCATTGTGAGAGAATCCAAAAACAGAATCAAAATTTACACAAAACACTCACACATTTTCCTAAGAAGATGAAATTCATTATAATTGTGTTTTAGACAAGGTCTCTTTATGTAGTTTTGTCTGACCTAGAACTCACAATGTAGAACAGACAGGTCTAGAACTAACAGATTCTCTTGCCTCTGCCTCATAAACACTGGGACTGAAGGCATGTACCATTCTTTCTTTATGATAAAGTCATTACTCTCTTCCTCTGGAGTCTCCATCTGTTCTAATGGTGGAGAAGATTGAAAATTGTCAGTGGAGGTTTAATTATGATGCCCCTGTTACATCATAACAGGTGATTCTTACTTAAACTCAAACTTCAATGAGAAAATAGCTATTAAATTTAAAGAATGAAGCTTTCCTTCTCAGAAGTCCCTTCGCCCGTTCCTCTTTTCTAAACACGCACAGTGGGGAAAAAAAAAAAAAAAAACATAGGAAATTTCCAGAAGATAGGGAAACTAGAAAGCATTGCTTAGTGGGGAAGGAGGAAGAACAATTCTGGGTAGGTACAACCAGTCACTGAAAAGACTGCAAGCTCCACCACTCTACCAGGTGATGAAGAAAGTAGAATGCCTTGCTCCAAAGGTCCTTGGAGCCTTTGGTGTCCCTGGCTAAAGACTGCCCCAAGTCATTGCTTAGGGACACATCTGACTAGTGTTTGCTGGAGTTTAGTTGATCCTACTGTTTTTTATGGAATACTATGCTATCATCTGCTGCTGAAGCCCAAGGTCCCTGTGGCCTTCACATCGCTCAGACCCTTGCTCTCTGTTTCCTCTTGCTTCCTTGCCCTGGTCCCAAGCCCATGCCAAGACAGTGTTGTCCTCGGCGCATTGGTGACCTCTGACAGAGACAGAAGGAGATGGAGATCGTGAGGAATCTTTCAGCCATGGTGGACATGGTGAGAATGCTAGGAAGGATTGACTCTCCCTCACACCATCTCGGGGGTTCTAGAGTTTTTAATGTATCATCAATCTCTGTCCCAAGTTTGCCTAAGGTTGACAGAAGGAGGGAGCTCATAGTCTTCAATGACCAGCTGTACCCTCTCAGAGTCTCTCTGCTTCCTCTCTCCTCCGTCCTCCCCTATTCCTCCTCCCTCCTCTTTCCTCCCTCCTCCCTTGCTAATATTTTCCATTTCTTCTTCCTCTCTACCAGAAATTCCCATCAGTCATTCTCTCTACTTCTCTATACAGTAACATTGATCCTACAGGATCTAGCTGGACTCCTTACATTTTTTTTTTTAATCCTCTAGATGTTTGGAAAACCGTGTTCTTTCTCCATAGAGGCTTATTTCTGGAATGATATCTCGCTGTGGACTCAAAAAACACCATCCTGAAATTTTAGACATCCAACTTGAGTCCCTCTTCTCACTCCCTACATTAGCCACCCTAATTTTTCCAGTGTCTTTGGACACATCATCCCTTCTCATTTACTCAAAATAGGATAATTCACGCCAGGTATAATGGAGCACTGCTATAACCCACTTACAATCCCAGTACTTGGGAAGCTGAGGCGGATGAGATCATGGGTTCAAAGACAGGCAGGGCTATGAAAAAAGAGGGGAGTGAGGAATAAAGTGAGAGAGGGTGTAGGAAGGAAAAGCAGCAGAGAAATCAAAACAAGATGGCCCAGAAATGTAGGAATGCTGCAAAAAAACCAATTGACTAGGTAATTGCTAGCAACCCAAGGCCCAAGGCCTGCTGAACTCAGGGAATGGGTATCAAACTCAGCAGAGAGTATACAAAGAGGAAAGATAACTTTCCGTTAAGGTCCTAAGGACCCCAAGCCCTCTTCTCAGGTTAGGATAGAAACACTAGCATCACTGCCCTTTTTAGCATCTTTTGAGATGGCACTGGAGCAGCCCATGGCCTAACTTAGCTGGATGCTGGAGACAAGTCAATGTCCATCTATGTATAGACAGTTGTCCCTGGGAGCCTGGTTCACGCATAGATGCTCAAGAGCCGTGTGTGTGTGTGTGTGTGTGTGTGTGTGTGTGTGTGTGTGTGTGTGTGTTGTAAGCATTTCACTTCTGCAGAGTATGGCAATCAATACAGAAGCCAAGCAACTGGTCAGAGGGCAGAGGATGCATAAGTGTGAGACGGTCAGTCTGCATGAATAAGTTATCTATAGTGGGCCCTCTCCATGTGTGGCTCAGGGAATATTGCATAGAAGTCAACAGAAAGGTGGTAAGAGCCAGAGATTAGGGAGGAATCTGAGAAGCTGTCTTCTGGACATATCAGACCCATTGTTATACCCGGTCCATAGCAGCCATGGCTACCGGCATAAGGCCTGTATAAGACAGAACCCACCAACGTTCTAACATAGGCGGGAGGGGCTCTCATGAAGTCCCAGCCCTAGCTGAGAAGCTTTGGCGGTCGAAGGCTGCTAAGAAAGGAAGAGTCAGTTTTCTTCAGGGAACTGGTCTTTGTTGTCTATGCTCCAGTGGGTGGACCAACACCCATGCACACAAGGACAGTAGGGATCGGACTCAGCAGACCTTGAAGAGCAGTCTTGAATGAGTATGGTAGGACATCTGCGTTGAGTTGGGAGGGGAATAGGGAAGTTGATATGAACAAAGGGAAGTTGATATGAACAAAGGGAAGTTGATATGAACAAAACACATTGTAAACACATGGAGCCATCCAAGAATCGATTTAAAAACGGGAAAACACTTGATGTAGCATTTGCATGCATGCCACCTCTGCCACACCCAGTCATCCTTATACAGTGGAGATTGTTGTTCCGCATTGTTTAAGTGATGAGGGCACAGAAAATAAGTCTGCCCACGTACAGGACCTATGCATTTTCCCTCTGAAGTCTTTCAATCCATAGCCATTTGGACCTATGCATGCAGAATTCTTGAATGTGGAGAGAATTATCTGGGGTTTAGAACACAAGTTAGAATCACCCTACAAATCTCAGCAAATAGCAGCTCCGTGTACTTAGCCACTATTGTGAAACTTAAGAGAAGCTGTGCATTTGGTGTGTGCGTGAGTACACTGCATATATGTGTGTTGTGGTGTACACATGCATACAACTTTATCTCTGTGTCAACAGGCAGGGAGATGCACGCACACACGAGTGTGTGTGGAGGCCAGAAGCCAATGTCACATGTCCCCGCTTATATTTTAATTCTCTACCTTATTTCTCATTGAACCCTCTACCGAATCTAGTGAGGGTGGGTTGGCCAGTGAGCTCTGGGGATCCACTTGTCTCCATTTGTAGCATTACAGGGATGATCCACATTCAGATCCTTATGCCTCATAGCAACTGCACCATCTTCACAGCCCCAAGAAATGTTCTTAATCCCTGTCTTACTCCACCGAACCATTGGGAAATCTTGCAGAAACTACTTCCAAACTGGTCGTGTCGTCAGTACCTCCCTCTGTGTTGCCTAGACTATACAGCCCAGCCACAGTGGGCTGTCTCTTTCAAGAGGATATATAGCCTTCTCCCCATTTCTCCAAGAACTCATCATAACTCTGTTATTAGGAAGGTCACTTTAATGCCCACCACTTAGCAAGGTTTTCTGGTGGTAAGAGTGGCCAGTCTCTGTCCCTCCTGGCAAATCTGTTCCTGTCGGTGTTACTTTATCTTCATAAGATCCTTCTGGTGGTAAACAACATTAACATCTCCAGGTGACAGATAGGCCAGCTAAGGCTAAAAAATTGCTCAGGAGCCAAGGAGATGACAAAGGAATATGCCTACGGACTAGTTAAAGGTCTAAGACTGAAACCAAATTGTCTGAGCCAGGCATGGAGCTGGAGAAAGAAGAGAAACACGGGGAAATATAGGCTTCAAAGTCATGGCCAAGCATGGACATCTGAGATGGGTGTATGGCTCCGTTTGGTTCTAACAGTCTCCACTGTATAGAAAAGGGCCCATTTTGGCCACTAAGTTTTTCTTTATCCGTGTGTGTGTGTGTGTGTGTGTGTGTGTGTGTGTGTGTTCATGCCGATTACATCCACATGTGTTTATTAACCTTTGGAGGCCACAGGGCAATCTCTAGTATCATTTAGTCAAGTACCATCCATTCTGATTTATAAAACACTAGCCTTGAACTTGCCTAGTAGGGTAGGGTAGTTGACCAGTGAACTTCAGGGATCAAACCCAGGTTCTCTCTGGCTTGCAAGGCAAGCACTTCACCAACTAAGTTATCTTCCCCCCCCCTCCATCCCCATACTATCAGCTCTCCAAGGAGCTGATGATAAGTCTCAAACTCCAGATACACCTACCTCAGCCTCCTGACTCTCCCGGGTGCTAGTATTGCAAGCATGCTTCATCCAGGCCTGTAATACACCCACTTATCCATGCCCATCCACCCTTTAATTGATTAATTTTAAATTTTTAATTGAATTTGAAAGCTGAATGAGTACAATGTGCCAGGAGTTTCCAGTTTACAACCATTGCTGACTACAATAGAGAGACTCCCCCATCACTTCAACAACCTCCACTCATGATATCAGGGATACCAATAGCCCTTCCAGGGGTCCAAACCCAGAATGTATTTCCCATCAAACTGGCGGCCATGTTTGCAAGCTCAATTAGTAGGATATGACGGACATGACTTAAGTAGTATGCTAAGTGCTTTATATGAGTTATAGCCGTTACCCTTCCCCATGTCCCTGCAATTTTCATGTCTATAATTATCCACACTTTACTGATGGCAGCACAGGGTTCAGAGACATGAAGTCACAAGCCTAAAGTTACAAAGCAGAGAAGAGCGGAGCTAAGCACTGAATGCAGGCTTCTCTCTCACTCCAAAACTTAAGCGTATTATACCAATCACAGAGAGCTGGGCTCTGCACAACGCCAAGATTCTAGATGCACAAACCATTCTTCCAGGTCAGGTGCCTTGCCCTCTGTATGCCTCAAAATTATGCATTCTGCTCTGTCGCCTGCTAACCAACCATCCAAATATTATGCTTCCTAAAAGTACCACGAACCCTGTCAGAAGAGCAAATAGAAGCAGAGATAAGTAAAGCTGGGCACAGGACAGTGTGTCCTTGGAAGCAGGCAGGCTGGCAGGAGAGCAAACAAGCCGGTGAAATTTAATAGGAAGGCAGCTCTGCTGAATTATGCTACAAATGGCTTTGGGGCTTTCACCTTTTGTGAAATACTTGGTTTATAAAGGAAATTTTCACTGTAAAAGAGTAGGTTATTCTTAAAACTCTGAGCTAAGTGTCCTGAAACACCAAGAACAATAATAAATAAGTCATGCCATCTGTGAGCATCAAGCACTCTCTGACTTTTATTTAATACTTTTTATTACTTATTATTTGATGAGGGGAGGAGAGAGGGGGGGAAGAGAGAGAGAGATAGTGTCTGTTCTCTCCTTCCTTCAAATGGCTCCCAGGGATCAAGCTCAGGCCCTCAGACTCAGCAGCAAGCTCCTTTATGCACCAAGCCATCTTGCTAGCTCATTTTCTTCTCTTTTGAATCATTCTTGTTCTCTCTAGATGCTCTGGCCATCCCTTACATCATGGCTATCACTCTCCCTGTATCCACATGTCTTCGGACCTAGTTAGTTCAAAAGCAATAACAAGATCTGACCAGGCAAGCTGCAAGGAAGAAAAACCTAGGGTTGCACACATGCACCTATTACATCATTTGCTAAATCTATTGTCGATCCTTGAATTGCCTCTGATGTCCCAGACTAGGTGACTCAGGCTCTGGGACCTGTTCTTCGAATATGTCTAGCACGGTTTTGAGAGTTACAGCAATAAATGACAAGACTTGACATTCAGATGACGTGTTGCCAAAACGTTTCAATTCTTCATAGCTCTAGCAACAACAGTTTCCCCAACTTACGAGCTCTTGTGTCTTCATCCCCAGTCTTCCTATGAAAACTCTCCTGAAGAGTTCTCCACTAGCCAGTAACAGCAACAACTCCCACGCATCTCCAAGCACTAGCAGTGGGGAAGGGGAGGTGGCTCAGTGGGTCAGGTGCTTGCCGTGGAAGCATGAAGGCCAGAGTTTGGTCACCAGAACAGCCGCGCCACACACACACACACACACTCCCAAGTGCTAGGCGTAGTGACATTTGCCTGCAATCCCAACACTGGAGAATTCAAAACAGGAGGGTCCCTAGGACTCAGTAGTCAGCCAGTCTAGCTTAACTGGCAAGTTCCCAGCCAGTGAGAGACCGTGTCTCAAAGGAAGTGGGTGGAGTTCCTGAGTATAACAAAGAAGGTTGTCCTCTGTCTTCTATACGTACGTGCATACGTAGAGACTTGTGCACTAGAACATAAACACGAATACATGCGTATGTAAAGAAATCCACTCTCCTCTCTCAATCCCCTCAATCCAATACATCAGTGAGTCTCATCAGTCCTGCCTCCAGAACCGTCACCCATCCTCCTTTCTCCGCCTCCTGTGACACTGGACCTGTGGTCCTGTGCGCTCTATTGCATCCCCCACCACCACCACCTCCTCCCTCCCTCCCTGTCTCATCCTTTTCCTCTTCAATCTGTTCCTCAAAAGTCAGCCAGATTAACTTTCATAAAGTGCAAATTCCATCATGACGCTTTCCCTTGGTTTCCATCACTGTCAGACTACGATCTGAAATCATAGTTATTACCCATGAGGTCTTGTGCAGGGCACGGGCTTTTCTTTAGCCTCATCACATGCTGCTTCCTATCTCAGCCACTCTGGCCACAATGGCTTCTCTCTATTCCTCAGATACTCTTAAACTCTGATTCAAAGACTTTGTTTCTCCATCAAAGATTTTGTTTCTCCTGTGCACACTTTGTGAAGCCCAGTTTCCATCTGGGTGGCTGCCATGAACCCCAGGGTTTCTGCTCTAAATTCTGTTGCCAAAGGGCTTTTACAAACATCTAATTTCAGCTTCTCCCTCAGCATCTCCTGTATTTCTTTCTGGCACCTTCCATAAACTACATTTACCTTCCTGATTTCTTTACTGACTTGGTCCTGCTGGGCCTCTAACAACTAGCATAGATCCTGGGGAAGGGGGCAGGGGAGCAGGAGCGGCAGAATAGATATCAATAAATAATTAAATAAATATTTCTGCACAAAGTCAAGGAACAACATGTTTCTCCTTCAATAAAGCATATATGGGGGGGGGGGAATACCACAACTTTGGCTGTGCAATGTACAAGCGAGCAGCTACATAAACTTATATTAATAATATATTTTTAAAAATTCGTTAAGATTGACAAAGATATTATCTGATTACATTGAGAGGGTGGTAATAAACATGTTTAATTTCAGAGAGAAGAAATCTGGCCACATCCTGTTAGTTACTAGATTCTGGGGCTTTTAAAAATGATTATTTTTCATCAATATCTTATGAAAATAATTTTTAGGTGTCAGTAGCTGTTCTCTGGAAGAACATCTCAGCTCCCCAGCAGCCCCTGAATAACTCCATTCCTCTTGACAAGGCCTGGCTTAATTGAGTCCTGTGGGATCAGATATATTTGCGTAGGGCCTAATAAGATAAATTGCCAAAGCCTCAATGCAGCTTTGTAAACAAGAATTTCAAGGTGTGAGGAGTACTTTCAGAGGAGGTCTCTGGAGAAATAAATAATCGTTTATTTATTGAGTGTAGATTTGCTTAATGTGCCAAAATATACCTCAGGGTTGTCAGTTCAAGGGCCACAGCTTGCTAGAAATGTTGAGGAATCCAGCGAGTGGACACAGAGCAGATGTTTTCCTAAGCTGAACACTTTTGTTTTCCTTCGGAAAAAAAAATGCCTAGCTTCCAGCCACTGTGTATACAGGAATTGCTTAAGTTGGGTCTTTGGGAAAAAGAAACCCCACACAATGCAAGCCAGACCTGGTGGTGTAAGCCTGTAATCTCAGCTACTCAGAAGACTAAAGGGAGGTGATTCCAAGTTTAATTGCCTTGGTAAATTAGGAAGACCCAGTATCAAAAATTAAAGATTAAAAAGGCTGGTTGGGGTTGGGAATATGGCTCTGTTAATAGAACGCTTACCTAACACACACACACACACACACACACACACACACACACACTCACACTCCACATGCATGCACAAAAACACATAAAACCCTGGGTTCAGTTCCCAGCACCACATACATGGATGTGGTAGCACATATATGTAATCCTAGTACTCAGGAGGTAAAGTCAGAAAGATTGGAAGTTTAAGGCTATCCTCAGCTACATAGTGAGGATGAGGTTACATGAGGCTACATGAAATGGGGGGGGGAGGAGTATAGCTCAATGGTGGAGAACTTGCCTAGTATACTTCAAATCCTAAATGTAGTGTGCTCGCTCGCTCTCTCTCTCTGTCTCTCTCTCTCTCAGACAGACAGACACACACACACCTCAACTCTCCCTCCCTGTAGTAAACATTTTGAATCACTTGTTTCTCTCTACCCTCCCCCAATGTGCTTCCTTCTGCCCATGAGTTTGCCTCATGCCAGGTACAGCACTACATGACAGAGAAATGCCTGTGCTCACAGTAGGCAGAATCCAGGGCCACATATAACCTAGCATCTCATAAATAAGTAGACATGTGACCTGTCTGAACACTGAAGTGTGGCTGTTTATCACAAGAGCAAATTTACTCACAAGCGATGACCAGGGGAAAGATGGGTCTGCACCTGCAGGCAGGAATGGGAGGTGTCATGGACAGGATGCAAAGGAAGTGACCCTAGACACTCCCAGGAGAATGAGGACAGGGGTAGAGTGGGCAGAAGGAACTGGACAGAGGGAGAAACTTGGGCCAAGTCACCAAGGCTCTGGAGCCTGAACCATCCCTGGGGAGGGAGTAACAGAGAGAGTGGAGGCATGAGCAGACTTGCATCAGGAAGGAAGGGAAGACCTTTGCTGAGTGAGAAGGTGGGCACTTGGGAGTCACTAAATACCCATGTTGGAAGATCCTAAAAAAGATGCACAAACAATTTAAAGTGGAGGGACATGTCCACAGCTAATATCTTCAGTCCACAAAAATTAAACAATTTGATAGGTTAGTGTCCCATGGCTGTGACTGTAGGACCATGAAAGGCAGCCTGGTTTCTGGTTGAGCTAAGGTTTAAAACCCTGGAGACCCAGTGGCGGGTGGTCCCCAGCAGGGGATAACCATACAAGGGACATTAGGCATTTTGCCATGCTCCTGGGTCCCAGGATCCTGACACAAGGCCGCAGCTCTCCATAGGTCTGGGACCATCAGTCATGTAAGGGCAATGCCCCAAGCCCCTCCACAGGTAGAGGTGTGGTCACATAGCCTCAAGACATCCCCATTTTAATGAGATACCTAGAGCCTTAGCCAATAAACTCCCCTTCCCAGCCACTCCTCCCTGCAAAAGGTATTTTAATCTCAGCCCCACCCTGAGAAAGTGAGGTACCGGTTCACTCATCACCACTCTCCATCATGACAATAAATGCCCTAAAACCATGGACTGCCTCTCTTCGTCGGGATCCACTGTGGGGAGCAATGGAACAGGCCTTTGTCTAAAGAGCCCCGTCTAGTCTCCCACAGAAGGCCTCTCAGCGCTCCCAGCCATAGTCTCTACCAAACCAACCCAGCTAGCCACCCGACAAGCCAAAGACTCAGTCCCCTGTGGGACACAGCCCCACACTCGCCAGGTAGTGCCGTGTGGTGAGCTCAGTCAAACTTCCCGTGTCCAGCCTCCCCCAGAGACCCAAGCCCTGGGGTGGATGCGGGACTCACACCACTATAATCCAACATGTGATAAAAGACTGGAAGAAATCAACTTTGAGGAGAGGAAGGTTTACTTCTGTTCACAGTTTCAGCATTGAGTCAGCAGACTCTGTTGCCTCTGAGCCTGAAATTAAGCAAAGCATCACTGTGAGGTCGTCATGGTGAGGAGCAGGAAGAAGTGCAAATCTGCTCACTTCTTCATCTGAAGACAGAAAGAGAAGGGAGCAGAAAGGTCAGGGGCAGACTACACCCTTCAAAGGCACACAGGCCCCAAGCACCCACTTTCTCCCACTAGGCCACACCTATATTTTTATGACTTCTCTGAGGTACCACAAGTTAGGTATCTTTAACACATGGGATCTGGGGGAGCATCCCAGATCACAAGATGGCTCTGATTTAAATATGAACTGTCTCCCTGTAGAACTCGTGAGTTTAACTGCTTACTTGTCAGCTGGCGGATGAGGTTGAGTTTGTGAAACCTTTAGATGGAACATCGTTGGAGAAAGTGGATCATTGGGGTGAGCCTGAAGGTTACATAGCCCTGCCCAGCTTCCTACTCACTTTTTGCTTCCCGAGGGCTGGTGCAGTGTGACCTGCCAACCTCCTATTCCTGCTATCATGGCTTCCCCACTGTCATGGACTGTCTCCTTTCAAACTGTGAACCAGAATAAACCCCTCCTTCCTAATTGCTTGTCAGGCATTTGGTCATAGATCTAAAACTGTAAAAGCTGTAATGACCAGTATCACTTCTCAGGATTGCTAGCCCTCTCCCAGCTCTGTCTTCTTCAAGAATCAGCTGACATTATCAATTTCTTCTCTGTCCACATTAAACAACTTTTCATGATGTTGGAGGTCCCAGTTCAATCTCTTCCTCACTTGGCCACACACCAGCTGAGTCGTTTATAGGTCACTGGGTCATTTAGACCTAACGGTGGACTTGTGTTTTTCTTCTCCATGTTCAGGCTTTCTCATGAAAAGAAAAGGGAGAAGAAAAAGCATGAAGAGCTTCCAGAGGGCCACCACTCACCTCATGGTCAGATGCTGTGGGACAAGGAAGGTGTCAGGAGTCCTGGGAGCAGAACTAAAGAGGCAGGAGAAGATGGGGCTGCAGAGGAACTACGAAAAGATATGCAAGGTAGGAAAGCCCAGGCCTGGCATACTTGTGGGTATAAAGGGGTTTACAAAACAGGACTCCAGAGCTAGAATCCATGCCCACGACAAGGGCAAAGCTAGTGTCATAAGACTAATCATATGTAATATGTAATATATTATGTTTTAATATAATAACAAGTCTGCAGAGAAACTACCATCTGTGATGAAACTTTTGGCTCAAAAACTCTACTTTTCATTGTTATCAAAAAATACCTGACAAGAACAACATAGGAGAAGGAGGATTTGTTTTAATATAATTCTATTTAAAAATATTACTCTTTGTGAATTTCATATATTTCTACCATGTTCATCCTGACTCCTCTTCCTAACTCTTCCCAGATCTACCTCCCCCAGACTTGATCCTCTTTTTAAAAAATAACCCATTGGATCTAATTTGTTCAATCTATATACTCTTCTCTGTGTGGTCACCCACTGGATCATGGTCAACCTACCAGAGGTCACACCCTTAAAAGGAACTAACTCCTCTCTCAAGAAGCCATGAATTGCCAATAGCTCCTCAGCTAGGAGTGGGATTTTATACTCACTCACTCACCAACCCCCATTCCATGCAGAATTTTTTTTTTCTGTTTGGGGTGTGCACTGACCTTGTGCTTGCTGTCACAACTGCAGTGAGTTCAGGTGTGAAACTGTTTTGCTGAATCTGAAAGCCACTATTTCAACCTATTCATCCAAAGCCTATATCACTCTTACAACCTTCCTGTTCCCTCTTCCGTAGTGATCCTTGGGCCCTGGGAGGAGAGATGCAATATGGATATCCAATTTGGGGATGAGCACCCCAATTACTCTTATCTTGTGAATGTTGGACAGTTATGAGTCTCTGTGTCAACCACCATCTACTACAAAAAAGAAACTTCTATGATGAGAGCTTGTAGATGTAATAATCTATGGTTGTAGTGATAAGTCATTAGGAATTGGTTTAATATTATGTCCATTTAGTAGAATAACATTAGTATGTTCTCTATCAGGGCCTATTACTTGTCTAGACCCAGGTTCTTGGCCTGATAATGGCATCCGGGTATGAGTTTCATCTTATAAGAATGGGACTTAAATCCAATCAGAGTAGCTGGTTCCTCCCATGATGTTCATACCATTATTGCACCAGTGGACATGTCTTGTCTGGCCAGTTATTATAGCTCACAGGTAAGACGGTTAGTTACATGTCTTCTCAGTAGTGTGTATAACACCTTTCAGTATATAAAAGCTAGCCGATAGGGAAGAAGCATCCTTATCTCTTGACTATATCAATAACAATGCCAGGTTTTTGTGGGGCAGGTCTTAACTCTCATGATCTTAGACCAATATTGTATCAGTAAGCATATCTTGACAGACTGGTTGATAATATAGTTCCCAGAGTTCATAGCTGGTCAAAATTTTACTTAATTTTTTAAAAAGATCCTCTTCAAGAGGATCTGACTGAAGTGTACTGGAGCTTGAGCCTTGGGGATACTTGGCTTTGGCAAGGGGCCCACAACTCTTTGCCCCTTTGCTTTTGTGTGTACAGAGTTGGGTTCCCCCATGCTGAATGGAGCCTTCAAATACCAGTGAGGTTCATACCTGAATCCCAGAAACATTCCCATAAAGGGAACAGCTACTAACCAATGAGAGTTCTCTTCAAGGATCAAGAACAAACCTTGCCTAGTGCCAACAGTAGGTGCCTTCAGGGCCAGGGTAATGATGCTGTACCTGATAGAGATGAAGCAGAGCCATGTCAAAGCCCCTCCTTCTTTCTACTCCTGCAAATTCTATCTTTTAATGGAGGAATTTTTATTCCTGTATTTATTTATTTGTGAGACAAGGTTTAAATTTGTTTATTCATTCATTTACGTATTTATAGACACCGTCTCATGTACCACAGGCTAGCCTTTTACTCACTATGTAAAGGAGGATGCCCTTGAATTCCAGATCCTCTTGCTTCCACTTCTGAAGTGACAGCTATGTACCACCAGATCAAGTTATGTTGGGGAACAAACCTGAGGCTTTCTGCATCTTGGGCAAGCATTCTAGCTACTGAACTACTAAGTGAGCTACACCCCAGTTCTTCTGGCAGATTCTCTGTTCTCCCTCTGTCCCTTGCTCCCAGCCTCACCTGGGTAGATACCACAGAATTGTTTTAGCACCAAAGGTAAGGACTTTCCACCCTCAAGGTACCCACACTGACTGAGCTGAGAGAGCTTCGGAGAGGCAAGCTGTCTTTACATTTTCATGTCTTTCTCTAGCTAAAGGAATCGAACTCTTTGCTAATGCATATTGGGTCTGCTAAGTGGGCTTCGAAGACAGAGGGACAAACCAGGGGGTGATTTTGAGATAGATAGCTCTCTGTGACCTCATTTACAATCTGAAAGACAAAGGCCCTCCTGGTCATGAACATGAAGCCATTAGTGCTGACGAGATTGACAAAATGCATTTGCCAAATTCTCCCAGTGACCTCCAAGGACCCAGCCACACAGAGTCCAGAATGGGTTTCACTTTATGCAGACACCACATGCTTTATGAAAATGTACAGTTTTGGTCCCCAGAAAACCCCTTCTTGCGGTGGCATTCAAGACCATGAGAGCTAGGAACACATGACCCTGATAAGGAAGAGCTCAGCAAACGGATCACCTGTAAAGCTTGCCTTCCTTCCTACTCCTCAGGAGAATGGTGGAGGAGGCAAAGAAGAGATGACCTGCAGCAAAGGTGAACAGAAAAGGAGCTGAGATCCTTCATCTTGGGATAAAAGCTTTGGCTTTAAAGCCAAGGAAGCAAGGAATAATCAGTGCTTGAAGGTGATGCTGGAATCAAAGGTTGTACACATCTCCTGTCAGTCACCTTCTAAGAGTCTCCCATGAGCCCTCAGGTTTCCTACTGCCCCGTACATTCATACTGACTCTCTCCCTGCTTTCCCAGTGTATCTTTTTCTCCAAGTCTGTTTAGGGACCAAAGTCCCCTAGATTTCTTACCTCTACTCTGTGCATCACTTATGCAATCAACAGTGACAGAAGCTTCAGACAGAGCTGTGGATGGAAACCACATTCTGCCTTTCGCTCAACAAATACTTGCTGAGCACCCACTGTGCATCAGGCACTGTTCCAAGAACTGAAAACATTCTGGAAAATAAAATAAAAAATGGTCAAAGGCATGAAGAAAATGTAATACCCAGTCTCCAAACCATCCTATCTGTGCAGAGAGCAGTTCTGTTAGGGGTGGGGTGGGTGTTGAGCATCCTTCTCATCCCATCTGGGCCAAGTAAATTTTATCAGGCGGTTAGCACTCAAACTCTGGGCAAGGAGTGGGGAACATTTAATCCTTGTGCCTGAGTTCAGAACCCACTCACCATACTTCTTTCAAGTCTGTGTGTTTCTTATTTACTTCCCACATCAAAGCAACTAGAATTTTCTTCCATCTTGGGGTGTCCTCCCACTTCTGACCCTAAACGTTCAGGAAATTACAAAGCGAGTTTCCAACAGATGCTTTTGCCAGAGCCAGGCAGGTTTCCAAGTCTATCAATTTACTTTCCCTCCATCTCCCAAGCCCGACATACTGTGGAGAAAGAGACATAGGAACTGGGTGGCCTTGCTGGTTTTAGAACTAACGAGTGCAGAAATAAGATTGGCTTCCACTGACTGACAAGGCACCTACAGAAATGTTAGTATTTCAAATGGAATTGTGGTGTGTGGATGGGCATGTACGTGTGCATGTGTGTGTGTGTGCACGTATGTGAGAGAGAGAGAGACAGAGACAGAGTCAGAGTCAGGCATGTTTGAAAAAGAAATGGGTTTACTTGGAAATGTGTGGGTCCCACAGTAATTTCTGGAATCTATGTGCAGACAAATGACAGAGATGACAGACTGAAGAGTTCACAGTCCTCCCTCATCCAAAAGGTGTGTATCAGATGCGACTGAAGTCACAACCCTTGCTTAAAATCTGTTTCTGCTTGAGGGTATCAAGGAAAACTTTGGAGACTGCAGATCAAAAAAGCCTGCTCCAATTTATCCAGACTTGGAGAAAACCCATCTTTCAGGCCGATGTTGCACAATCACACTTCTTGGTGGGATGTGCCCACTGGGGCTGGGTTGTTTAGTTAGAGCATAACTGTTTTTCTGGGAAGCAGCAGATCTATGAAAGGGGAAGGGTACTGGATAGACCCTATAACTTTAATTTTTTCAATGTCTTACTTTTGATGATGGTTTTTAAAAGCTTTAACCTCCCTTTTAGCCCACCATCCACCAGAGGTAGTGGAAAAGAAAGGATACAGGGGAAGTGGACCTGTTTAGAAAGGCTCTTTGGAGCAACTCTCATCTGTGTTGTCTGGAAATTGGCAGTTCACTGCATAGGTTAGCAGGCAGTGGCAGCTCGATCCACTCGAAAATACTTCATGGATACATGAGCAGTCCAGTTCAGTAGAGTCGGGTTACCAACAGTGGTGACACAACCTAGCAGAGACAGCCAGGCCTCAGCCTTGGCTTGAGTCAGCAAAAGGGACCTGGAGGGACACCAGGAGACGTTTTCATCTGTGCCTCTCTCAGGAAAACAAAGATCAGCAAAGACCCACAAGGGCTGCACAGCTAGCTGTACCAGCAAGCCACGGTCTCTCTCAGTCACTCCATGGAGTCCTATTTATTCCCTCCGAACATCGCGTGTCCTCCACGTGCCTTGCCTCAGCATGTACATCCAATCAGGCTAAACCCAAGGAAGCAGCAAGAAACTGCAGCACACCACCAGAAGTTTTGGGGTGTGTTTTTTTCTATGGAGTCCCAAGAATGCAGTTCATCTACGCAATGTAAGGCAGACCAACACATGTGTGTTGTTAGCAAAGAATCCCTCATCACATGTCCTTTCACATGCTTGCTTTAGCTGAACATCCTCTCTCCTGTGTGTGCTTCAGCAAAACGTTCCTTCACAAGTCTGCCTTAGCCTTTCACACCTATGTCCACTTTAACGAAATACTCCTTCACGTGTTTGCCCCAGCAAAACATCATCCAACTGACTTTCCAAAGAACCCTTAAATTTCCACTTCATAGATCCAAGACTCAGGGAGAGTAAATGATCCTCCACAAGCATGCTTGTGTGGTGGTGGGTAGTTTGCCTCTGATCTCAGGAACCTTGTCTTCTGTGATACAAAATGGAGTTTGCCATGCACCAATTTCTCCCTCTCTCTCTCTCTCTCTCCCCCCCCCTCCTGGTCTCCTGAGATTTAAGGAGCACCAGCCACAATCTCATGAAGCTAAGAACTCCACCATGCCTTCCCCCGCTGCGGTGGACTGTACCCTTCAAAGTGAGCCAAAACAAGTCCTTCCTCCCTCCAGTTCTGTCAGATCTGTCACAGGGCCAAGGAGCACGACCAACATATTGTTTTGTGGAAGATATTGATAGAAGGTTTTCCCTTAAATCCAAATCCTAACCCATCTCTCAGAAGTTTCTATCACCAGTTCCATCTGCCTTTTGGAACCAAATGAGTATGTCCCACAATTCATGAGAGTTTGGAACAACTGTATGTCCCTTCATAAAGACAGTCATTCCCTTCTCTCACAACCATGGCCCTAACAGACCGGGGGGTTTTGTTTTCCTCAGCCACTTCACCACCCTCCATTAATGAACCACGTTTTCTCCATTGCCTCCTGCAGCCAACCCTGGAGTTGGATTCAGAGACTCTGCTATGACTGGAATGGAAGACAATACCCATCTCCTGGTTCCAACTCCCCGGTCTATTGACCTAGGATGTAGTTTTGCTGCCAGATAGGCTTGATAAACTTCCCAAAGTCTTTATAACTTTTAGATTTCAGTGTTCAAAGACAGAAGGTAGCACATTCCTGGGTGTGCTATGCCTCAGACAAGACCATATTTGTTAGGCTTGTTTGGTGACCTGTTACTCAGCTAAATTCCATTTGGGCCACACTTATGTCCCACGCCACATCACATCGATTCTTCCCAAGGCCCTGTACTGAGAAAGAGAGGTGTTTGCCTCTTCCCACATCTACATCTCTTATCTACATCTATTACAGCTCAGAGAGGGATCGTTCGATTATCTCAATGTATGAATTATTATTTGCTCTTAATTGTTTTAAAAACTCTTTTAAAATGACATGTCATAAACAGAAAGAAGAAATATATAAAGTGATCAAGAAACTCCTTGACCACTTTTAGGGTCAACTTATAAGGGTTTTTTGAAACTACAAAATACCTTCATCTTTGCCCGTAGTGCCATAGTCATTGGAACGTTGGATCACCTAGGACATGCAACATATGGCATTAGAATCTTAGGCATCTTAGAATTCTACCTGTCATGCCTCATTAAGTGTGTTCTGGATATCACAAGATATCCAGAACAAGGCTGCTAGGTTGCCATGTTGCCATCAGAGACCCAAGCTTTCCACAGCTTCCTCCTCCTCCTTAGTCTCATATCTACAAGATGGCTACTCACCTCTGAGGTACACTGCACATACACATTCCAGGCAGAAAATGGACAGATGGATCCTGGGAAGTAAAACGGGCTCATTCTAGCTGTGTACTAGAAAATGATCGCTTCCCATGATCCTCTTCCCTACACCAGACTATCCTTGCTCTCTGGACAGAACTGTGGCACAGGGTCATCCCTTCTGCAAAGCAATGGCATGGCTTTATAGGTAAAACACTCACGTCATGACTTAAGACCATGAATGATGGAAAACTGATGGTGAGGGGTCAGGGTTAACGAAGTATTATTACCCCTGATTCATAAGGAAAAATAATCCCATTTTGAAAGTCTAGAGACTTTTCCAAGTTCACAGCTACAGAGAACAGCACCTTTCAGCTTCCAAGGACCCATAGTCTGCCATTGTGTGGACACCGGTGGCCTTGCAGGAGGCAGCATTTAGAATCAACCATTGAAATACATCTACTCACAAATGTTTCCCTTCATCTCCTGGAACAGCCAGCACCCCACAAAGACAGCCAAGTCCCTTAACCTCTGTCTGTTATTATCTCTCCACCACTGGACCAGAGTCCTCTTGCCATAGAGCAAATGACTACACATCTGGTGGATTAAAACAACATCTGCTAATTATGCCCACTTTTATGGGTTAGGAAACTGGACAAAGCTTAGCTGACTCCTATCCTTGGCATCCCCTGGTGGCTCTGGGTTCTTGGCAAGATTCATTTCTTTGCAGACTTAGAACTCACAGTGGCTTGTCTCTTGAAGGCTTTGAATCCAAGATCATTTCTAAGGGACTCAGCATAGGTCAGGCCTGCCAAGAAACACTGTTTGTTTTTATTTTCGATGTATGAGTGCTCTGCTTGCATGTAGGCATGTCTCCCATATGCGTGCAATTCCTATTGAGATCAGAAAAGGGCATCAGATCTTCTGGAACTGGAATTACAGATGGTTCTTAGCTACTGTGTGGGTTCTAGGAAACAGACTCGTGTCCCCTGAGAAGCAACAAGTCTCTTAACCACTGAGCCATTTCTCCAACCCATAAGCTCCTCTTTGATCACTTTAGAGTTACCTTATAAGGGTTTTTAACTACAAAATCCCTTTATCTTTGCTATGTAGTGCTTTAGTCATTGGAATGTTGGATCATCACATTCACCAGCCCAGGTCACATCCAAGGGCATAGATCATCTAGGACATGCATCATATGGTGTTAGACTCCTAGGCAGCTTAGAATTCCACCTGCCATACTCTGTACAGTGAAGATTCAGGCTCTATCTCACACGGTCCTTCTGAACACTCAAGCTACAGGGTAGAGCCCATGCTAGGAGCTGGGGGCATCAAACAACATTAACATAAAACTTGTTTTAAAAGAAATCACAAGCCAGGCATGTGGACGCATGTAGTCACCCAGCACTTGGGAGGCAGACAAAAGAGGGTCAGATGTTCAAGTCGACCTTAGTTACACAGAGAGTCTGAGGCCAGCTTGGGTTCCATGAGACAAGGGTGAAAGTAATGATAACAGAATCAAATTAAAACGTTTAAAAAACACAGTGTTTCTCTTACATTGATAGCTTTCCCCTGATGCAAAAGTTGGCAAGAAATAGTAAAGCTTTAATACAACTGAATGACTTTTTGAGATCCATCTATCTATCTTTCTATCTATCTATCTATCTATCTATCTATCTATCTATCTATTAAAAGCCAGTGTTTCCTTAGCATATGGGAGCCACTGTCAGAAACAAAGAGTGACTATACACTATATAGTCAAACAGTCAAACAGTATAATTCATAGGGTTAACAAAAAACCCTGGTTTGGCTTCTAGCTTCCAACACAGAAGAGCATCTGTTTGGCTACCAGAGTCCGCACAGATAAGTCCAGATTCTAACAGGGTGGTGTATGAGCCCCTACTGCCCTGGTGGAAATCACCCAGAGGTTTGTCCAAAGCACTATTCAGCAAACCTCGGACTCAATGGGCATGGGCACACCTGCGCACTGGACTTTTTGAAAGCCTCCATGGGAAGCTCCAGCACACTACCAGGACTGGGAACTGCCACTCCATCCAGTGAAAGTTCAGTAGCCCTACCCTGAACACTAAAATCCCTTTAAAATAGCTCTGAAAGGTTGTGGAAATGGTTCAGTCCATACAGGGCTTGTTGTGAGAGAGTGAAACCCCAAGTTCAATCCCCCAGAACCCACATAAAGCTGTGGAAAGTGCTAGGTGTGACTCCCAGCACTGGGGAGGTGCAGACAGAAGGGTCTGGAAAGCTTGCTGACCAACCAGCCTAATTGGTAAGCTTCAAGAAAATGAGAGAACCTGTCTCAAAGGTGCTGGAGAGCCAAAGACTACACCCAGAGTTGTCCTAAGGCCTCCACAGACATGGGCCTGATGGTTTATGCAGGTACATTAATGTATTTTTATGTAGCCTGCACATGGCAAGGCCCTTTCTCAAAGGAAACAAAAATAAAAATCAAAGACGTATGAGGTGCACTCAGTGGTAGAGTATTTGCCAAGTATGTGCTCTTTTCTTAAGAGGAAACAGAGTAGTTGAGCAGAAGCCTATTTTTACTTTAAAGGGCTCAGAGTTAAGTAGGAAGGTGCCCTTTCTGTGCCCAAAGAGAAGCATTTTCAGTATCAAGGGCATGGGATTAATTTTGAGGTGACAAACACATCTTTTTCAAAAATGTCCAGTTTTCTATGAGTATGTGTTATCTCTGGGTTTAATCACTTCCAGAGAACGCTTCTCTGCTCTTTCCCCTCTTCCCTCCCCTTCCCCTGACTGTTAAAAATCATTACTAAAGAAGGAATTTTAAAATTACCAAATGTCCTGGTTATCTCACAAAAAAAAAAAATAAAGAGCAACCTGGAGTCTCCCACTTCCTCGCTTCCTATGCCTTCTCTCGTCCCCAGAGCCTCCTTCATCAGCATGCCCCTGCTGCCTGCTGGATAAATAGTCCCTGAGTCCAGCAATGCTAGTTGTGAAGGCAGACAGATAATGGCTAAGGGGGCTTCAGCAGAGCCCCATGAGGCTGGATTTCTCTTAAGATAATGTTGGAGTAGTAGAAAACATTCGAGATTGAAAGCCATGTATGCTCTGATGCCTGGGGTCTAAAGGGAAAGTCCCTCCTGGCATGTCACACACTGCTGCGTATTCCTGACAAACAACCCAAGAGGCAGAGCATCTGGGAAGTTGGCTTTCGGCTCAGACAAGCATCTTCACAGTTCTCTCCCCATGAACTTGTCTCCCAAACATTTATTGAGGCTCTGTTAAATTCCAGACACCCCATTAAACTATGGTAGCCCAACTGCCATCACCTTACTCAGAGCTGGAGCAATGTCTGTCAGTGAAGTGCTCACTGCATAAGCATGAGACCCTGAGTTTGATCCCTAGTACCCATGTGATAAATGGCGGCACACATCTGAAATCCCAACAGTAGGACAAAGAGAAAGATGGACTTTTGAAGTTCATAGCCCAGTCTAACCTAACAGGCAAGTTCCAGGCAAGTGGGAAATCCTGCCTAAAAAAACAGGTGGACAGTACATGAGACACAACACCCAAGAGTGACCACCATCTGCCACATGCACCCACACACAGGTGCATGCTCGGATTGGAAGCTCAAAGGAAAAAGAAAAAACAAGAATGCTTCCCACGTAACAGAGTGGACCATAGCCTCAGAATTAAATGTTTTAGCAGACTCCGAAAGACTGATTCTGAGTCACATTTTATTATTAATGTATTTACTTTACATCTCCATTGGATCTTCCCCTTGCTCCTCTCCTCCAAGTCCTTCCCTCTCACCTCACCCTCCACCATCTCACCATCTTCCCTTTCTCCTCAGAAAAGGCTGAGTCATGTTGTCAGGAGCCAGGGCCTCCACACCTCCCTTAGGAACCTGACCTTCATACAGCCTTAGGCAAGTTTCTGAGTTTGTACAGCCTTAAAGCAGGTCTCTGAGAACCAGCCGTGTTTATGCAAGATTAGCTGTCCCTTGCATCTCCGGAGGACAGGCTGACCGAAAAATGTTCAGACACCAGACAGTAGTTGAACCATAACAACAGGAGGGCCGCAAGCTTCCTCTCCCCCCTCCCCTTGCATATGATTTTTGCTTTATAAAATCTGCTTGTGTTAATAAAAAATAGACCTTGACAAAACTTTGCTTGGTCTCGCTCCTCTCTCTCGCCCGGTTTCCTTTCAGGCTTGGTCCCCCTTGACCCCACGAATAACTAGGTCCCGCGGGATGGGACATCATGTTTTTATATCTACTTTGGCTTCTAAGAGGAACCACTCAGTGAGGCTGACTTCTTTCTCTGGTTTTGTTTGTTTGTTTGTTTGTTTTGTTTTGCTTTTTCTCATCAATTTATTTATTCACTTTACATCCCAATATCAACCCCCCTCCTCCTAGTCTCTCTACACCTCTTCCCCCCACTCCCCATCTCTTTTGTGAAAGAAGAGCTGCTCCTGCCCCCCCATATCCTTCCACCTTGGCCCCTCAAGTCCCTGCAGGATTAGGCACATCCTCTCCCACTGAGGTCAGACATGGCAGGACAGTTAGGGGAATGAAATCCACATGAAGGCAACAAATTCAGGGAAATGCCCCTGGTTCAGTTGTTGGGGGACCCACATGAAGACCAAGCTGCACAGATGCTACAGATGTGCGGGGGGGGGGGTAAGTTGGGGGGGAAGGTCCAGCCCATGCTTGCTCTTTGGTTGGTGTTTCGGTCTCTGGTAGCCCTCAAAGTTTATTCTGTTGATCTTCTTGTAGAGTCTCTATCCTCTTCAGGCCCCTAAATCCTTCCTCCAACTCTTCCACAAGACTCCCTGAGCTCCATCTAATGTTTGGCTGTGGGTCTCTAAATGTGTTTCCATTGGCTGCTGGGTGGAGCCTCTTGGAGGACAGTTATGCTAAGTTCCTGTCTGCAAGCATAACAGAGTATCATTAGTAGTGTCAAGGATTGGTAATTGAAACCCATGGCCTGGGTTTCAATTTGGGCTGGTCATTGGTTGGCCATTACCTCCGTCTCTGCTCCATCTTTTCCCCTGCATGCTTTGTAGGCAGGATACATTTTGGGTTTTTTGGGGGGTGAGCTGGTGGTCTTTTTTCTTCACTGGGTCCTACCTCAGACTTCATATCCCCCATTGCTATGAGTCTCAGCTACTGTTACTCTCATAGACTCCCTGGGGCTTCCCCCCACCCCTGTTCCAGGTCTCTGACACATCCTAGAGATGTCTGCCCCTACTGATTTCTGTTCTCTTTTCCATGTTCTCCCTACATCTGTTCCTTCCACCCTGTTCCCCTCCCCCTCCCAGTTCCCTTCCTCTATCCACCTTTAATATCTATTTTATTTCCCCTCGTGAGAAAGATTCAAGCATCTTTCCTTGGATTCTCCTTGTTATTTGGCTTTGGGGGGGGGGTCTGTGGAGTGTAGCATGAGTATCCTGTACTTTATTACTAATATCAACTTATCAGTAAGTACATACCATGATTGTCCTTTTGTGTCTGGGTTACCTCACTCAGGATGATATTTTCTACTTCCATCCATTTGCCTGCAAAAATCATGATGTCCTTGTTTTTAATAGCTGAGTAGTATTCCATTGTGCAAATGAACTACATTTTCTTTAACCTTTGTTCAGTTAATGGACATCTAGGTTGTTTCCAGACAAAATAAAGCTGCTATGAACATAATGGAGCAAGTGTCCTCATGGTATGGTGGAGCTTCTTTTGGGTATATGCCCAGGTGAGGTACAGTTGGGTCTTGTGGTAGAACTATTCCCAGCTTTCTGAAAAGCCACCAAATTGACTTCCAGAGTGATTGTACAAGTTTGTACTCCCACCAGCAGTGGAGGAGTTTTGACCTTAGCCATTCTGATGGAAGTAAGATGGACTCTCAGAGTTGCTTTGGTTTGCATTTCCCAGATGACTAACTACACTGAACATTTATGTGCTTCTTGGCCATCAGAGATTCCTCTGTTGAGAATTCTCTGTTTAGCTTTGTACCCCATTTTTAACTTGGGTTATTTGGGTGTGTTGTGTCTAACTTCTTCAGTTCTTTAGATATTTTAGGTATTAGTCCTCTGTCAGATGTAGGGTTGGAGAAGATCTTTTCCATCTGTAGGCTGTCATTTTATCCTATTGACAGTGTGCTTTGCCTTACAGAAGTTTTTCAGTTCCATGAGGTTCCATTCATTAATTAATTCAAGAGGTTCCATTTATTAATTGCTCTTAGTGTCTGAGCTATGGGTGTTCTCTTCAGGAAGTTGCCTCCTATAGCAATGAGTTCAGGGTTATTCCCACTTTCTGATCTATTAGATTTAGTGTGTCTGGTTTTATGTTGAGGTCTTTGATTCACTTGGACTTGAGTTTTGTGCAGGATGATAAATATAGATCTAGTTGCATTCCTCTACATGCAGATATTCAATTCGATCAGCACTATTTGTTGAAGATGCTCTCCCTTTTCTATTGTATGGTTTTGGCTTTTTTGTCAAAAATCAAGTGTCCGTAGGTGTCTGGCTTTGCTTCTGATTCTTCAATTTCATTGATCAACCTGTCTGTCTCTGTACCAATGCCATGCAGTTTTTATTACTATAGCTTTGTAGTACAGCTTGAGGTCAGGGATGGTGATGCTTCCAGAAGTTCTTTTATTGTTCAGGATTATTTTAGTTATCCCAGAATTTTTGTTTTTCCATATGAAATTGAGAATGTACTTTCATGGTCTGTGAAAAATTGTGTTGGAATTTTAATGGGGAATTGTTGGAATTTTGATGGGAATTCCATTGATTCCATAGAGTGCTTTTGGTAAAATGGCTGTTTTCACTATGTTAATTCTACTGATCCATGAGCATGGGAGATCTTTCTATCTTCTGATATCTTCTTAAGTTTCTTTTTCTAGAGACTTGAAGTTCTTGTCATACAGGTCTTTCACTTGTTTGGTTAGAGTTACACCAAGATATTTTATATTATTTTATGACTACTGTGAAGGGTTTGTCTCCCTAACTTCTTAGCCCATTTATCATTTGTAAATAGAGGGCTACTGATTTCTGTGAGTTAATTTTGTACCCAGCCACTTTGCTGGTGTTTATCAACTATAGGAGTTCTCCGGTAGAATTTTTGAGGCCACTTGTGTATACTATCATATCACCCACAAATAGCAATATTTTAACTTCTTCCTATTCACTTTGTACCCCTTGATCTCCTTTAGTTGTCTTATTGCTCCAGCTAGAGGTTCAAGTACTATACTGAAAAGAAAGGAAGAGAATAAACAGCCTTGTCTTGACCCTTGGTTTAGTGAAGTCACTTTAAGTTTCTCTCCATTTAACTTGATGTTGGCTATTGGCTTGCTGTTTATTGCCTTTATTGTGTTTTTGTGCCTTGTATCCCTGATCCCACCAAGACTTTTAACATGAAGGAGTATTGAATTTTGTAAAAGGCTTTATCAAGATCTAAGGAGATGATCGCATAGGTTTTTTTTTTTTCCTTTCAATGTCTTTATATGATGGATTACATTGATGGATTTCCATATATTGAACCATCCTGGCATTCCTGGGATGAGCCCCCTACTTGGTCATGGTAGATGATGTCTTTGATGTGTTCTTTCATTCAGTTTGTGACTATTTTGTTGAGTATTTTTTGCATCAATTTTTATAAGGAAAATTGGTCTGAAATTCTCTTTCTCTGTTGGGTTTTTGTGTGGTTTAGGTACCAGGGTGACTATGGCTTCATAGAATGAGTTTGGCAATCGTCCTTACTTCTTTCTCTGATTTTAATCCTTTGAGAAATGCGAGGCTCGGCCTGAAGGAAGTGTTGAGGAAGTACACAGCACACAGCACACAGCACACGCATACAGCACATGGCACACAGCAGCCCTGGCCCTGTACATCAGCAGCTACTTCTATAGAGGGAAAGGAAATAAATGATCAGCAGGGTTGGCCCAATAGATGATACCTACAGAGAAAGCCTAGGGGATGCAATGGCCTTAATTACCCATTGGTGCTTATGCATGGGAGGATGCATAACACTCACCTGCATCCTTGGGACGTAGAGTGCACCTAGGAAATTCTCATGAATCCCTGAAAGCTGGCCAGCATGAGAAGGGGTGACTAAGGAATGTGGCAATGAGATCATTTACTCTAGGAATTAGGGTCCTTTATTACATTTTTAATATAAAGGAGCCTTGAGGCTAGAGAGCTGGCTCAGTAGGCAAGGTGTTCGCTTCACAAACATGAAGACTTGAGTCTGGATTCTCAGCACTCGTAAAAAAGTCAGGCACAGCAGCATGCATCTATAATACCAGTTCTGGGGATCAAACTTGTGTCATGACTGCACAGCAAGCTCTTTTCTGACTGAGCCATCTTCTGAGGCCCAACCAAAGCTATTTATGAGCTCCAATAGACATGCTATATAGTTGAAAAAAATATGCAGTCTACAAATCCTAAAGTATTTACCATCTGGCTTTTGAGGAGAAAGTTTGTCAACCTCTGCATTAAGGTAGCAGAATTCTGCATCTGTGCAGCAAAATGAAGGGTTTGCACAATTGATTCCTTAATTGACCTGATTAAGCAACCATGGGGAGTGCTGATAATATTCTCTACTCAGTTAAATCCCCACAGCGAGGATCCACTCAGCTCACATAGCTGCAGCAGAATGACTTCCCGATAATACACGTTCTCAGAGCTTCCACAAGGCACCTCTGAGGATCACCTAGGAATTTCCCAACACCCTTTATTAGTCTGTTCTCTATTTTATTTAGTTCTCCAAAGGAACATACTTGTATGAAAAGGAAACTTATCATCTTGTCTACAGGATGTGGTCCTTTAAGTCCAACAATGGCTGTCTCACAGTAGAGATGCCAAGAATACAGTAGCTGTTTAGTCCATGAGGCTGAATGTCTCATCAGTTCCAAAACAAGGTACTGGAGCCTAGAGAGTTCCTGGGGAGCTCCTGGTCTTATATCAGAATCCTAAAGAAATTGGTTCTAATATCAGTGAAGGAATGTCCCAAGACCAGCTAGATGAACTTGCCAGTGAGAGTGTGCAAGCAAAGAGAACACAATTTCCTTCTATGATGTCCATCTGGACTGCCTCCAGAGGGTGTCATCCACATTTAGAGTCAATCTTCCTGTTTGGAATAATCTGATCAAGAAAAATCCTCACCCACCATAGTGCCAAGTGGCTTGAGATTTCAGTTAGTCAAGTTGACGACAGATTAGCCCCTATGCATCCCCACAAAGCTTCCATTCTTGGCTCTTGGTGGAGAGTGTGTTGTGTTCTCTTGCCATTCCCTGTGATCAAACACTGCAAAAGTAACCCCGTTCATTCTGGCAAAGAAACAAGCACCAGACTGGGGAATCCTGGAATACAATCTTTCTCTTCCTGCTTGTTTGAAACAGATTGGAGGTTGCCAAACCCTCTGGGTCCTATGAATCTACTTCTAATCCCCTTAGGAGCAAGTGACAACAAAGCCACAGAACAAGATCGTGTATTGTCCCCTCCGACAACAAAGAGCTTCCGAATATACGATGTGAGCCCTCTTTCTTCTCCTTACCCGTTGCAGACTGAGAAGATGAGTCCCCACAGAAGGGTGAGCTGAGGACATGAGGAGCCATGGCTGTGTGGGTGGGAGATCAGAGGGACAGGATTCCCACCTAGACCCTGTCACCTGCCTGTTGTTGTTTCAGGTTAGAGAGAATTGAAAGCCTTGTAAGTGTGGTAATATATTGTAAGCCTGACTCGGGGTATGACCAAAAGAAGACACTCTCCAGTATGTGCACAGTTCTCTGAGGTTCCTGGAGGTATTTCCCACCCCAGGATACCTACGTTCTGCCTCCATGCCCTGAGTGTCTGCTGCGCATGTGCAGACCGCATAAAGTGGTCTTTACCCCTTGATGCCCCTGAAGGCCTTTTGTCTTTCCTACCATTAATGGACTAACCATCTTTCCTACAGGGAATAGGTTCCTTTCACATGTTCCTCCAACACTTCAGAGTTTTTCTGAACTTTTATCCCTATTATAGACATTAAAAAATCCAGAAAATCCAAATCCAGTTGTTCACATGGGTGACAAATATCTGTGGGGAACTCCATACATGGTCTGCAAGCCACATAGGTGGAGAACATCTAATTGGGGCAGGCTGTGTTAATTTTAAAATAAAATGCCAATCATTTTATTTTTACCAAATGAAGACTCAGGAGCCAGATGCTGGGGTGAAAGCCTACGAGCTCAGAGAGGCAGACAAAGCACCCAGCTAAACTTCCTCTTTAACCAGCTTCCCAGGACAGAGCTCCTTCTCCACACTGTCTAAAGACCTTTCAAACTGAATGTCCCTCCTCTCTACTTCCTGTGCGTCTCTCTATCTGTCCCCATGACTTCCTCTTACTCTATGGCTTTTTCCTATGTTCACTCCTTGTCAAGTAGCTGCTTACTCTGCCTCTTGACCTATGGTTGACTTTATTTAATCTTGTTTACAATAAACAGAAAGCTCTCTGATTCAAGGTGTGTGCTAGGGCTGAGCCACACCACAACTAGAAACAGGTTTTTTCAGTACACAGTCTCAGGGTTCACAGTATGGTCAGATATCCTGCAACAAGGTTCAAATAGAGAGAGATACTAGCAGTAAGTTACATAGGGACAAAGAGCCTTTGAGAGAATGCTGTGTGTGGTGGTTTGAATACGCTCGGCCCAAAGAGTGGCACTATTAGGAAGTGTGGCCTTGTTGAAGCAGGTGTGTCACTGTGGATGTGGGCTTTAAAACTCTTCCCCTAGCTGCCTGGAAGTCAGTCTTCCACTAGCAGCCTTCAGATGAAGATGTAGAACTCTCAGCTGCTCCTGCACCATGTCTGCCTGGACACTGCCATGCTTCTGCCTTGATAATAATGGACTGAACCTCTGAACCTGTAAGCCAGCCCCAATTAAATGTTGGCCTTAATTAATTAAATGTTGCCTTGGTCATGGTGTCTGTTCACAGCAGTAAAACCCTAAGACACTGTGGGAGTCCTGAGGAAAGCTAACTTGGTTCAGAGTTTAGAATGGTCCCCAGTGGAGGGGATAAGTTATTGGAAGCCAAAGTCAGGGTCTTAGAAAATGACTGTGAGTGAGGGAGAAGGCAAGAGAACAATAGAAGCTGAGGATGGGTGGGATGCAAGGGGAAAAGATGTAAACTTAGGTCCTGTACTAAAAATATGACAAACGGTAAATGATGGTGGTGATGATGGGAATGAGGATGGTGGTGCTGATGAGGAGGATGGTGGTGCTGATGAGGAGGAGGATGGTGGCAATGCTGAGTCTTCTAAAGAAAGTCAACACAGCAAATAGGAAGAAACAGCAGAGCTGGAGATAGAGAGAGATGGAAGGATCACTCATTTTTCACTGCAGAGAGCGCTCCACAGGAGGTCAGCTCTGGTCTGACCTGATAAGGTTGATCTTGGTCCATCTGAGGTCTGTCACCAACAAGTCATAGCTCTTCATGGTAAACCCTGAAATGGCCTTCCTTTGGAAGATCAGCTACCCTGAAACTATATTGAGACACTTAAATCTGATGGCAGAGAAGGTGACAGGACTTAGAAAAGCCCCCTTCCACCCTGATGGGTCAGTTTTCCCATCTCAGGGAAAGGCTTGATCTCTGAGAGATTAGACGCTTGGGCTCGAATGTTTGTCAGATCCTCTCTCATCATTCCAGGATGGCTCCCTCACTCCCTATCTGAAGTCTTTTTGGTCAGTGCTAGAAGAAACAAAACCTGATCTTATTTCCTGATATGTGGGAGACAGGATGTGGTCTAGATCCCTCACTGGGACCAAGTTCTTCTGGTGAGTCTGGCTTCCCACACCCTTACTCCACCACATGCTTAGTTAGAATGAGGGGGGAAACTCAGTTGTCAGCAGCCCAAAGCCATCAGCCCCCAATTTCAGTTACTGGCCAGATTCCTGGCTTTGTGGAAACAAACAAAAATCAAGCTGGGGAGAGAGACAGTAATTTCTGGGACTCCTCCACTAAGGAGGGAGCCAAGCGTTCCTGGAAAAAGTCTCCTGGTGAGGAGTCAAAGATACTCTCCCACTGGGCACACATGCACAGATCACACGGTGGAACTTGTTGTACAAGACTCGTGTTGTCCAGGAAGAATTTGGGACCTGCTGACAGTCTAAAAAGGGCCAGGTAAGAAGAGAGAAACGAGCCGAGGTTCATATGGCCAGAAACTAGAAAAAACCAGGGAGACAAAGCATACTAGTTATTTTTCTAATTACTGTGAGAAAATGTCTGATATAAGCAATTTGCAAAGGGGAGAGTTTATTTTGGCTCACAGTTCAAAGGGATGTTCTACCGAGGGCAGGAAAGCCTAGTGGCCAGAGCAAGAAGCAATAATGCTTCTTTGATACGTTGCTCTCTGTTCATTCTAGGACCCCAATCTGCAGAACAGTGTCACCCACATTTATAGTGGGTTTTCACACTTCATTTCATCTAACCTAGAAAATGCCTCATGAATAGGCCCGGGGTTTGTTGCCATGGTGATGCAGCACCAGGATTGTATGTGCGTGTGTGTGTGTGAGTTGTGTGTGCAAGTATACGCTGCTATCACCAGCTTTTTACATGAGTTCCGGGGATCCAAAGTCAGAGCAAACATCTCACTGGCTGAGCCCAATGGGTTGCTTTTCATCTAAATTATGCCACAGCAAAGCTTGGAAAACAAAATAAATTTAATCAGCAGTCCCCATGGAGCTGAGTAAAAAATCAAGATCCCACAGTGAATCACCATCATTTGATCTGGAACTCAGTCTGGGTTCTGGCTCTCTGCGCATGGTGCTAGACTCCTGTCTCAGGGTTTTACTGCTGTGAACAGACACCATGACCAAGGCAACTCTTAAAAGGACAACATTTAATTGGGGCTGGCTTACAGGTTCAGAGGTTCATTCCAATATCCTCAAGGTAGAAGAATGGCAGTGCCCAGGCAGGCATGATGGGGGAGGAGCTGAGAGTTCTGCATCTTCATCTGCAGGCCTCTTAGAGAAGACTCACTTCCAGGCAGTTTAGGACTAGGCTATTAAAGCCCACGCCCACAGCGGCACACCTACTCCAACAAGGCCACACCTCCCAATAGTGCCACTCCGGATCCCAAGCATGCACAAACCATCAAAACTCCAGACAGCAAGTGGAGGGCGTGGCTCTTTCCTCTGTCTCTCAAGATAGCAGAAGGCAAAGGCCGATGAAACTCCATCTCATCAATGAGAGGCATGAGAAAGAGCTGCCTGCTGTAGAGTACGGCTTGTCTAACTATGCGCCCATGCTAACCCGTCCTTTGCAGGCACGTATGGCCCGTCTGCCCCAGCAGGGCCCTTTCCGGCACCTTATGGACATGAAGGCGGAGAAGAGGCTGGCGGGGTGGAAGGAACGCCGTAGCCGCTTTGGTGACATCAACGTGCACAAATGCTATCAGTTTGGGCAGGTCTTCTCTCCTCTCCAGGCTCTGGCCACCACAGTAAGTTTCAGATTAAGTCTTTGGGGGCACCCGTGCCAAACCTCAGTTCTTCATCCTTTTCACCTATGTTAGTCAGTTTGGGTCCCAATAATGCCGTGTCACAAAGGGTTAAACACTAAACTCCGTAACTCAGTATCTTAAAATGACAAGCATCTACTCTCCAGACTCTACAGAGAAATATACTTCTGCCGGTTTTTTTTGCTCACAGCCAGCTCACACGAAGGGGTTGGGAGGGAGGAAAGGAGCTGAGACTGGTCCTCCCATCTGCCATTATAAGTAGTCTCTCATATTATATGGGACAATGACCTGTCGGAGGAGTTCAGGGAATGGTTACAAGACCATGGCTACAGCGTGACGTTCAGAGATGAGGTAATTCCAAGGGAAGAGCTACCCTGGGAAGGAGAGGTGGTTGGTGTACGTTCTTGCTGTCTGAAAATTTGAGTGTGCCTCTGCATTACTTGGAAAGACTGATTAAAATGTAGATTCTGGGGGGGGGGGGGCTATGGCAATAACTTAATGGGCTGTGCAAGCATAAGGGCCTGAGTTCAAATCCCCAGGAATCTATATAAAAAGCTGAGCATGACCCCATGCATACCTGCAATTCTAACTCTATGGGTGGCAAGGGGGCAGAAACTGGAGGATCCCTGGGGCTAGCTATGATGTCATTCTAGCTGTGGGTTCAGTGAGAAGCCCACAGCTCAAGAGAATAAGGAAAGGAATGATAGATCAGGACATCTACCACCTTCATCTTGCTTCCATGTACCCATGGATGCATGCATGCGCACGCGCGCACACACACACACACAGTATGGATCCCAAGCTCTTGTGGTTTCAATTATGTGGAGGATTGTTGGCAGGAGGAGGCATGGAATTGCCTTCCTGAATGATTCTGTATACTGCCTTTGTACCTTATTACGAGTCAACACATCCCAACCTTGCTCCTGCCAAGGCACACACAGAAAATTATACATCTTGGAAGGTACAATGGGTATGGAATGGGTACCCATCAGAAAGGTAGCTAATGGGGCCAAATGACTAGAGCCCTGACCATGGAAGAGATAGGATATCAACTGCAACTGGCCACAGCCCTCGGATGTTGCACATCTATACTAAAGCTTACTGAACATCAGAAACAGCCAGGAAATTAGATAGATTAATAATGTCTAAGCCTGTGGCAGAACAGTTAGATGAGAAGCTAGGGGTTGGATCCAAGACATCACATCCTCAGGTCTTAAAGCTCCATAGATGAAGTCACCAACTCATCCTTAGTTTTCCAAGACTGACTTTTACATTTGTCCCTGACGTTTAACACACGAAGTCTTGAGTCTCAGAAGACTCTGAGGCCCTTGTTATAAAAGCAAATATCTCAACTCCTTCAGACCAGAGCAAACCAGATGGTTTGTCATACTAACCACATTCCTTTGTGAAGTTGAATTTGAAAATTACCACTCTCTGATCTTCCTAGAAACTAGCCAGATTTCCTCTTCTGTCCACTGACCAATATCTTCAGACACTGTGCTGGTATCCAGGCCCAAATCTAAGAATGAAAATCTAAACCCCACCCCAAGGAGCTTCTGTTCTTACAGGAACACACTGTCATGAACCAAAGTCATACAGTATGATGCGGTTAATGAGAAGAATAGGCATAAACTGATTACTCAGAAGGAGCTAAGAGTCATCCATATTAGCATGTGGTCTTGCTGCAGAACAAGCCCCTACAAATGGATGCTTTCTCTATGGGAAGAGACTATCTCCCATGTGCTAGAAGGAACAGTACCCATGTGCTAAGTTATTTAACTCTTGTCGTGTGGCAGTAGTGACTTTTCTGTTACTGTGATAAAGCACTCTTTAACAAAAATCAACAGAAGGAAGAAAGGGTTTATTCAGGCTTATGGCTCTAGAGGGATAGAGTCCATGATGGAAGGAATCCTGCAGCATAGTGGCGACAGGAAGCTGGCTGGTGGTGTTTTTCTACACACAGGAAGCAGAAGGAGAGAACAGGAAGTGGATGGAGTCCACCCCCAGTACTTCCCCCAGCAAGGCTCCACTTCCTAAAGGTTTCACAACCTCTCTGAACTGCATCACTGGGGACCAAGTGTTCGAATACATGAGCTTATGGTGGCCATTTCTCATTCAAACTACCACCTGGGTTCAGCACTGAAGACTCTGCAAACACTTAATTCTCATATACTCTGCCAAATGAGCAGCATGCTCACTCTCTACACAGGACATAAAGCTAGAGAAGCACAGTTGCTTGTCTGCAACCATTGGCATTCCACAGTGAAGCCAGGGATTGAACCTGGGAAGGTATAGCTAGGCACTCCCATTAACAGCTGCCTTTGGAGATATCAACAGGTACTCTCAACCCCCACTCTCCCTCTCATGACAATTCTTCTCTGCTTCATAGGAGATGAGAAGGTTGGTACTGCCCAGAGAGTTGCCCATGAGTTCTCACATCCGGAGCATAAATACTTCATCCCTCAGTGACATGAATCTCCAGGATTTACCCCTGTCTCCAAAAGAGCTGGCCTTGGGGAAGGATAATAGCCATCGTGAAAAAGACAAGCCAGTGAGCCACATTAAAAAGCCTTTATTCCCCCCGATAGTTAAGGCAACAAAATATAATGACATGAAATAAAATTGCAAAACTGTGTTGTGGTCCCTCACTGCAAGATCTGACGTGAAAATGGATAGCATCCAGGGATCTGAGACTGTTAGGCCAGCCTCACGTACGACCGTGTTTATATACTCTAACAAATGACCCTATCATGCCCTGTGCAGATGCCCTGGCACATGCTGAACCATTAGGAAGTGTAAGAGGCACAACCAGACCCAAATCCTCAATGACGCTTTCCTCAGAAGCTTGAAAAATCAGTGCAATAAGCCTGCCACTCTGTGCACCAGAAGCCCAACATTGCTCACCTGCTACTCCTGGGATGTTAGATAAGCATCTTGGGTTTAGTTTCTCATGATGTGGCTAGTCATAGAGTGTATTGAATACTGTACTTATGCTACAGTGGGGAGAGAGAGAGACAGAGAGAGAGAGAGAGACAGAGAGACAGAGAGACAGAGAGACTGTCTAACCAACTCAAAGAAAGTTCCTCCTTTGCTGGTTTGCTGGAATGGGGTGGCTCATCTCTACCCTAACTATAAAAGAAGCTAATAAAAATCATACTGGGAATGCACTGGGAGACAAGATCTAATATCAGAAAAAGAAAGGAACATGGCTGATGGGAAAGCAATTAAGATCTGGGACATTTAGTGGTTTATAAATCAGATCATGACAAGGAGAAATGTCTATTTAAGCTGAATGAAAACACCCCTTTTTATAATTTATAAACACTGAAGCCAACGCCGTTCTCCTAAATGAGCTCTTCCACTCTAAATAGCTTCCATTTTCTTTGGATGTTTAAACACAATTTGTGTTCATCATAAAAAAACATTCTTTTTAAAAACAATGACTACTGATCTCAATATTTGAGGACCATGTGTGCTTGTGTCTAAAGCCTTCAGATCATCTGTCAGTGTCTTACCCTCACTGACAAGGCTAAGGCTGTGCTTGAGCCAAGGTCTGTTTGCCATGGTTTACACTGGGTTGTCTCACAGCACCATTGCCTAACATTTCTCTAAGGGTCATCTGGTTCTGGGTCATCGGTTTCACATGCAGGTCATCAGTAAACTACTAGACCACGTGGACACAAAACCAAATCTCTTACCTGAGAGAAAGTGAGAACCTAATATGAGTAATAGCACCAAGAAATGCAGATTCAGGCTAACCACCAATCCCATACTCCAATTCGTAACAATTTGGAAATTATAAATTAAGACTGTCTCAAATACATCTGTGGAGATATCACGTGGGCAGCTTAAATCAAAGTGGGGAGTTCTCTGCTATTGGCCACAGACGCTGTCTAGCAACATTCTCGGTCTCTTGGTAGGGAGTAGCTTCTGTTCTAGTAATACGCTCCAGCAGGTTAAATTTGCCAGTCACAGGGCTGTTAGGTCAGAGAGGTGGGCAAGGAATTGCTACTAAGGGGCTAAAGATTACCCAGAATAAATTATAACACAGGCTCTAGATCTGCAACATTGTAACAAGTTGTACTGGAATTCGTGGTTCTTGAAGGGGCCTACACATCAGCACAAAACACACCCAGACACCAAATTCTCAGCACGAAGATTTACTACCCTGAGGGACAAGTTGGAGGCTGCCTCTGGTTTTGACAAGGACAACAGCAGGTATTTCTGCAGGGATGGTTCTTTTTATTTTTTTCAATTTTATTTTATTATTATTATTATTATTTTACTTATTCACTTTACATCCTAAACACTGCCCTCCTCCTGGTCACCATTTCTCACAATCCTTCCCCCCAATCCCCATACCCCATCTCCTTCTCCTTGGAGCAGGTGGGAGCTCCCCTGAGAATCCCCACACCCTGGCACATCAAGTCTCTGTGAGGTTAGACACATCCTCTCACACTGAGGCCAGACAAGGCAGCCCAGCTAGAAGAACATATCCCAAGTACAGGCAACATCTTTTGGGATAACCCCCATTCCAGTTGTTCAGGACTCACATGAAGACCAAGCTGTACATCTGCTACATATGTACAGAGAGGCCTAGGTCAAGGCTGTGTATGTTCCTTGGTTCAGTCTCTGAGAGCCCCAAGGGTCTGGGTTATACACTCTACATTCCCAAGGGACCAGACTCTGTTGGTGTTCCTGTGCAGTTCCTATCCCCTCGGGAGCCCACAATCCTTCCTCCTATTCTCCCATAAGAGCCCTAAGCTCCATCTACTGTTTGACTGTGAGTGTCTGCATCGGTCTGAGTCAGCGGATGGGTGGATCCTCTCAGAGGACAGCCATGCTAGACTCCTGTCTGCAAGCATAACAGAGTATCATTAATAGCGTCAGAGATTGGTGCTTCTCCATGGGATGGGTCTCAAGGTGGGCCAGGAGTGGTTCTTAAGGAGAAAGAGGAAATTTGTGCTACGTTGAGTTAGTAAGTCCTGACTGAACAGGTTAGCCAGTGTAGCCAAATAATGATTTTTGATTGCTGGACCCTGATGTTTTGATAGCTGGACCTTGGAGTTTTAGTCAGGCATAAGGAAGTGACCAAATAAGGAACTAGACCCTGGTGGCAGCTTTAGGGATGTAATCTAATGGTTTAGCGAGGGAGAGGGAAGGGGGAAGGGCAAGATCTACCAGCACCGTGCCTTTAGTGCTTGAACCTCTGTTGAGAGCCCTTCAGGTCTTTCCAGGAACTTTTCTTGACAATCACCTGGTCCATTTCTGATTGTCAGTCACTTCTGGGTCCTGAAGAGCATTTCCAGGTCCCCTCCCATGTGATGGAAGCTACAGAAGCCTCAAACCTCCAGCCTCAAACCTCCATTTGTATCTCATCACTGCATCTGGGAAACTATTCAATCTTTAACCTCATTGAAACTTCTAGCCAAACTAACCCTATCATCACCACCAATCAATCAATATCAATCAATCAATCTACTCATACCACAAAACTTACTCCTCTCTCTTTCCTCAAAGATTCATGAACACTATCTGTGAAACACTCTCTCTCTCTCTCTCTCTCTCTCTCTCTCTCTCTCTCTCTCTCACACACACACACACACACACACACACACACTATGATGTTCATTTCTGAATTATATGCAGTGGAGGATGCCACAGTTTCCCTCCTTTTTCACACACACACACAAACACACACACACACACACACACACACACACACACACACACCATCCAACACAGTATATAGTTCCTTTAAAGCTCTGTGGATTCATTTGCCATCTTATTTGTCATCTTGCCTTTCTTCTCACAAGCATCATCAAAAGGCACTCTGTGTGTGTTTGTGTGTGTGTGTGTGTTTCATTCCTACTGGCCCAAGAGTTTACAAATGAGAATGGACAACCGCTTTTTAAATAAAGTTTTATTAGACCATAGACCTGCTCATTTGTTAGCACATTTGTCTATTGGCTACTCCTCACCAGTTAAGTAGTTGCCAGAAAGCAACTATAGCCAAAACTATTGACTACCTCACCCCGTCTAGAAAAGATTTCCATACTGCCTTAAGCCAAATTTTATCTCTCTCGAGTCTAAACTCCATGACTATGCCCATCTAACTGTGCCATTTACAAGCATGAATTCAAGTACCACTAATACCAACACTAGCTGAATGCCTCCTCTCTTAGGCTTTCACTGTTATGAAGAGACACCGTGGCCAAGGCAATTCTTCAAAAAGAGAACATTTAATTGGATCTGGCTTACAGTTTTAAAGGTTCTGTCTGTTATCATCATGGTGGGAAGCATGGCAGCATGCAGGTAGACAGTGTTGGAAGAGCTGAGAGGTCTACATCTTGATCAGAAGGCAGCCTGAAGGAGACTGGCTTCCATACTCAGCCAGGAAGAGGTGCTTTTCAGCATTGGGTGGAGCTTGAGCACTAAGAGATGTCAAAGCCCACCTACACAGAGACACACTTCCTGCAACAAGGCCACACCTCCTTAAAGCTCCACTGCCCATGGGCCATGGGTACTCAAACCGCCATGCTTTCCTTACACCAAGTATAATGATTCACTTCATTTTGCGACCGTGATATGAACTAGGGAGTAGTATTATCTCCATTTTACAGAGGAGAAAATGAAGGTGCAGCAGCATACTAGCACATAGCTACTGAGTATCACACCCAGCTACTGGTCCTAGAAGGTGTGGTCTCAGCCCCAAATACTCAGCACTGTGCTATCTTTCTTGCCCTGTGATAGTACCCTTCCCTGAAACACCCTCTCTTTTGTGTTCCCATCCTGACTAAAGCCTCAAACAGAAGACTTCTCTGTGGTCTCCTCTACCTCATCAGAGATCACACTGTCAGCAAAAGAAGCCAAGAATTTATCCAGGTCTTTTCCTAGAAGAATCCACAGTGGACATCAGTCTAAGGTGTCCCTGCCATGGCTTTATTTCCCCGCCTGCTTCTTAACTTGACCTCTGTTTAAAGAAACCATCCTTCAAACTCCTTGTGATGAAGTATGCTTGTATGAAGGAAGGCCCCTGTCTTCCCTGTTGGCCTGAACAACTCCTGTACCTGCTTACACTCCTGGGAGAAGAAAGATTTCCCACACATGGTTCTGCCCCATGTTGGAGTTTGGGAAGAACTTAACCTCAGAGGGCCTCAACTGTGTGATGTTTATTATTATTATTATTTTATTATTATTATTATTATTATTATTATTATTATTATTATTATTAATTTATATAGATTTGTTACATGCTTATTTTTTATTAAATTATTTTATTTATTTACATTCCAAATGTTACCTCCTTCCAGGTCCCCCTCCTCTTTGCTTCTAAGAAGGTGCTCACCTACCCACCTACCCACCCCCACCTCATCCCCACCAACATCCCCCTTCCCTAGGGCATCAAGTTTCTACAGGATTAGCCACATCCTCTCCCACTGAGGTCAGACAAGGCAGTCCTCTGCTACCTGTGTGTCAGGGGCTACAGACCAAGCCATGTATGCTCTTTGATTGTTGGCTTAGTCTTTGGGAGCTCTGAGGGGTCTGATGCTGTTGTTCTTCCTATGGGGTTGCCATCTCCTTCAGCTCCATCAACCCTTCCCCAAACTCTTCCATAGATCTTCCTCAGTCCAATAGTTGGCTGTAAGTATCTGTATCAGTCAGCTGCTGCTAGAGCCTCTCAGGGGACAGTCATGCTAGGCTGCTATCTGCAAGCACAACATGACATCAATAATAGAGTCAGAGTTTGGTGCCTGTCCAGGGGATGGATCCAAAGTTGGGTTAGTCACTGGATGGCCTTTCCTTCAGTCTCTGCTCCATTTTTGTTCTTGCATCTTCTTTAGACAGGAAAGAGTCTGGGTCAAAAATTTTGTAGATGGTTGGACAGCCCCATGCCTCAACTAGGGGCCATGTCTATATACTGGAGGTGGTCTCTTCAGGTTCCATCTCCCCTCTGTTGGGCATTTCAGCTAAGGTCATTCCCTTGAGTCCTGGGATCCTCTCATGTCCCTAGTGTCTGGGACTTTCTAGAGGTTCCCCCTATCCCTCCAAACCCCCACTGCTGCATATTTCCATTCATTCTTCTAACTCCCTGGGCTTTTCATGCCTCCCCTCATACCTGATCCAGCTTCCCCTTTCCCCTCCACCTACCCTCTCTCTCTCCCTCTGCCTCCTGTGATTATTTTGTTCCCCCTTCTAAGTAGGATTGAAGTATCCACACTTGAGCCTTCCTTCTTGTTAAACTTCATAGAGTCTGTGAGTTGTACCATGTGTATTCTACACTGTTGGGCTGATATCTACTCATCAGTGAATACATACCATGCATGTCTTTTTGGTCTGAGTTACCTCACTCAGGACAATATTTTCTAGTTCTATCCATTTTCCTGCAAAATTGTTGATATCCTTGCTGTTAGTAGCTGAATAGTATTCCATTGTGTAAATGAACCACATTTTCTGATTCCATTCTTTGGTTGAGGGACATCTGGGTTGTTTCCAACTTCTGGCTATCACAAATAAGACTGTTATAAACATAGTGGAGCACATGTCCTTGTGATATGGTGGAGCATCTTTTGGGTATAGGCCAAGGGGTGGTATAGCTGGGTCTTCTTTTAAATGAAGTATAGCGCTCTACCTAAAACCTAAGCTAACTGGAAGCTCAGTGCAACTCTAATGCAATAAAACAAGAACACGAGGGACACAGGATAGATTTCCAACACTTTAACCATATACCCAAAGCTGAAAAGATCTGTCAATTTCCTTCACAGTTGCCAATACATCTATTTCATATACAGCTAAGCAAGAGCTCATTAAATTGTACAGAGCAAAATCTGCATGGGGGAAATTGTCTTCTCCTTATAGAACTTGAATAAGGCAGTGCTCAGGGTAAGAGATGGCAACAGACACCCCCACAATCCTCTCCTGAGTCTCATTACCTTGTTTCAAGTACTATGCTAAAGACATTGGGGGAACTTCATTTAATCTGCATTGTTGCTCAACTGAAAAGTACTATGCAATGGAGGTGAATTCTAAGATCTCTTCATAGGATGTCACCCTCCATACCTCCCCCATCTCTCCTGCAGGCATTGGACCAAGCAGCCCCTGAAGCCTGGGCCTGTTCTCCCCTGATGCTTTCCAGGGGCTGGCTCCTACCCCATCCAGCCCTGACGTTTGCTGGACCCCATGCCTTCTGAGATGCACAGACTCCTGAGATTGCCTCCTTGGGTCCACAGCCTGCATGAGGCAGTCTCAGAAGGAACCTGTGAGGGCTGTACTTTCCTCCTCTTGTATTTGTGATCCTTGTTCCAGGCCTGAGTGGAAGTCTGCAGATCCTGCTGAGGCCTGGCCTTCTCACACAAGGACCACCATTCTAACCTGACTTTTTACTGTTTTGTGTGTTCTGATTTCTTCCACTCTTCTCCACCCCTCTTCTTCCACCCTTTCAACCTCCTAACACTAGGTCAAAGAGAAAGAAGCATAGAGGAGAAGGAGAGAGAGAGAGAGATCCCTAAGGAAAGTCAGGGGTAGGAAAAGGAGCAACGATATTGTAAGACTACTTCCTGCTGATTAGTGGTATCGAGTTCTTTAGGACAAGTTTGATTTTTGCCATCTAATTTCTTCTCCTTCTTTGCCCATACCACAACCAACCACCAACCAGCCAGCCAGCTCCTCCTATCAGGGCTCTAGCATGAAAAGTCTCCAGAATTCCAAATGTGGCACACTCACAAAAACTATCTGCAGCTGGCAAAACCACATCCCTGCTAGAGCACTAGGCAAATCATAGTCACCTGCTGTGAAGCAGCCCCATGTACTACACCTGGGATTTAAACAAAAACATATTCCCATAATATATCTGTGTTTTTAAAAGAGAACAAAATGACACACCATCCTCCTCTAACTCAGTAGCTGGTGCTCCTCCATGCCTAGTCATCCTCTAACTCAGTATCTGGTGCTCCTTTGTGCTTCTAGTGCTAACTTTGCCACATCTCCTTTCCACATCCACAAAAATGATGAATCCACCTGACCCTTCCTGCTCCACAGAGAAAATAGAGAGAGGAGAAGTGCAGGTTCTTGGTGATACCATCATAGTAGGTGATGAAAGGGTTAATTCATCAGGTTTCTAGCTTATGACTTTAATTGGTTACCTCAGCACCAGACTACTCAGCTCCCTCCCCACAGCCCAGCTGAACTATGACAGAGTAGACCTTCAATGTTAGTCTTGTGGAGAGCAGGGATCACAGTGTGTCTCCTTCGTGCCAAAGTGAAGAATATCTGTCACATGGCACCTAATGTGAGTCATTACTGCTTGCTTCTTTAATCTTGATTCTAAATGTCAAATCCAGACTTCCCTGAATATATATGTCCATGTGCATACATATCTATGTGTGCTTGTACATGTATACACAGTGAATTCAGAAAGAGAAAGAGACAAGGCCAAAGGTATTCCTGTGAGAACCACATCCTCTGGCTAACCATGGAAACTCCATCATTTTCACTGTTCCTAACTTTTTCCCAGAAAATGATGGTCTATCACCAGGAAGAGCAGAGCCATCTCCTTCCCACAACTCAGGCCTAAGAGCACTGCTTTTTGCCAGATTCCCAGAGCCAAACCTTTGGTCACAGGATGGACCCCTGAGGGACTTTGAGAAAGTGTCTGCATGTGACTTTTCATGAGGCAAGAGGCAGGGCTGAAATTTGGGCTCCATTTTTAATGGATTAGCACTGCTTTCTGAGACTATAAAAAGTGGCAACTGTCTCACTGTGTATGAATTAAGTTCCCCCATCTTCTTTGCCTCTGTAACTACCTGTAGGACCACTGGAGAGAGATGCTGTGTATCCCACACACCCTATAATGATCCTCAGAAATCCTCTCAGACACTTCAGGGTAACAAGAAAGACAGGAAATCAATCTAACTCTGGAGAAACTGAACCTGGGGGGTTCTACTATGTGATAAAGCTACAGAGAAAAAAAAATACCTTTTTCAGTCCTTGGGGACATATCTTGTTCATATCTGTAGGTGGGTTCCAAGTGCTGAAAAGGCAGGTGAGAATGATAGTTACCATAAGATTTGGGGAACCACACCATATGCTCAGAGGGAAATTGAATTCCCCTCTTTGTATTCTTAGCTTCATTAGTAAAAAGAATTTTAAAACTTGCAGTTGGAAGCTTGAGGACAATTTTGTTAGAGTTTGAGAGAAAACAGGAGGGTAGACTAGCTATAGATCTTAACAGCCCCTGGGAGGAGGGATATGGAGAAGAGAGAGCACCCTTCATCTGAGTTGGGCTGACATGGTGAAAAGTGTAAGTCAGAAAGTAGCCATGTAGTAGAAGCCTGAAGTGCCAGGGGATACGTGCTTGGGCTTTAACCTGTGTCCAAAAGTAAAGGACATAAAAGAAGAAAACATTATGCTTGAATTGGAACTCGGAAAAGCGAAGACTTTAACAGAGCCACATAGAGGCAGCTCCATAAGCTACTGCACTGAAGGTAGAGTTTATGGTAAGAAAAAACTAATTTTCTCATTATTGGAATAATTACCCCCCCCTTCTCATAAGCATGGCTTTAACCAGCTTCCCTGAGGGGTGGTCTCTGGACAACAAGATTGACAGGGCCAATTGGCTTGATTCTTAAGAGAGAAGACAATAGTATGTGATATTCTAATCTCTGGAGAAGATAAGAATGTCACATCCCCACCTAAGACTGTAGGTATTCTGTTCTTTTGGCCAGGCCTTAAGTAGCATTCACATTTTTAGTGTTACCATGGAAATGGGAAATGAGGTCCGAGGCTTCATTGACCTCCAAGAGTCCAGTAATGCTGTGTTCTGAGACTGCATTTTTCTCTCCCTCTAACCAGTAGGCATTTCCTGAGTGTACCCTGCTTCCTAGATCTGTGTCAGGCTCAGCAGAAAACAGTGAACATAGAAGCCCTGCTCACAGGGAGTACTGAGGATGCTCTGCCCATCTGTCTTCATCACCTGCTCTGCATCCCTCACTTGCAGCTCTTACCTACCTAGAAATCCTCACCAGAGCAACCATCGCCCATGATACGACCTGAAAGTATTGTCTGCCCTACATCTCCACTGTGGGGAACATGAGCATCTCATCCCTGGGCATAGGGCATCATCACATGTGGCCGCAGGTGTCTGTGCTTTGGCAATAATCTGTATGTCTGCAATGTTCCCAGCACTGTTAAGGGAGTCCAGGGAGATGTAGTCTCTTCCCATTCACTCAACTCTAAACATAAAGTTATAAGGACATGTGCATAAATGACCTCTGTGGAGAAGTAAGGGATTCTTCAGAGTCATATTGAGGAATGAAGAGCTGATGAAGACTGAGAGATAAAAGAAGTGACAAAAAGACTAGCAGCCAGGGGGTAGGGGCCAGGAGAGGTGTGCAGGAGAAGAACCAGCTAAAACAGTGTGTTCTAGGGATGACAGAACCACTGTACTTGTGAGCTCACTGCAGCTGTGACTGCCTGCACATCCTAGCTTGAGGGAAGAGGGGCTCACAAGACCCCACACCCAATTGAGTAGATATTGACAGCTGATAACTTCTGAGGCATTGGGGTGTGGTGTCATTTAAAGGTACAGCCACTGGCAGCTCAACCACACTCCAGTGGATGGCCCTATACCCATGAGTATTTAGACAGCACAAATTGAACTTAGTGGGTTATTAGTTTTTTAAATTTTAAGAATTCCAGGTATGCATAAGATGTCCTTGAATAGTATTTGTTCAAATTTTGCTGTAATACTGTGCCTTCTATCCATGACAGGGAAGGTATACACTCATGATAACTCAACAGCATGGCTGCCTGAACAGTTCCTATAAAAGCTACCATTCAAATGTGGATATGGGAAATATCCCAGGGTCCCAATCCTAGATGAAGAGCTACAGGTAATTAAGAATTTCCAAGAGGGGGAGAATTAGTCTTCCCTGGGGATGAGCCCCTTAACATATACATGAAAGCAACGCTGAGCAGACTCATCAGGATGAATTTATGTTTATTGTTTATATGTGTGTGAAACAATGATGGTTGAAAAAGAGGAGCCTGTGAATTTTGGGGTGGGTGCAACTATAAGTGCAGATTATGGGTACAGATATGGGTGCAGATATGGGTGAAGATATGAGGCAGATATGGGTGAAGATGTGGGTGCAGATATGGGTGAAGATATATGGGTGGAGAAGGGAAGAGGAGAGGAAAATGATGTAATTATAGTCCTAATTTTTTAATTTAAAACACACACACACACACACACACAAATTGAAAGCAAGATAAGTCATAGGAATACAATGAAGGGGGTCAAGGTAGCTGGGCCAGGAATTGGTGAAATGAGGAAAATTAGCACCAGTATAAGAGCAGATGAGGTCAGAGGTAAAGGCAAAGAGCATCACACATTATCCACAAAGATGACGGGGAAGACTTGATGGGGAGACATGGTGGGCTTCTGTCTAATAACAGAAGGGCACTAACTTAGCTATCTACCTTAAATGTCCATCAGCAAAGGAATGGATGGAAATAGTGTGGTATTATATATGTAACAGAAACTGGTTGGTTTTTTTTTTCAGCCATAAAGATAAAGGCTAGGACTGTCGATGATTATGTGAATTAAGTCAGTCTCCAGAAGACTAATATCACATGTCTCCCATTTGTGTGTCCTAGACTTAAAAGATCCACAAAATCATGATATGTAGAGTCAACATGAAAGCAGAAACAAGTCTGTCTGGGAAAGAAAGGGGACTACCATGAAGAAAGAGATGGGGGGGGCAGTGCTCAAAAGAACAGTTAGATACTTGGAGGAAAACGGGCTTATGTAACCCTTATGATAAAGAATGACCTTAACACATCGTGTGGAATGGGAGAGCTTTGGAGATGAGAGACCACTGTTAGGATGCTGTGGGTAGAAGACAATATGTCAGACAGGTTTACGAAGACTGGTCCTGCCTGATGCTGAAGTGTGTAGCCCAGGTAGGACCGAAAGGGTTTCTGAATTGGCTTCTGACTTCTGGCTTAGGCAACTGGGTGGATGATTGAGGGTACTTCCTGGATTCCCAGTCCTACACCCCCCAACACACACCATCCTTACTCTATGCAAAACTGAATTCCAAGTTTCAACCATAGATCCAACAACTGACGTTTGAATGGAATGCACAGACAGAAGTTGCAGGAAACCTATACTTTCACCACTTAAGTAACAGAGAAATTTTCAGGCAAGGCTTGCTCTTTATAACCAAGCCCAGCTAGCAGGCAGCCACATAATTTAGAAGCAAAACAAAACAGAGAGAGAGAGGAAGAAGCAGCCTTGTTCACAGTTGGCCTTTGTTTTGATTTGTTCCTATTTCTTGCTGACTAGAGCTAAACGCTGCCATATGTTCAGAAAATGTCCGACGTTTGCATGTTTGAGAATTGTTTCTTTCTTCCCCCCAGGTTAGTTTTATTTGGTTGAATCCCACAGTCTTCAGCTGGGTTACCCTGTAATCTGAACTTCATTTTTTAAAAAAACAAAGCAGAAGAAAAAGCATATACTGTAATTGAGGAATTGCAGTAAAAGCCAAAGACTGGCTGATCCAACAGCGAGGTTTAGGGAATTTTTCCAAAACAAGTTTTGTTGGTGTTCTTGTTCTTGGTTTTGTTTTTCCTGGTGTGCCAGGAAAGTAAATGCATGCATGGACTCAAGGGGCCCAGCATCCTTTGAGCTTTGTTTTGGAAATACTCAAGATAAGGAAGGAAGGTATTGATAACCAGGAGGACCCCTGCACCAGGCCTGAGTATAATTCTGGAAGATTTTCTGCTTAGGTGGTGTTTTACTTGTTTTGATTGAAGAACAGCTCGATCTGCCCAGAGAGCTGATGTAAGCACTTCCACTATTGTCTTCAGATCTGCAGGATGTCAGCGTGCTGATGAAAGAAAACCATGGACTTGGTACCCAAGCCTGCTTAATACAGAGACTCGTGAAGATAATGATTCCCATCTCACACTAAAATTGTTGGTCTACAAAGTAAAGGACCACATTCTAAAGCCCTGATCTTGCCTGGTGTCTCATGTCCCAAACATCTGTTCTGATGTTTTCATCCGATCTTCCCCACTTCTAATGGACACCTTGGGGGCATCCTCAATGCCCCTGCCTCTCTGTACCTGAAACCTGTTGCTGCTACACTTCTAAATATCTTTCAGGTTGATCAAATCCTTTATCTCCACATCCCCGACAGCACATCAGTTTTGGCCCATCACTTGTTCTGTGCATTTAGATCATTCTCACTGATCAGAGTTTCTGAACAACTCCCTCAATGGCCCCATGTTTAATAGTGAGTCCAAATCCTTGGTGTATCACAAAGGGCCATTTTCACTGGCTCCAGCCATCTCTCTCTCTCTAAGTTGATTCACTGGCTCACATCCATTCACATTCCCGTTTACACCCTTAGCTACCATGGACTGTCACAACTCACAGATAGAAGTAGGTATTCTCTGTTTTGTCCCTTTATTTACCATGATGATTTGAGGTTGTCTGCTGTCCACTTTGAGGGCTCTGGTTTCTTAGACAGTGGTGATCATGGATTATCTGTCATTGGACTTCCCCATCCCAGTGTTCAGTCCTCAAAGGCTACCATTAAGTATTCTGATAAGAAGTAGATGGGGGAAATGGCACTCAGACATTAGAACATCAAGTGTGGCTGTGCACTGTGACAGCTGCTGTTACCAGGGGTGGAAGAAGGTTCCAGAAAGAGCAAGAGGTGACTTGGAGGTGAGCACTTCCATGACAGAGGGCAAATTGGATGTTTGGAAGCTTCAATGAACAAAACGGAATGTCAGCAGACTCCCCTGAAATTGGCAGGCATTTTCCTTAGGCAGCAATGTGTGATTTGTGTAAATGAGGCATCTCTGCCCATCTTGGAAATCACAGTCAGAAAATGGCCACACTGCAGCCGTCTAGCAGGGAATCAGGGAGAGGGCTGTCCTGTGAAGACATCCCCAAACAGGCTGGCTAAATCACTTTTCACTTTAATGTGATTACAATGTATGCCCATTGAGTGTCTGGCCCTGTATTTTTCTTAAGTAGGAGATAGTCTCATTCCTCTTAAGAAATTACAGATGTATTTAAGGAAGCAAATGATACATGCCTGCAATTAATAGGAGGCACAAGACTGCATAAAATCAGTTATATTGTGAAAGATTGATGGATGCATGGATGGATGGATGCATGGATGCATGGATCAATGGATTCATGTATGCATGGATCAATGGATGCATGCATGGATGGTAAGTTGACATATTTAAGGAAAAGTACATTGTGCTCAATGCTTGGTGCAACAGGTAAACATATTTTTGATTATTGACTAAAAATCTAGAACAAAATAAGTTGGGCTGGGGACATAGATCAGTTATCAGAGTGCTTGCAGTACATGTTTGAAGCCCTAAGTCTAAGTCTCAGCATCAACTCGAACTAAACATGATGGTATACTCCTATGGAAACAAGAGAATCAAAGAAATTTAATGTTATCTTCTGCTAAAAAGAAAACACACACACGACAAACTACAGATAAGAAGTAGAAAAGCAGAATAGAAGGATAAAAACACTACAAAATGAAAGAAACCATGAAACAGTAAAAATGAGCACACTGTGGGGCAGAAAATGCCATCTTAGGAAAAGAAGACGGTGGGTGTAGTAACGATGCCAACTAGAATGAACACCTGCCCCTTTCCCATGCTGTTTCTTTTGTTCCCCCTGTGCACATACACACACGTACACAGTAATGCAGTCTCTGCTAACAACTCAAAATGGTGTGTTAGAGGTGAGGCTGAGGAAGCTGAAGTAACTCACTGCAGGTCTGTGAGCCAGTACATGTGGAAACAGGATGGGGATCCAGGCTGTTGACATCTTTTTAACCCTGAACTAAAATGACTGGGTAATCAATGGGTTAATGAACATCTTGGTCTCCATGAAGCTGAGTTCTCCCATGATATGAGGTTTCTAGGCTTGAAACTATTGGCGCTGTGACAGGCTCTAGAATCACTTAGGAGAGGAACATTTGACAGTTCTGTTAGGGGATTTCAGGAAGGAGTTAATGTGGGTGGGAAGACCTACCTTAAAATGTGGGTTCCACCATTTTGTGGTCTGTGGTACTGGGCTGAATAAAAAGAAAAAAGCAAGCTGAGTACCAGCATTCATCTCTCTCCACTTCCTGACTGCAGATACCATGTGACAAGCTGCCTCAAGATTCTGCTGGGACAGACTATACTCTCAAACTGTGAGCCAAAATACCCTGCCTTTATTTAAGTCATCTTTGGTCAAGTATCTTGTCACAGCAACAAGAAAAACAATGACTACACAAGATGTTAGAACTCTTATGCTTTTGCAGAGCTAGAAAGACAGTGCCTCAGCTGAGAACACTTGCTTTGTAATCTTAAGGAGCAGAGTTCTTTGGATCCCAGAACCCACATAACAAGCTAGGCACCCCCATGAAGGCCAGTAAGCCCAGATTTAGGAAAGAAGGCAGAGACGGGAGGATCAGTGGGGTTTGCTGGCTTCCAGCCTAGACTGGAAAACATGAGCCTTGGGTACAGGGAGAGACCCTGCCTCAAAGGGAAGAGATAGAGAGGAGAGCTGGAGAGATGGCTCAGGAGTTAGGAGTGCTTACTGTTCTGTCAGAAGAGCAGGAATTGGTCCCCAGCATCCAGATGTTGACTCACAACCATCTATAGCTCCAGTTCCAGGGAATCCAATACCACCTTTGGCCTCCAAGACTCCTGCACACACACACACACACACACACACACACACACACACACACACACTTAAAAATACATTAATAAATATTTTTAAGGAGTAGGTACATGGTGGTAGAGGACATCCTCTTCTGATCTCCAAGCATGAACACAGACATGCAAAGGCGGGCACACACACACACACACACACACACAAAGAAATAAAATTTTAATTCTTATGCTTCTTCCCACAGTTTCAACTTACTCCAAGCAATTCACAGATTATGCAAAATAACCCATCTAACTGACAAGACTTGGCGGCCAGGGTACCTACCAATGTTGATTTCTGATGTGAGAACTCAGTCGGTCTCATCTCAGTACCAACTATCTCTTGACTCATTGGTGACTTTCCCATCTCCTGAGTTCACCAGCAGCAAACTGAGCTGACAAAGACACCTTTTCTGGCTTCTCTCCTTTCTCACCAATCTCTAGCTGCTAGAGAGATCTTCCCTGCCTGTATTCTTCCTTTAAGGGAAACTTCTCTGTTCTCACAGCTTTCAGCACATTCTACAGGGCAGGGCAAGTCTTGCATATCCTTTGCCTTCTCTCCAAGGATTCATGGAAGTAGCAAACTTAACTATTATAAAACAGACACTACCAGCTCCTTCCTCTGCTCCCGAGTCTGATCATGCCCATGGTGTTTTCTGCTCGAGCCAGCAGTGTCAATATGAGTCTCTCAAACCATATACCCAGAGGCCATAAGTGATGCCTCTCTTTCCTCCGTTCTGTGTCCTTTCTGCTGTTGTTCTGTAAACTGAATGTGTCCCTTTCTCTCCATGTCTTTTGGAACCTTTAGCTTCTGGTTTGGAACTCCTAAAGTGTCTTCTCAAAACACAAGCCAGAGGAATGCTTATGAACTCTAAATAGCACTGTGCCACCTTTTAGGTCAGAGCCCACCACTGGGCTCCCATCATACTTAAAAAGACATCGGGATTCTTGACCTATGCTCTATACAGATCTCCACGACTGTATCCCTAAATCCTCCCCCTCTCCCTCCTATATCCCCTACCACTCTACTTCCTGTCTCCATTCCTACAATGGACAATTGACTGCTCTCCAGACTTGCCATCTCTTCAAACTAAGGAAGCATATTAGATGGTTGTAAAGCTTCTGCATTACTATACTCCATTCAACACAAAGAACACAATAAGTTAGGTCAGATTAAAAAATAGTATTATTTCAAGAAAGGATGCTGATGAGTGAAAGGTGAGACTTTTTGGAACACTGCAGGGCCTGGTATTTTTGATCCTTAAATGATACCTTCATCGCCTGCATAAAAATGTTAGTCCTGACGGGAAGCACCCACCAGCCACTCCGATGAAAATAGAGATGAAATGAGTGAAGAGAGTGGAAATAAGAGCCAGACAGGAAACCATGTTTATTTTTTACCTTAAGTTAGCCAAACTCCCACACCCATGCCATGCATTTCCTCTGTTCTGTATTATAAGGTACAGCAAGAAAGTAACCCTCCCCACCCCTTCTCCAAGAAGCTCTCTTACTGTTAGTTAACCTACTGGGTGAAAGATTATAGTGGAACTCAGCTAATGATGGGGGAAGTGCTCCACCCTCCTTCTTAGATACCTCAAGAGAGCCATCTCTAGCAGAGGAAAGCTTAACTAGTATATTTAGCACACTCAAAGATTTCTTTATGAATGTATGCAGTAGAGACAAAGCAGCCTTGCAGAAAAGTCCTGACACCACATGACTGAATCACCAGGTAGACCTGGTACTGTTGAGAATTGTTCTGTAAGAAAATGATGTTGGAGAAGACACAAGAACCAGTCACAGGATGTGCTGTGTATATATATGCATTTAACTTGTGCCTGTGACGACTGGCAACGATCACCTCACCTGCTTATTTTGCCAGTGATTCCTTCAGTGAACTTCCTTTATCCAATGGACTCTTCAAGAGAAACATGAATGTATGCTCTAATTTAGACTGCTCCTTTAAATTCATCTGAATTACTGTTATTATGCCCAGGCTGCCTTAATGATGCACCTTGGTAGGCCAAAATGTCTCCAAAGCACAGGCCCTTAATGAGAAACTCAGGGCAAGAGATATAATTTGACCAGTCTGCCATGAAGTGCACCAACTCAACCTGGCCTTGATCCTACCTGCTCTGAACTTCCCACACCCTCTTGGGAGGTGTGATGTTTGGCTCTCTGGTGTAGTCTATGCCACAAGTCACCTGACTGTCTTTCCCTCCAGATACACCTGCCCACTCCTGATATAACTATAGCAGTAGAGTTTCACAATGACAGAAAGATTAGGAAAATGTCCTATGTGTGTTCACATAGGGAAGACTAAAGGATGAAAAGAAGAAAGGAAGAAAAAAGAAAGATAGATTCTAGATGATAGATAGATAGATAATAGATAGATGGATGGATAGATAGTAGATAGATAGATAATAGATGGACAAATAGATGATGATGATGATAGATAGATAGATAGATAGATAGAGGAGCAAGGCCATCTGCATCTAGGTTAAAGTAAAATCCATAAGATGCAATAGATTTTTACCCACATTGAAGAGTCTTCATTCTGGTGTCTTCTCATAAACACAGGATCCTGAAGTTCTAGACAATCTAGAAATCAAATTACTACTGTTCTCAGTGGAGCAAGTGAAGTGTGTAGGTATCCCCAGAGTGTGGAAAACTGACCTGAACAAAGAATCTCAGCCCCTGGAAACCAGGTAGGTTTTGTGGGGGAGGCTCTGTGACTACCAAGACCAGCAGAATACATACCCATGTGAAGCAAGAGGGAATTCAAGTTCAGCACGACTCAGCCAGTATTGGTTCAGACTTTGAGAATATGACACCAGGCAGTTTATTTTAGGTGTTTAAGTAAAAATTTTGGGTTTTTGTTTTGTTTTGTTTTGTTTTGTTTTGTGGGGGTTTTTTTACCATTACTATTTAAAGTCCCATTCTTCCTAAGGCACTATGTTAAGTGTAGAGACACACGAGTGTGCAGAAGGACAAGATCTCAGACCTTGGAACCTTCTTGTCCATGTTGGAACACAAGCAAATAAATACAGCCATGAGGCATGTGACACTGTGCAGCAGAACACAAAGGGAATCCATCATCTGCGACACCCAGGCAATCAGGCCAGAGAGAAGGGCATGCCTTGGGCTGAGACATGAGGAGAAGGAAGGCAAGACCAAGGTAGAGAGGCTGTTGATAAACAGAAGGAGGTAGGGGTTGCAAATGTTTGTGCTTCAGCCACTGTTCACTACAGGAAAACAGTCTGATGATACATCGCGGTTGTCACTGTTTCCATGTTTAAAACGGGCTCAGGCATCCCACTAACAGGTCCTGGCCTCCCTTACAACTTGGGACAGTCTCTTCCCTCAATCCTCCACAGCTTCCACAATCATGGCTCTGAAACTCACTGTAGAGTTTGCTGATGAGTTATTGATGCTCAGCTGTAATAGAGGTCCACTTAGAGTCCATATTGAGACCTCAAACTTGGACTTAATCCTAAGGACCTTCCATAGAAGGACTGAGGGGGAGAGATGTTTGAACCCATGTCCTTGGAGCCTCTGAGTACAGTCTGGTTCCTTTGGGAACACCTCCTTGCCCCCACATCATAACTACCTTATGGAAACTATCCCCAAGAGCTAGCCACCTGTCCTCACCTCTGCAAGGAAGATCCCGGAAACACTTGAGTAGGAAGTGTATGTTACCAGTCAATGCATCCTGCTGTGAAAACAGGAGAACTTTCCAGCATGGAACACCAGGCTAGAAAGCCAGAAGGTGGTGGCAAGTGGAGGGAGAAGGCAGGAGAAGTCTGTGTCCTGGTCTTGAATTGGGACATGGAGGGGCATCAGCAGAAGCAGCAGGGGGCAAAAATAATGGAGGAATGGTAAATGTGATCAAAATACATTATACTCATGTATGGCACTAAAATGAAACCCGTTATATATGTATATGTGCTAATAAAATCTTTAAACAGGAAATAAAGCAGTCTAGGCTCTGTCTAGTCTGTTTGTCTGGGGAATAACTGCACAGGAAAACACTTGGCATTTCCAGAGACCATGGCAGCAGATTCACCTAGCCATATATGAAGATGTCAGCCAGCCACACAGACAGGTATGAGAAGGAGTCCACAGGTTCATCACTGTCTCAACTGGAGACACCAAGCTGGTTTGCCTCCATGCTGGACCCAATGTCAGAGCTTTCCTCTCTGGGCTTCTTCTTAAGGTGGAAGGTCTAACACCTAGAAAAGGTCTAACACCCAGAAAGTGAACAGCTGCAGCTTCAGAACAGTGTGCCGCTCTTTCTGACTCATCACAATCACATCACTCTTCCCTTCATCTCCTTTTCTTCCACATGAGAAATCTTTCTTTGCCTCCTGAAACTTCAAACAGCATATATTTGTATTTTTCTGAAATAGGCTGGAACCGTAATTCCCAGTGTGATAGAATTAGGAGGTGGGGGTCTTTGGGAAGTCTGTGAGAGTAGAGACCTCATGAGTGGGTCTAGTGACTGTAATAGTTTAATTTCATTGTCAACATAGTAGGATTGAGACTCATCACAGGAACATATTCTGGACATCTATAACAGTATTCCTAGAAAGGCTCAACTGAGCAGAAAAGAACTGCTCTGAAAGTGGGCGGCATCATTCCCTAAGCTAGAGTCCCAGGTCAAGCAAGCTGAGCACCAGTTTCATCTCTCTCTACTTCCTGACTGCAGATGCTACATGACCTGCTGCCTCATGTTACTGCTCTGCCTTCCCCACAATGACAGACTGTAACCTCTCCAACTGTGAGCCAAAAGAAACCCTTCCTTCCTTAAACTGATTTTGTCAGGTATTTTGTTACAGTGAAGAGCATCATGAGGAGAAGCTGGCTGGCTGGCTGCAGCCTTGACCACCTCCACCAGACTCCAAACTTATCTCACGCCTGTAGTCTCCAGAAGTCTGAGAAATAAATCTTTGTTGTTCATAAAGGTACTGCCTTAATTAGTATTCTATTGCTGTAAGAGACACCAAGATCTAGGCTACGCTTTAATAAGAAAGCAGTTAATTGAGGCTGACTTACAGTTTCGGAGGTTTAGTCCATTATCATGGTGGGGAACATGGTGGAACATGGACAGCCGTGGTGCTGGACAAGTAGTTGAGAGTTCTACATCTAGATCCATATGTAGGAAGAGCGGGATTCTTGACTTGGAATGAGCTTTTGTGAAACCTCAAAGCCCATCCCTCAGTGACATACTACCTCCAATAAGGGCATACCTCCTAATCTTTTCAAATAGTGCCACTCCCTGTATTCAAAAATACTCAAATTTGTGAACCTATAGAAGCCATCTCATTTAAACCAACATAGGCACCTCATATCTGGTAGTTTGTTATAAGAGCTGGGCCAGCCAATCCTTCCTTCATTTACCCATTTCTCATTCTTGCCACTGTCCTGTTCAGCTGTTAAAATGTAAGGTTAAATGTTTGCTTAGTCAGGCTTCTTACCCAGAAATAAAATCTCCTGGGTGTCATTTGCGACTTGCTGTTTGATCTCTGAACGACTGACCTTAGTCTCAAACCAAAAGCAATGCAGAAATGAGAAGTCAGGGATGAGGTTGAACTTGATCTTTAATTGTTGCTTCCTCGGGCCAAATGGCTCTGACCTTAACTGAATGATCACTACTCTTATATTCTTTCTGCCCCTGAATCTTGTCTAACACTGATTTCAGGAACAGAAGTGTCGAAAATACTAATGAGCAGAGCTAATTGCAGTGGTACATGAGTTTTCTATCCAAAGTCTTTCTCTGCATTGGATTCAATATTTCTAGAATATTGAAGAGTCCATCTCAATATTCCTTGTCAGAGTTGTCTTCTCAGAGTGAGTGTTCCTGCTCTCACCCTCCTGACCTTCAATGTGGCCATCAGCTGACTATTGAAATCTTCCACTAAAACCAGATACTTTTCATGGTTCGAGCTTTTCCTTCTAAATTGTCCAGATAAACGACTTTGCACTTGCCTGTTGTAAGGATGGTGTGGGAAGGTGTGCATGAATGAGTGGAGGGGCCTGTGATTTATAATACATTTCCACTGTAAACCAGTAAAGGGATTATGCACAACCTATTTCTCTAATAATGGAAGCTGACCAAAAATATATCTGTTTCTCTAACAACCTCCAGATCATAAGAAAAGCAAGCCTCAGGCTAAATCTGTTCTATACAGAGATATTTATTCAATAGTCATTTATTGACAAGCAAGTGCAAAACAACTGTTTCTGTAGACCCAAAAGAAGTCTTCTGGCTTTTGGTACTTTGCACATACAACTTTGAGCAAAGGTTTGGTCAAGACAGAGAGGATATTCCATAAACAAAATCCTGTAACTCTTACTTAGCTCAAATAATCAGAAATGGTTCAAAGTCAGACATGGTCAAAGGACATGTGGCCACCGTACCTCAGATGTGTCTCCGGGACAAGTGCTACAACCCTGTAAATTTTTCATACTGTTCACCAAGAGTAAGAGGTGACCATAGAACGTGCAGCATACAACTCCTGGATTCCTTTATTTCTCTACTAAAAGATCACATCTGATCATCAGGGCAAGTCAACAAGCTGTTTGGCTTGTTTGGTTGGTTGGGTTTTTTTTGTTGTTGTTGGTTGGTTGGTTTTTTTTGTTTGTTTTTTGTTTGGTTGTTTGGTTGGGTTTTTTTACCAAGGAGTGCATGTCTCATGGTGCTATTTTACTTAACAAAGTCTCAGAGTTTGAATCTGAACAACAGAGACCTGGAGAGTAGCTCTTTTAAGTGAGCGGCTCTGATACTGCCAGATACTCCCCAGCATTAGATCCCATGCAAATGCCATCCTTCATGTTAGAATGTAATGTCTAGATATGAGGCTTGATTGGGTTAAAATACTAACTACCTGAATGGCAAATGTGTACATCACTTATACTTCACATTTCAGAAAAGCAGAATAAAGAAGACTTCTATCTTGGAGGGGAACCATGAAGAGTTGTATCTTATGTGTGATGTGTTTAAGTTCCCTGTGAACTGTGAGACTTGTTAGAGTCCAGTGGGTAATTGGGTAGACGGGGGAGGGGGGAGTCTTTTTGATTGGGTAAGGGTAAGCACATAAAAGGCAGTCTGAAGAGTCATAGTGGATGTAGGGAAATTTGGGAACAATGTCTGGAAATTCCAGAGAGCACAGATAAGTAGGGATGGGTGGGAGGAATAAAGGCCAAGTGAAAGGAAGCAGAAGTACTAAAAGAGGTGACAGAAGACCATAGGCACCCACTGGACAGTCTAAAGCTGATGGGCAAGCAAAAATACAGGTATGATTACCTACTTGATTACACCTAAGGGTGTATGGTACTAGGAATCACGCCTACCTGGTGATGACATCGAACTGTGACCTTCCTACCTCCACCTCCTCACTGCTGGGATTAAAGTTGCATATCATCATTCCAACGTTATGAGGTTTGGGGGATGAAATGCTGAGTTCCATGCAGGCTAGCTGTCTACCAACTGAACACATTTTCAGCCCAGCAAGAGTTTTTAATTTGTTCTTTCCCGGCTTGCATTTGATGCTGTAGTTAAAGAATCTTTTGTTGGTTAACTTTTCTGACTTCAGTTTTCCAGTGCAACATGGAGATGATAATAGTTACATCTCGTATAGCACAGATAAATCAGCCTAAGTGTAACTTAGAGTAGAGGTCGGTGCCTTCATATTGGCGCTCGCTACATCATGCAAATCCTGGCTCTCTGACTTAGCTGCTTCGCAAGTTGGGACAACTTATCTACCTTCTCTGCTTCTCCACTCTTGTTAAATCTTGCTATCAAAAGTCCAGTTCTTGAGCTGGAGAGATGGCTCAGTAAAAGCACTCTGGCTGATCTTGCAGAGGAGCCAGGTTCTATTCCCAGCACCCACATGGCAGTTCATAACTGTCTGTATCTCCAGTTCTACATGATCCAATACCCTCTTCTAGCCTTTGAGGGCACTTCACGCACATGGGCACAGACATGCATGCAAGCAAAACACTCGTACACATAAAATAATAAAATTTTAAAAGTTCCTTCTTTGGCTTTCGTAGAAATTAAATGAATGTATACAGAAAGCAGAAACCCTTGCTTGGCAAGGGTCTGGTATATTACATGTTGAGGGAAAAAGTTTTCACTTTATAAAAAGATTTATTCAAAACTTCCTTCAAAAACACTAGTTGGTAAAAAAAAAAAAAAAAGTTTTCTTTCTTTCTCTTTCTTTCTTTCTGAGCCTGTTTTTAGGATTCTACTTTTTTCAACTGAATTCTTCCTGGTCTCCCTAGAGCTTCCTGGTGTCTTCTCTGTTATGCGTTATACAGACATTTTCTCAGAACTATCCAAGGCCTTCTTGGCTTCTTAAGAATAAATTCCAAAGCTCTTCATAAGGCCTGGAAGATGGTTAAAAGCAGGTACTTTACAAGCATAAGGAACTGAGGTAGACCATCCAACACCTGTGTTGGATGCTTTGACTACATGTCTTTGTATGCCTGGAACCCCAGTATGGGCAAGTAGAGACAGGCAGATCTTCAGTGCTCAATGGCCAGACACTCTAGCCAAAATGTAAAGCTTCCAATTCTATTTCTCAAGACAAGAAGGCAGAAAAAAATGGAGGGACACTCCATGTCCTCTTCTGCTCTCTAAGGCACACACATGCTCATGTATGTGTTACACACATACACCCACAGGCACATGCATGAACCTAGAATAACAAAGAAAGTGGCCTTTCTATGGCCTGGTGAGCCCCCGTGGTTGATTGCCTGTCATGTACTCCTCTGCCTTTTCCTCTCTTTTTCTGTATGGTACAGGAGCCCTGGTCTCCTTCCTCCCTGCCTAAGCACAAGCTGAACTCTCTTCCTGCCTCAGGCCCTTGTTCCAGCTGTCCCCACACTTCTTAGAATAGAAGCAGAGCTTCCTCCTTCACTTCCTTCGGCTGTCTTCTCAAATGTCACCTGTTCAGGAAGGCTCCCTGGACACCACATTGGGAGCAATGTCCCATCATCCCATCCCCTCACCCTGATTTACCTTTCTTTAGAGGATCTATCCCCATAAAATATTTTATAGACCCCTTAAACTGTATAGGACCACCTCCCCTCTCCAGTGGATAGCTTTTTCTATTATTGCTGTCCCTATGATAGTGTAAGTTACAGAACATACATTTTAATGACTGGTTCCGAGAGATTTTATTTTTAGTTACATATAGGCCTGTTTGTCTATGTATCGATGTTTGCACATAAGTACAGATGCCTGCAACAGTCAGCAGAAGGCACTGAATCCCCTGTAGCTAGAGTTATAGGTGGTTGTGAGCTCCATGACATGGGGTTGGGAAACCAAAGTTGGGTCTTCTGCAAACCAATATGTGTTCTTTACTTTTGCAGCCCCTATGTAATGTTTGGCTAAATGAATTAACTATATGATATAAATAACAGCTATAATCAACTACAAAGTAAGATACACCTGTATTACTTATGTCTCTACTTCCATGTTGAGACCTGAGCATCCTCTTTACCCAGAAATTAGAGGGGCAATGATGCAATCATAACTGATAGCTCAGATCATGTGATTCAGAGTCCAGGACCTGTATGTTCTGAGCTAGAGGTAGGTTGACCCCAAAGGAGGTTATTATAGGAAGTAGAATTAGCAAATGTGAAGATGTGTTTCCAGGGTGAACTAAAAGTTGGACAAACACCACCATGTGCCGTTGCCAGACAATTCAGTCAAGCAAGGGGTGAACTCAAAAGTCTTTTGTCTGCAGTGGAAGAGACTGAGTTATACTCTTCATGATTCATCTGCCACACACTGGATTCAGCTTCATTGTCCTCAGTAGGGATTGTGCCAAGCATTTCAGTAGGAATAGGAGTCTGAGGGCGATACCAAGAGCATTCACCTTCTGACATGGGGGGCTAGTCCTGCATTCATAGACACAGGACACTGTGGAGATATGTGAAAATGAGGTGTGGTGACCTTGGTAGCAGGTAGAGGGGACATCACAGGACCCTGGCACATCTAAGACCAAGAGACTTATTGCCCATCTCTCTGATGGCCAATTCTGCCATGAGTCTTTCCCGAGGGCCACAGTCACTGTGCTAGGCAGTGGTCTGAGCAAGGAAATAGGGTGACAAGGACAGCTTTGAGACCACTCTGATTCTCAGGTTAAGTCGGGACCAAATGTGAGACTGATACAGATGTCTGGAAGGCAGATGGTGTGACCTTGATGGTGGACTTTGGGCTGGATGCTAGGTAGACATGAAGGTCCAGCTTGCAGAACTCGATGTTGGCTTAGATGTGGGAAGCAATGAAAGAGTTAGCAGGGCCTCCAGGTAAGGCTAATCACTGATGAGTAGTCCCTGGATGATGAACACATTCAGTGGTAAATGCTCAACTCCACCTAGGTTCTTGAGCTTCAGGAAACAGTGAGACCGCTGTACTGGAGGGATTCGTGCCTGTTAGTGTAACTGTTTAGAAAGAAGTAGGGCCTTTGCAGATAAGGAACTCAACATAGGATCATACTGAATGCCAGAGGTCTTAGTATAAAGTCCGATATCTCTACAAGGACAGGACAATTTAAATACTGACGTCACAAAGGGAAGATAGAGACAAGCTGTGTTGTCACCAAGTGGAAGGAGCTACCAGGCCACATGAAGCTGGGGAGACTGAGGAGGCTCCCCAGAGCTACTCTGAACTTGCCAGAAGACTTTCTACGCTCTGGAATCCCCTCGCTCCTTTTCAGTGTGGAATTGCTTTGAATCAGCTAGGCTGAGCTCAGTGGAGTCATTTGTATTAGCAAGTCCATGCAGATTTGATTCATTCTATTACATCCTATAAAATGCAAATAAGTAGGGGCTTTCCCCTTGTACTCTCACAGTTATTTTAGAAGAAATTAAAAGAAAAACTAATATATACTCGTCAGAGTAACCCTATTGGAGTCTCAGGATGATACTAAAATCCTCCCTCTAATGCCCGAAAGTAATTACGCTCCATTGGAGTGACAAGATCTTCATTTCTAATTATAGAACAGATGTTTGCCGGAAGCGGTTACCCTGACAAGGGTTGTAAAAATAATCTAACAAACTGATCTTTGATTTTGACAACAGCTGTGCGGGTCTGCCACAACAAACCCGTATTTAAATAGAAAAGCCTCGTCATGTCTCTGCGTCAGATGGTCCAAGCAGCTTTCCCAGAGTTCTGATGGTCCAGGAATCAGGGTGTCATGACCAGCTCCTTTGAGGGTGGTTGAGTCTGAGGGACACCTCACTTTGGCAGGAGTTTCTTGGATACAACGCTTTTGTATCTCAGGATCTAGTTTCATCTCGTGCATTGTCTTCCCTATAAAGGTGCTGGTGACTTTCTCTTCCACTATTTGATTGCCCCTCAACTCTCTTGAGCCCCTAGAATCCCAGGATCAGCGTCATTTACTCTTACCATTTGAATGCATCCCTAGAAGTTTGCATACTGGAAACGTGTGTGTGTGTGTGTGTGTGTGTGTGTGTAAAACGGTGCAGATAACTGTGTGTGCACCTACATATGAAAGCCAGAAGCCAAGTAGTATATTGTTTCTCAGAACTTGTCCACCTTGTTCTTTGAAACAGAGTCTGTCACTGGGACCTAATACTCACCAATTAGACTAGACTTGCAACCCAGAAAGCCACAGGTATCCTCCTATCTCCACCTCCCCAGGACTGGGATTACAAGTCTACTCCATCCTGGATGCTGGGGGTGGGACTCAGATCCTGATGCTTTACAAGGCAAGCACTTACTGACTGAGCCATCTCTCCAAACATAAGAAGGAGTAAGCAATGGCTGAGGAAGGAAAGCCCGCCCATCCGTGCCACAGTGGATTTGGCAGGGATGTGGCTGCTTTCAAGTCATCTCTGCTCCCATGTACATGAACCCCTATCCATACTCCTGGTAGTAACCGCAGTAAAAACTCATTTATTCACCAAGTTGAACTTTGGAGATATTATGGGTTCCCAGGAGTATGTAGACCTCTCTCTCTCTCTCTCTCTCTCTCTCTCTCTCTCTCTCTCTCTGTGTGTGTCTGTTGAATCTCCCCAGGAAAAGTCTGTCACTCAACAAACACTACACATGTTTCTACAGTTGTAAGATATTCAAAGCCAGAAACAGGCTTCCTCACATAAAATGCGTTACCTACCTGTGGACAGAAATGAAGAGAACAGGAGAGCAGGAGTCTCCTGGTGTCTTCAGTGGCTTTGAGTGAAGAGGAAGAGACTGGGGCTAGCCTCGGTGCTGCTTCACCATGTGAAGGGTACATCAGGAAAGCCCTCACCAGAAGCTGAGCAAATGTGGGTAGGTGCAGATATCCAATTACAGCAACAGAAAGCCGACTAGACGATCAACCTCGTAACAACTCTCAGTGGTTTCTCTATACCTAAACCAAGCTAAATGCTAGGCTTCCCAGGGGCCAGAGACTCTCCACAGCAGCCCTCAGCATCAGTGAGTGCCCAGTCAAAGCTCCTCTCCCCTGTGAGACCAGTAATCAACCCCCATCTTCTCCTTCTGGCAGAGTGAATTCCCAGCCATATTCTATTCAAGAAACTCACTTCTTTGCCTCGAGTACCTTACGACCTATTATGCCGCAGGAACATATGGGATGTCTGGCGTACAAACACTCTGAACATACAAGGCCACAGACAAAATTGTTCTTACAGATACTTAGCTGTCTGTTTACCCACTTTCCCCATTACTTAAAAAAAAAAGCCTAAGTCATTCCTACCCGCTGTAAAGTAGTTTGATTTGTTTTTCTTTACTTACCTCCATTGCCCTTGGTTTTCTTCACTATCTGCTCTTCTAAAAAGTCATTACAGCTTGTCACAAACACTGCTGGTCTTTCCTTTGCTCTGTCTTGTTTCATTCCACAATTATGGGGTCTTTAGGCGCACTGTCTCTCTACCAGACTCAGCACTAGCACTTAATAAGTCTTTATTGTTGCAAAGTGCATAAAATATTTTAAGTTGCAATGCTAGAAGTTATTCAAAGGGCAGCACACAGTCACCACAGACAGAGCTTCAGCACCTAGAAACAAGAGATCGGCTTTCTGACTAATACTAACAACATGGAAATTGTGAGGGATTATTTTTTTTTTTTTTATTTTCCAACAAAACAGGCCATGATATTCAGCAATAGTTTGGACATGATTTACTGTGCAGTCAACCAACCAGTTTAGGAGTTACATCATGAATTGCATTTTCTTCTTTTCATTGAAAATAAATTATTTCCTCATACACTACATCCTGGTCACAGTTTTCCCTCCTTCCACTCCTCCCAGCCCCCCTCCACTCCTCCCAGCCCCCCTCCACTCCTCCCAGCCCCCCTCCACTCCTCCCAGCCCCCCTCCTCTCCTCCCAGCCCCCCTCCTCTCCTCCCAGCCCCCCTCCACTCCTTCCAGCCCCCCTCCACTCCTCCCAGCCCCCCTCCACTCCTCCCAGCCCCCCTCCACTCCTCCCAGCCCCCCTCCACTTCTCCCAGCCCCCCTCCACTTTTCCCAGTCCCCCTCCACCTCCCAGTTCCTCCAGATTCACTTTCCCTCCATTTCATTTTCAACAGGTGGAGGGAGATAGAAATAATATCTTTGATCCTATAATTCATAATCTAATAAAATGAAATGACTTCTGAAATTTTTCATCCACTGGACACCGGGAAGCCTCAAGTCAAGAGGCTGCAGGTGAAGCCTTTCTTACCAGTGGAGACACTGTAGAAAGACCCCAAGCAATGCAAGGAATGTCGTGTGACAAGGTCTCAAACAAGAGGCAGGGCTAAACTGTGCAAACATTGGGGCCTAGTTCAGATTCTTAGCACCTAGCACTTAGCATCTAGTTCAGATTCTTTTTTTTTTCATATTTTATTTACATTTCAAATGTTTCCCCCTTTCCAGATCTCCCCCTTGGAACCTCCCCATTCCTCTGCCCTCCCCCTGCCACTATGGGGATATTCTCCAACCCCCACCCCCACCCCTCCACCCACTCTCATCTTCCCTTCTTGACATTCTCCTATACTGGGGGATATAACACCCTCAGGCCCAAGGGCCTTAGAAGGTGGGAATGACCATTCATGCCTATAACCATAACCCCAGCATTGGGGCATGGGAGAGATAGGTTGATCCCAGGAGCACAGTGGCCAACAAGGCTAGCCCAAATAGGTAAGCTTCAAATTCCTGAGATGTAAGGTGGAGAGTGGTAGAGAAAGACATTCAGCGTTTCACAGTTGCACCCACCCACACCAATGTCCATCACACATGGAATGAAGTAAATTAAGAAATAAGATAGCTCATTGGCTCACTATCTATGAATAGGTTAATGTACTCATGAGGGAAGAGGCAATGTCATCTAATTTCTTCCTGGCAGTCACACCTGCTCCTACTTCTTAGTACTATAACACTGGAGCCTGTGAAAATATCTCACACAGAGACATGAGTGTAATTCTTAGAACTCACACTAAAAGAGCCAGGCATTTACACGTGTAATCCTAGTGCTGGAGAAGCAGAGACAGGCAGGTTCCTGGAACTCACTGGTTAACCTAACTGACCTAATTTAGTTGCTCCAGCCCTAATTGTGGTGATTAATCTCAATTGTCTACTTGATGAGATCTAGAACCACCTGGGAAATTGGGCATGCCTATAGGGCATTATTATTATCATGTTAATGGTGGTGGGAAGATTCTCCCCCTCCACTATGGGCGGCATCATTCCCTAGACAGGGAGCCTGGACTATATAAAGAGGAGAGCTGAGTACAAAGATTCATTGCTCTCTGCTTTCTATTTGTAAATGCAACTTGACCAGTTGCTTCAAGTTCTTCCTGGCTTGATTTCCCTGCCATGATGGACAGTCCCTAGAAGAGACTAAAAGAAGCAGTCTCACAAGTTCCTTTGACTAGGATATTTTATTACAGCAGCAGAGAAATTGCTAACACAGAAACCCTAGCTCGCACAGACACACAAAGAAGGATGAGCAATGACGCCTGAGGATACCCTCTGGCTTCCACACACAGTCACACTCATGTATCCACATACATATGAACATGCACACACACACATGTACAGATAGAAAAAAATCTCACAATTAATTATCTGGAGGTACTGAGGTGCAATGAGAACCTTTCAAGAATGATTCTAGGGTTTTGTGTCCCAGAACTAGAAATTGAACAGACACATGGATAGTAGCAGAAGCAATGACAGTTTATTAAGAGAAGGAAGCAGGCTAGAGCAAAGGAAAAGTTCAGTTAAACAGCAATGCTGTTCAAAGGATCTATCAATAAGTGTTTCCGGGTGGGGTGGGGGATGGGTCACTATGCAGACTTTAGGGCTCATTTCTTTGTGTAAACATTCTTACATGTGTTCTGTATCATGTAGTTCTATATATGACAGTTTGTAGCCCATGTCTCCCCAGCATCTTAACTCTTCGCTCCTGACTGTACATTTTAATGTTTTATATTGCGCGAGGTCACCTTCAGACACTATGGAGTGCCTCTGTGTCTGTGACATAGCCAGATTTAGTGAGCCTGAGGGAAGTATCCAACCTTCCTCTCTGCCAGCTAGTTTCTGTCATATGCTAATTTCGAACCTGTGCCCACAATTTTCCTAGACCTCTCCATTTTACTCCGCCTCATAATGTAAATTAAAATTCCATTGAATTCTTTAGTTTTGATAAGGTTCCCTCAACCATAGTAGCAGGGATAGATTCCTGGTGAGTTTTGGTTGGTTTTGTTTGGTTTTTGTTTTGTTTTGTTGTTGGTTTGGTTTGGTTTGAGTTTGGGTTTAAAGTCAAAGCCCAGAATTGCATTTGATGAACAAGGGATAGTCACTGGCTTCCAGCAATAAATCCTGGACTGCTAGTCAAGAGATTCTGGGGCTGAGGCTACACCTTGTGATCGAGTGTTTACTTAACATGCCCAAGGCCTCAGGTTTTGACCACAGCATGTCAGGGGCAGTAGAGGGAACCATTATAGGTCCTGCAAGATAGTCAGTGAGCCTCTCCTAGCCTCTGGCGGTAGCAAAGCCTGCCCACATTCTCCGAAAGAGTTACAAGAGGCATAGAGAATGTTCTATGGTAGCTACTTGCTTACGTAGACAATCTTGGTCTGCTTTCTTAGTCTGAGGTTTGCTCTACAACCTCATAAGCCCATTCTGTTTCACTTTTTAGTCAGAGGCCATATGTAGCTCCAGTTAACCTCAAGCTCTATCTATGTATAGCTTGCGATAACCTTGAATTTCACCTGTTCCTGCCTCCACCTCTTGGGTGCTTGGGTAGCAGACAGGGTGTTTCTCAAACACCAGGTTTTCCTGAACCTGTGCTGTTTCGGAGGCTTTTACCCAACACATCCACACTTCACAGCTTGCCCATATGTTCAAATTAACTAATCAGATTTATCCTAACTAGAGGCCCAGTTTACATGGCAGTACATTGTCCAAGGTAGTCCGGTCATTAGGTGGCTAGTTAGAAATTAGCAGCATCAAATTGGTCAGTTCCAAGAATATACCGTGCCAGCTCCAAAGTGCCATTTGACAACTTATAGAGACCCCACCCTGCCACAGGGAACCCTTCCTCTACAGTGGTTGCTTTCTCCTCTATCAAGAGACAGTGAACTCAGCTCTCACTCAAGAAACCAGCAGCATTTCCAACTTGGGCTTTCCTTGCCAACCCTTCCAGATTCCTTGAAATGCCATTTTGCCAAATCCTTGACATGTGCGCATCATCAGAGGCTGGAAGGAGTTCCCCGGAAAGAGTTAGACTTTAGAGAAAGTCATTTGCCCTACGTGTACTTCAGACTTGATTCTGAAGTGTGAGTGGAGGACTCTGGGACTAAGAGGTCCAGCACCCTGTGATTTCCCTATTGTCCCTTATCCAGAGTCATGGACATCTCGTAGCTACTGTATGTGGTGTGATCTCAGCCCTTGGCTGCAGATAATCGCTTAGAGGATGACTCAAGGTAGTCCAGTCATTAGATGGCTCAGTAAAATTAGCAAGTCAGTCAGAATTAGAGGTCAATGAGGATGACTGGCACCGTATCTCCTGCCACCTCCTCATAATCAGCTTCAAGTCCCACCTCTCACGTCCCTGGTTACACACTAATTTATCATGTGACAATAGTAGTAAGTAATAAATGGGGGGATCACAATGGTCTCTCCTTAGAATTTGAAGTAATGTGCAATAAAAAGGGAGAGACAGTTACAGCTGCTCCTCCCTGTGATTTAAATATATGAAAGAGTAGCTGTCAATTAAACAAAGAGGAGAAGGGTTGAGAAAGCAGAATGCAGGACTTTGGCAAGACTCATTAAGAGAACAACATCACCTGGGAAAGCATGGCTCCTTTCATAGGCTCTGTGTGTGTGTGTGTACACATGTGTGTGCAGGCGCATATACATAAGGACCAGAGGGCAACCTTAGGTGTCTTTCTCAGTCACTTGAGAAAAAGTCACTTGTTGACCTGACACCCACTGATTCAGCTAAAATGGCTGGGCAGCAAGCCCTGGGGGTCCAGCTGTCTCTACCTCTCCAGCGCTGGAATTGCAAGCGTATGCTGCCAATACTCCGCTTCATTATGTGGGCTCTAGGAATAAACCTTGAGTGCTCATGTCTGTACAAGGATTTTCCTGACTAGGCAATCTTTACAGTTTTTATGGGTCTGATTGTTTTTCCTTGGTTATTTTTTCTTTATTTCTTTATAATCTGATCTAGGACGTGATTTTTGGACAAACTAGAGCCTGGAATGTATTAATGGTCATCCAGCCCAACCTCTAAAAATGCCATCAGATAGTATCTGAGACCTACAGTAGAGATGTCTTTACTTTGTTATAACCTGCTTACTGGACATTTCCACAATGTATGTGTGTGTGATGGGTACCATGTTGTAGAGGGCAAACATGGCCCTGTGCACACAGATAAAACACTGGAGATGTCAGGAAAGCTAAATGCAAAGTTCACCTCATCAGTGGAATGAGGTGTGCAGCTGTTCTTCCTGGAGTGCCAGGAATGATGGCATCTTCTAACCCAGTGACCCTTTGCCGTCTGATGAGACAAGCTCTTCCTGTATCTCCCGGAATTTACTCATCGCAGACAATATCCCTTCCCCTTAAAACCTTGAGCATTCCTTTTAGGTCATAAAACCCATCATGAGAGATGTCACTTGTACTTTACAACCGCCTAGGTGACTTCTGTGTTATCTTAGGGCCAGGCCAATCCCAACTCCCACAGGCATATGTTTACCCCAGTTATTCTCGCTAGACCCTTACCTAGAGCATTGTTTATAAGCCAACAAGAAGTCTTCTTATGGAGGAAGCCATATGTACTTTGCTAAGAACTTCAGTGTAAACATGTCTTAAGCTTTACTATACTCATGGGGTCAAGTTCATTGTCACCGTAATACTGTTTCCAGAACTGTGCTAGGCTTAGTTGACTAAAGTACAGTGATCCAGACCAAACTCTAGAAGTCCTGGTCTATCACCAATTACAATAAAATCGGGCTAAGCTGAGTGACATTCTTACCTTGTCCTGGTAGCTTTTTCTGTACCTGCTGTAAAACCTTTGGGAGAATCACCACCTTGTGTAAATTTTACTTTTCATTTTTAAATACTCGTATTTGCTCTTTGAGGAGTTCATGCATGTCTATAACATTCTGGTCACATCCAGCATCAGTACCTTCCTCCATCTCTTCCTACTGCCATCTATCCCATCGCCCTTTGAACTTCGTGTCTTCTTTGGGGCTTTGTTGTTGTTCTTGATAACTTCCTGGGTCAAGTCAGTACTGCCTATATGTGTGTGGATGTGGCCCAAACCACTGGGACATTAACAACCTTCCAGCAGTCATATCCCCAAAGAAGAGTGACTCTCCCATCCTCAGCAACCTTCAACTGCTAATAGTTCCCTGTCAAGCATGGGCCCCTTCCCATTCATTTTGGAATCTTGACTGGCTTCATCTTGTGTAGGTAACTATAGCTACCGTAAATTGATGTGTGCAACAGTTCTATTATGGTCAGAAGTCAACATTTCACAGCTCACCTTCTCATTGGTCAGCTCTCATTTTCCCACCACTCTTCTTCAGTGGTCCCTGATGTTGGATGGGAGGAGATTGATGTTGGGTGGGAGGAGATTGATATTGGATGGAGGAGAATAATGTTGGATGAAAAGAGATTACTATAGATCTTCCATCACACCTAAGTACTCACAATTACTTGTGCTTGACACTTTGACCAATAATGATATTCTACCTTAACCCTTGACCACTGGAAAAAGAAGCTTCTCTGATCCAAGTTGAGATCAGTACAAATCTATGGGTATAAACATAAGTATTTAGAAGACAGTTAGACATCATAATCACTTAACATAGCATCAACAGAAAGTTCCCCACAGTTTCCCCAGTCATGGGCTTTGGGCCAGGTTTACAGTATCAGGCATGAAATCCCTCCTGTGCAGCAGGCTTCATATCCAAGCAGAAAGTGATTGGTTACTCCCATAAGTGCCCTACCACTATTGCACCACTGGGCGCATCTTTCCAGGCAGGTTGGTACTGTAGCATTCATGGTACAGTGCTAGGGAAGACCATTGAAGTCTCTTCTCCCCCAGGCAACCTTCATGGCACCTTACAGCACTAAGTAAGCTAGCCAACAAAGAGAGTTCTCTGGTCATCTGAGGTTTACTTCTTTGTGGACTGCATCAAAGTGAGTGGTGTCTTCAGCAATCCAGACTTATACATAGTTATGGTGAGAAATCAAGGGCATTATCAATAACCTGTGTCATGTTCAGTGCCTCTGGGGACTCCATGACCACTAAGTCTTCAGGAGGCATCTTGTGCTTGACACAGAGATTTTCATTTAGTATCTTATACCTTAGGGGAGTATCATTGTCCATCCATGGAGGACATCTGTTCAAACTCATTTTAAAAACATGTATTACGTTATTTTTTGTAAAGACTTGCTTACTTTTATTTTGTGTGTTTGTGTTTGCCTGCTTGTCTACTTGTACCATGAGATCTCCTGGAGGTCAGCAGAGTGCATCAGATCCTCTAGAACTGGAGTTTTAGGAAGTTGAAAGCTACTTGATGTGGGTGCTAGAAAGCAATCCAGAACCTCTGCAAGAGAAACACGTGTTCTTGACCACGATTCCGCCAGCCCTATACTGGGTTTTCTAATTAGTTTGCAATCTAGTGAGGTTCTGTAAGGCTTCTTCGCACATCCTTCATTTGGATTGGCCTGCCCCTTCCTACTCTCCCTTCTCTATCACCTGTCTCTCATCTTCACTAAAGCCTTTCACCCGGAGTACTTCCTCAGTTCTTCTGTGACGCTTACCTTTCTACTGTCCCCTCTGATTATAGTTGGTACTAACCACCTGGGTTTAAGAGTGCCTTGATTTATGACCTTCTTTTGTTTGTTACTATAAAAGCTTCCTAAGACTGTTGCTATGTGGAACACAGTGTTTGGGATAACCTGCATTTGTGCCCATGGGCTATGGTCACTTGTATTCATCTCCAAAATAAATTCTCTTACTCCCTTTGAGGGGAGAGCTGTTTTCACATTGACAGGCAATCATTGCCCCCCCTTCTACCCTTAACAGGGCCTCATATGATTCTGTAATAAGCCCTGCCTGTCTTCTAACCCACCTCCTGTGCATCTCATTGGAGTTCTTTCTACAGAGATCACAGCCCTGGGAAGCTAAGGGAAGCCAGGGCAAGATCCCAGGAACACAATCAAAATACCTCCTCGAGGAACTTGGAAAACATCAGCCTTGCTATTGACTGGAACTATAAATGTTAACCCTATGATGACATGATAACCATCCTCTTTACAGTGATTAAAGGGGTGTGTGTGTGTGTGTGTGTGTGTGTGTGTGTGTGTGTGTGTCTTTGCTAAGCTTCACCTACTCTTGTCCTAACTCAATAGACAAAAGTAATGAATCCAGGAAGGTTGAACCTGACCTATTACATTATTTATGGCTCTCTTCTTTCTCCATTTCCCACTTCCCTTTCTTCCCCCTTTCTTCCCTTTCTCCTACACTCCATTTCTTCCTCCAATCTCTTTGCAACCACACACAAAAACAAAGAGTAGATGAACTCACAACCTCCCCCCCTCCTGCAGGACTTTCTGAGACAGCTGTAGGCTGTCCACAGCTCCCACCCTCAGTCAGCTGTTTACAAGCAGCGAAACAATCTGACAGCTGGACCAAACAGGGTGCCAAAGAGATGGGCAAATCTCTCCATACGCCAGCAGCTCAGTTAGGTGTCTAAGCTGATGCCAAGTGAGTCATCAGGGTACAGTTTAGTCATTTCAGCTTCTTCATTATCTTTAGTCAACCATTATTCGCTAAGCCTCCATCTTAAGAATCGGCTTTTCAGAAGTAACCACTTACAGGGAGCTAACTGATTGCTGAACCCCTACTGGACCTCAGTCCTTTCTCAAGTCAACACTTCCCTCAATAAGAAGTACGTTGTGTGACTGATATTCTGGTGGTATGCTCTTCTGGTGTAAATTTATAGAAAGATAAATTGTTTCCAAACCTCACTGTTACCATTAATGTTAAACAAAATTTAGGATGCTTTCAATAGTTGAGAAGAGAGGCTTACAAGATTCTAAATGATTGACCCATATTTGAACTCTAGTATGGCTATAGGCCCATCTCATATCTACTCTTTTTAAGATGTATATGTTTCACTGAGTCTAGAGCCGGATGATAAGAAGCCCATAAATGATCTTTATTCACGAATGCAAGGTAAGAGAGGCATGAGAGGGATTGTTGTTTGCCCAGCTGAGTTTCCTGTCTTGCTTTGAGGTTAAGTGATTGGATGAATCTCAGAAGAGACTTTGAACTTTGGACTTTTAACCTTGTTGAGACTGCTATTGACTATGGGAACTTTGGAAGTTGGACTAAATGCATTTTGCATTGTGCTATAGCTTGGTATGACTCCCATAGACTCGTGTGGGGGCCAGGGAGTGGAATGTGATGGTTTGTATATCTTAGGAGGTTTGGCCTTGTTGGAGTAGGTGTGTCACTGCTGGCATGGGCTTTAATGCCCTAGTTCTAGCTACCTGCAAGCCAGTTTTCTCCTGTTTGCCTTCAGAACAAGATGTAGAACTCTCAGCGACCCCGTACCATCCCTACCAGGATGCTGCCATGCTCCCGCCTAGATGATAATGGACTGAACCTCTGAACCTGTAAGCCAGCCCCAACTAAATGTTGTCCTTTTAAGAGTTGCCTTGGTCATGGTGTCTGTTCACAGCAGTAAAATCTTAACTAATTACCTCAGCAGTAATCAATAGCTCTCTAATTGGACTTAAGGCCCATTCAACAAGAGAAAAATCATGCCTGGTACTGAATACCTTGCCAACTACCAAGGACTAGTGAGGTCCTAGGTTCTAGAAGAGAATCTACAGATGCCACTTTACTAAACCAGTATGATCTCTAACTACATTCTAAATATTTGTCCTTACACCTACAGGTAAATGCAGGTTTCACTCCTTTTCAAGGAAATTTCTCTTTGCAACAGATGGAGACCACTACAGAAAAGCACAACTGATCAATATAAATTGTGGAACCCAGTCCCAACCGAGACATCTACAAAACAACCCCTATGCTTAAGGCTCATGGATCATTGCAAAAGAAGGGATGGGAAGAGTCTATCAGCCAGAAGACAAGATGTTTGCCTTCAGACTGCATGTATCTCCTAGAAATTTCAGAAGCTACACCCATGAAGTCTTGCTAACTGCCTAAACCTGACCTGAATGGAGATGACACTAATGGACATATCAGTGTGGATGAGGGAAAGCCATGAGACCTCAACCTTAGGCAAAGAACTACAGGTGATTAAAGAATACTGGGTGGGAGGAACAGTTTTCTCAAGGAAGAACATATCAATTGATTATCCAACATCAAATCATCAGCCTTGAAAACACACACACACATACACATATGTATGTATATACACATATGTGTGTGAGAGAAAGAGATAGCATATGATCTGAGAAGGGTGTGTGTGTGTGTGTGTGTGTGTGTGTGTGAAAGAGAGAGGGGGGGAGAGAGACAGACAGACAGACAGACAGAGAGAAATAATATGGACTGGGAAGGGTGTGTGTGTGTGTTTGTGTGTGTGTGTGTGTGGTGTTTGTGTTTCTCAACAACTAAAGAAAAAGAGACCATAAATTTGAAAAAGATCAAGGGTGGGACATATGAGAGGGTTTGGAGAGACAAAAAGAAAGGAAGAAATTATATAATTATACTCTCAAAATTAAATTATCTTTAAATAGAAGTCTACTGTTTTATAAACTAGCTAAAATGTGATTTTAAAGGGGTTAGCTTGATTGGAAGTACTTTCCATGGGTGCTTAAGGCTGCTCCCAGAAGTCACACCTTTCAAAGAAAACTCCCAGTGCCAGGTGCAAGATGCCATCTCACAAGTTTTTGGTAAGATATTGGAAGAGGCTTCCTTAACAACATAAACTGCTATCATTGCTCTTGGATCCCCAATGGGACTAAACAGTAAGACGATTGCTGAAGACACTATACACTCTGGATATAGGACCCAAAGGAAGCAAGTAGGAACTGAACTTCATGCCTCTGCCACAATGGTTAGTGTTCACAGTGCCAGGACATGCAATGAAGGCTGTTGAAGGAGATAAGCCACCAACCATGACACCCAACTATAGAGTCTGGATGCTACAACACTGAACTGCTTGCCAAGCATTGCCCACTGGTGCAATCATGGCATAAATATCTTGAGGTACCTAACTGTTTCTAGTTTGTGTCTTTTAAATGGAACATTCAGTCCACATACACTTGATCTAAATACTGACAAATCTAAGCACTTATCGTAGTTATTGGAGCTTCCACTCACCAGATATCTGGCTCAAACCATGGGTATTTGTTCTCTGGCGGTGGTAGAGACCGTCTGTCTGAGAGCAAAAGGTTGTTTCTTCCGAGGCACCTTGTCCCAGCTTAGCGATGGCTACCATCTTCCTTTGTCTTCACAGGGTCTCTCTTCCAAGTGTGTGCTCTTGTACCTTCTCCTTAAAAGATAATTTTTGGTTTAAAAGCGCACCCTAATGACCACCTTCAGTCCTATTTACTGCCGACTTGCCTAACTCTCATTGGAGCCAGGTTCTCAGATATTGATAGTTACAGCCTGAACAAGTGAACCGGTGGACACAATTCAGCCCTTAACAGTCATGAGTATTCTAACCACTCAATGTGTACTTTTTTTTTTTTAAACATATTCATTGTTCCCACTTTGTCTCCTCAACTTGGAGGGTAGGGATGGATTTTTATTGTCCAATCTTTTCTCTATTCATGCGAAACTCCACACAATCTTTAAGTGTTATACATACACCTGTGAATTATCAAAGCACAATCCAAGTGATTTATTAATCCACTTTCTAGGAACTGTGAAGACCTTAGAATACTTTAACTCCATTTATGCCAATGTTTTTCTTGGCCTATGTTTCAGTTCAAAGCACAGTTTCCTATTATTGGTTATGTGATCAATATTAATTTCTATTTATTTGCATGTTATTCCAAGAAACAAAATTGTCTTTTTCTTGTATTTCCTATGCTATCCTTGCATAGTATACAAGAAAAGGGATGTTAATCTTCTGATAAGATAAGTAGAGGCAGGACTGAAATTCTAAACTCCAGAGTTCTAAGGGAAGAGACCAGGGAAATCAGAAAGTTATACTCCGCAATATATGAATTCTGTTATATAAGATGACATCGTTTAGCTTCTATGGTGTTTATTTTGTTGTACTGGTGGAGGAAAAGGTGAAGGAACATATCAAGGATGAAAGAGAGTTTGTAGATGGGAAGAGGGGCTCTTGGAAGACATTCAAAGACCTAAGAGGTTTAGCCGGGAAATGTAACCCCTGACTTCAGTTGGAATTCACGAGTTGGTAAAGGTTTGTCATTCCCAACCTTCAATTGCTGGATTAAAAGACCAGAAAACAAGAGCAGGATCCAGAAACCCTGCTGGTGACTGCACAGTGAGGGTTCTCCATATTTATGAATTCTCCCACAGTAAGTGCTCGCTGAGACCACGGTAAATACTGTCATCCTCTTGTGAAAACCTGTCTAGAGCTTTGAAACCTGTGAATATTCAGCCTCAATTAATGCAAATAAGCCCCGTGCTCAGGGCTTGCCAGCTCTACAACTTGTGTCTCGTTAGTGATATGACTCTTGGAGTATTATGGACAAGTACAACTTAACCCGTGGTTCCCACAAGCATGTGAAGACATCTTGCAGAAGGCTAGTCTTTGAGTCTGGCATATTAAAATCAGGCTGTCAAGTTTGCTAAACTGGGCCCAAGTTCTCCAGCCCAGAGCTTGGGCTGCCTGCAGGACCAAAGGTCTGTTAAATGAAGGTCTTTGATTCTCATGGGCCTTTTCCTTTATCACAAATGGACCAAACAAAGTGTCGTTGGACATACTTCAAAAGAGGAAGCTTTCAAAATATCAACTTTATTATTAGAAGATAATATTTATATTTATTCTGGGTTGGCCAAGGGAGGGGTGCTCATTGTACTCAGATCTCATTCAGGCATGACACTAGTCCTGCCAGCTGCTCCTGCTATTACCATACAAAAATTTGGCAAGGTTGAACAGCTTGCCCAAGGTCAACCATACAGAAAGTGCTAGGGTCAATAGTCAAACCTACCTTCTGGCTATGACGCTTATGTCTTTGACCATGACGCAGAAACACACACTAAAATGAGTTGTCCTATCTCACTCACTGAATTAACTAACCCTGGTTTTCCCTCTTCTCACTATAGACTCACTATGGCTGAGCAGATGGAGAAAAGCCATGCTCAAAACTCTGATCCAGCTACATCCGCAGATTTGTTACCTTAGCCCCATCCAGCAGGGGAGCTCTCTGGACTTCTCTGCAGTAGGCTGAGCCAACCTGCGAACAGGACAACTATGAGGACTTTCTCCTAAGAGAATGACAGTACTGTTTAAATGGAATGGAGCCAGGGGCTGATGGTATAGCTCAGTGGGACAGCATTAAACTCACAGAAAGTAGACGGAGATTGAAATGCGTGAGTCCACACAAGCTATGTGATAGTTGTCTCACACTAGTTCAGATATAAAAGTGATAGATTTCACATATTGACCTTCTGGATCCTTCTTCGAGTTTGGTGTGGCATCCGTACACATGTGTGTGTACATGCATGGGTGGATGTGGGGTGTGTGTGTGTGTGTGTGTGTGTGTGTGTGTGTGTGTGTGTGTGTTTGCATGTGCACATTTGTATCGATAAGTATAAAGGCCGGAAGTCAATATCATGTGTCTTCCTCAATCTCTCCCCACCCTATATCTTGAAAGAGGGTCTCTCATTGAACCTGGAGGTCACAGATTCAAGCCAGCACAGAAACCCCCCAAGGATTTCTAAATTCCTAACTCCTCCGTCTCTCCCTACAGCATTGGGATGGCACATGCCACTACATCTGGATTTTAACATGGGTTCTGAGGATCAAAAGGCAGATCTTCCTGAGTATGTGGTAAGCACTTTACTGATGAAGCCATCTCTCCAGTCCCCACATCCACTTTGATAGCCATCAAAGCCGTGTTTCTTAGTTCATCATATAGGAGCAGAACACAGGTAAAGAAGAAAGCAGAGAATTTATATTTTCCTGGCTCTTATGTTTTCAAAGATGGTGATGTCAGAGGCCAGGAAAGTGTTAACAGCTTTGATAAAATACTTCCTGGAAAACACCTTTAATAAGAGCAAGTAAGACCATGAAGGAGTCATACCAAGAAGAACAAGGAAGTCTGTGGTGTCATGTTTAGGCCAACAAGGGAAGATCAAATGAGAGGAGCAGATGTCTTATCCCATGCCTGTACAACAGGATTATGTTCCTAAAACTTAAAAAGAATCCCAGCACCGGAAGAAACTTCATATTATCTGAGATTAGGCTTTCCCACCTTCATTAAACAGGAGTTAGACTGGATTTCAAAATGTCAGAAGTTGTTTTTCTTGTACACTTAAGCCCCTGGGCTGAGTGAGATTCACTCGTGTGACAATGCCGACCATTGAATGCAGACCAGCAGGGCTCCAAAGGCAGACTAGGACAGGAGAGTAAGGGAGAGGTTAGAAACAACAAGCCAAAGGGACAGACAGGCCATGTCTCAATGCCAAGTCAGCTCAGAAGAAAGAGCAGTTTGTCTCTTTACAGACAGCAGGACGTCAACAATTTCGAAAGACTTCTGAAAGGAAGGCCCAAGATGTTCCACAAAGTTCAAAGGCAATTTACACCCCCAGGAACTGGATGCTGGTCTTCATGTTGCTCTTAGCCAACAAATGAAAGAAGGGAGAACTCCATGGTTGGGTCCACACCGAGTTTCCTTTGAATGCCAAATGTCTTGTTTCTTTGCTGCGAGTTGGAATCCAGCTTCATGCACACAGGCACTCAATGGATGCCTTGGAGATAGCGCAAAAGGAGGAAGGGTGCATCCTGCATTTATAAAAGGCTCTTGACCTTTCTTTCTAAACCAAGGCTCAGCAGAAAGAATGGTGCCTGGACCCGTGTTACAAACACTGTTTTGGGGAGCCTGTCCTAGTTTGGTTTCTGTGGCTGTCATAAAATACCCTGGCCAAACAACAATTTGAAAGAAAATGGCTACATTTAGCTCACAATTCCAGGTTACAGCCTATCACTACAGGGAACCCACAGCAATGAGAGCTTGAGACAGCTGGTCACATCACATCCACAGACAAGAACAGGGAGAAACGAATGTATGCATGCTCACTTGCTTGTGCTCAGCTCGATTTCCCCCACTTGTCCACTGGGTGACCCCCTGCCTAGGGAACGGTGCCATTCATACTGGCCTGGGTCTTCTCATGTCAATTAACTTAATTATAAGAGTACACTGCAGACATAATCACAAGGCATCCCAGTGTAGACAACCCCTCACTGAGATGCTCTTCCCAGGTGATTCTATGTTGGATCAAGATGATGATTAAAGGTAACCATCACAGGACACCAAACCAGATTCGCTTAATTAAAAAGTTTCAAGTTCACAAAATGTCCCCCATGTGATTCAGAAAACTCAAAACTCTGCTCTATGGAACCAGAGTCAAGTTTCTGAAGAAAGTCAGAGACTCCCTCAGTACCCCAGTAAGGAATGTTCTTCCTTCAGGGAGTGCTTGCAATTACTCAACTGTCAGGGAAAGAGGGCAGACACTGGAGTTAGTCGGACTGACTTAGGTGTATTATAAAGACTTAGACTGGGAGACAGCTATGAAATCACGAGGATCCAAGTTCAACACCCAGCATCAATATAAAATATAAATATCAATATAAAAATGCAGATGTGGTGGTATGCACAAGGAAATAGAAAAGCAGATCTCTGGGGCTCATTGGCCACCCAGCCTGACCTAATCAGTGAGTTCCCGGGCAGTGAGAGATGCTACCTCAAAGGCAGACAAAGTGAACGGCACCTGAGAAATGACCAGCAAGGTTGACCTCTGCTCTCCACACAAAAAAGCACACATACACGCAATGCATGCATACACAGCAAACACACACAGAGTAGATCTTTACAGACTCACTCTGGAGCCATATGCAATGCTGTTTCTGGGCCTGAATGTTTTTATCTGCTATGGTAGGACAATGATGGTGGTATACGGTTTGGTTGCCAGTGTGGTTGTAAGCGTAGGTGATTCAAAGTTTGGAATGGGAACAACTCTATAAGCCCTAAAACATGTTAGCTACTGGCACTTTTAACTAATTGATGTGTATGTGTGTTTGTCCGTGAGTGCATGTATGTGTGTAGCTGTGCATGTGCGTGCATGTATGTGTCTGTATGTGTTTGTGCATGTGTGTATGCATCTCTCTCTCTCTCTCTCTCTCTCTCTCTCTCGGTGTGTGTGTGTGTGTGTGTGTGTGTGTGTTTTCTATATGTGTGAAGATCAGAGGATAACTCTCAGGAGTCAGTTCACCCCTTCTACCATGCAGGTTCCAGGGAACTAACTCAGGTCATCCAGCTTGGCAGCAAGCCCTTCTTCCCACTGAGCCATATCTCTGTCCCTGGTTAGTGGTATTTTTTGGAGGAAATAGCTTTGATGCTTCAGATGCCAAAGGTCCTGAAATCATCTTGAAGACTCCTTCCCCATCCTTCCTTCCCAACTGAAGACGTGAGGATGGTTTTAAACCCTCCTGATAGACCATGGCTGTCATGGGCCATGGAAAAATACTAAGAACAAGTGGAATAAATCAGTGTTTCCTAAACTTTATCCATTCTGGAAGCATCATCTGCAGTCTTTTCTAGCCATACCAGTACACAACCCTTATGTGCTATTTTTATTTAAATCAATCTACAATGAACTTGACTTTTTACAAACCGCATCCTAAAGTCATAAATAACATCTATAAAGTCAAAAGTTCAATGCAACGGGTCATAATTCTTTCTACTGCACAGGAAAGGAAAGCCATAACTGTGAGAATAAATATGTTCACACATACATAAAAAGCTTGCAAGCGCTCCCGCTCATCTCTTGCTTCCTAGGTTAGCATTTTATTAGCTACCAGCTGCATTTAGAACTGTTTTTGACACCAAATCCCTCTGCCCAAGTGACCTGTGCAAAACTTTTGCTTCAGGCCCAGTCTACTCAATCAAGGACCAGAGCTGCCAAGTGACTTGCCCAATGTAACACAGCTACAGCTGGGCAGATGGGAGATCAGGCCCCAGCTGTTTCACAATATAAGTGACAGGAGCACCTTTGCTGTCACTAAAGGCATGATGACAAGGGCTATGCCTCTGTCCCTATGCCCACCCTCCCTGCTTGGTGACTTTTGTCCTCTCCCTGTTTGATGTTAATTGCCTTTCATATCTAATGTGATTGCTGAATTTATCAAAAAGATCTACAGATAATTATTCCTGACACTCACCACTTTCATTTTGCAATCTTTATGTGTTGGGAGATGGAGCGGGGATTTTCCTCAGCCTCAACCTGCCTGTCACAAAGCATCTTTCAGGGAAATGAGCTTCTGTCTTCCTAACTGTTCATAGCTACTGCAAAGCACAGTCCTGAGCAAGTTGCGGTGAGGGTCAGCCTCCAGCCCATTGCTTTTCCTTTCCCATGTCTCCCCTCTCCATGAATGGTCACTGCTGATATTCTAGAGATCCATCTGTAGTGTGTAGGAGAGAGACTGTGGTGTATGATTTACACATTCGTGTATGTGCAGTGTATGTGCAGAAGGCAGAGGGGGCTCTGGTGTTCTCCTGGACCACTCTATCTTACTCCTTTGAGGAAGGATCTCTCCATGACCTGGAAGCCTGATTTTTTTCAGCTAGGCTGGAAACCAGGAAGGCTTGGTGATCCTCCTGTCACCCCCAAAATCACTGAGTTTACCGCCCTGTGTGAGACCATGCCTACCTTGAGATATGGGTGCCAGAATCTGAAGTCAGATCTGTAGCACTTTTAGACACAGCGCTCTCTTTTCAGGCCCTCTGGTGACTCTTGACAATGTTAATTAGTATACAAGGAAGAACAGATTCGCACAGTCTCCTGTGCTTTATGGTGGGCATGGTAATGCCCTAGCATGTTATCCTTTCTACGCTCAACTCCATTCAGACCAGTTACAAGTGCTACATGCTGGGAGGTCACCAGGGTCACTGTGCTATCTCATGGTCTTCATTAAAGAAGGATGTATCTGTTCCATATGACCCCCCCCACCCCCCCAAAAAGAGGTTTCAACTGAGTCTTTTTAAACCCTGCATTCTCAATGGAGCAATTTTGCCTAGGGGACAAAAAAACATGGTTCTTGAAAGCAAAAATATCTTACATTTTACAGCTCCAAGCAAAACAATACAAGGCTCATGTTTCATTCCTCTCATCAGGGAGAAATTTAATTTAATTTTAATTGATTTTAGCAATTAGTTCAATAATCTAAGTTTCTTTTGTTTTTCCTTGTGGAGGGAAAAACAGAAAGGGGAAACATTGATAAATATTTGTCCAGATGAAGGATACCTCAGTGTATCTGTCTGCCCTTGGTCCCAGCAATTTGGTTGCTATTATCTGTCTCAGAAAGAGCCCAAGAGAGACTAAAGAGGAACCAGCTGCTCACTGCATCGTCACCTCAGTAATAAAGCTAAGCATCCATCAATCAGGGACAGCTCAATAAAGTACGATGCATCTTTTTTTGAGAAATTCACTCGAGAAGCCTGCATGCTATTTTAATGGCTAGAAAAGGCCATTTGAAGAACGTCCCTTGACATTGGAATGGAATTGCCTCCAAGATCTCTCAAGGATACTCAAAATCCTTCTTTCAAAATGGTGTGTGTGTGTGTGTGTGTGTGTGTGTGTGTGTGTGTGTGTAGAGGGGGGTGTTGTGGAGATGGCTTTGTGGGTAAAGAACTCACTGATCGAGCATGAGGACCTGAGTTTGAATTTCTCAACACCTGTTACAGCCAGATGTGGTCACTCATCTGTGGTTCTGTTGCTCCTTCTAAGAGAGGGGGTCAGAAACAGGAGAATTCTGGGGAGCTCAAAAGCTGTCTACCTTGCAGCATACATCAGAAAACAAGTGGAAGGTGGGGATCAGCATCTAAGATTATCCTCTGACATCTACATGGTCATCATGAGACATACATGTGTGAACTCACATACATGAACACACTCACACAGAGATACATACAAAATTTTAAATAATAATAATAAAATGATACACTAGCAGAAGAGTTGGGTGCATCCTCCTTTATAAATCATCTTTAGATAACTTACTCTAACTGATGTAAATGCTGTGTAAATAACTACTATGCTGTATTGTCTAGGATGTAATGGCAAGAGAGGAGCCTATACACATTCAATATGCATGCTTCTTATTCAAATTATATATTCTACCTGCAGTTGGTTGAATCTGCAGATGCAAGGCCTGTGGCTACAAAGTATGTTGATGGAGAGAGAAACATACACACATAACACACAGACACACAGACACACTCACACACATAATCACACCCATATTAAAATAAACCCGCCCAGCTCTGTGATCTCCTCCTCCTTCGTCTCCTCCTTCCTCTTCCTCCTCCTCTTCCTCTTCTCCTCCTCCTCCTTCTTCTCATTCTTCCTCTTCCTCCTCCTTTTCCTTTTCTTTCTCTTCATCCTCTTCCTCTTCTTCCTCTTCCTCCTCTTCTTCCTCCTCCTCTTCCTCCTCCTCCTCCTCCTCCTCCTCCTCCTCCTCCTCCTCTTCTTCAAAACAACATTGTTTTTCATGGCAGGGTTTCTCTGTGTAGCCTTGGCTGTCTTGGAACTCACTCTGTAGACCACACTGTCCCTGAACTCAGAGATGCACCTGCCTCTGCCTCCTGAGTGCCTGAGATTAAAGGTGTGTGCCGCCACCACTGCCAGCTGTGACCTTCTTTATATGTATGATCTATAAGCAAAGTCAAAAGAAAGTCTATAGGAATGAACACTAGTGTGACACACAGAGCTACCCTAGGAATAGGTCAAAGAGGTCAAAGCTGTTCACACATCTTTACAGACCTTGATTTTGTCTTTCTTTCCTTCTTGTTGCTCTCTCTCTCTCTCTCTCTCTCTCTCTCTCTCTCTGTATACCCCTGTGTGTGCAGCTATGTGTGTGCCTGTGTGCACATCTGTGTAGAGGTCAGAGATCAATCTCAAGTGGTTTCCTCAGGACACCATTCACCTCTCATTTTGGAGACGTGGCCTATCACTAGGACATGAAACTCACTGAGTGGACCAGGCTGGCAAGCTATCCCATCCCAACACTGGAACTAAAAGTGTATGCCACCATGCCAGACTTTCTCTGTTGGTTCTGTGGACTGAACTAGGGTCCTCCTGTTCACCATCCAAGTGCTTTACTGACTGAGCTATCTCCCAAGAATGAGTTATGAATAAATCTTATAGGTAAGAGTAATAAATACGTTAAAAAGAACCCCTACTTCATTCACGTAAGATTAGAAACTATTTCCTTATCTGAAGAAAGATTTATTCAGCCCTGAAGAAAAGATCTGTCACCAGACTGCTAATAAAACTAGAAATCAAAAGCCTGTGTGTGCTTCAGGCGAATTAAAGCTTTGTCTATTTTATCATATTATAGAAAATGACATAAAGATATGCCAAGTCCTTGAAGAAATAACTCCCTAAGGTTTGACATTTTTTAATAAGTCAAGAAGTAAGAAAGGCAGACTTTACTAGTACAAAGGGGACCTCCCTTCTTAGAGGAGGTTTGATTAATGTGTGCCAAACATAAATAAGAGGACTGTCCATCAGCACCCATGGTCCTAGGAGTCACACAAAGATGCTTATTTCTGAGTATGAGCAATGGAGAGAAGGTAGAGACCATAATGAACCGTTACAGAGACTGGAGAGATCGCTCAACTGTTAAGAGCACTTGCTGTTCTTCCTAGCACACATTTCAGATGACTCCCAACCCCCTCCAACCCCTGCTCCGGGAATGCAGAGCCCTCATCTGAATTCCATGGGCACCAGCACACACATGCACAGACGTGTAAATCAAGTAAAATAAACCTTTTAAAATATATAACTTGAGACTATGTTCTCCACCAGTCATCCATGAAGGGTAATTTCTTTTCTTTTCTTTTCTTTTTTTTTTTTTTGGTTTTGTTTTTTGTTTTTTGTTTTTCGAGACGGGGTTTCTCTGGGTAGCCCTGGCTGTCCAGGAACTCACTCTGTAGACCAGGCTGGCCTCGAACTCAGAAATCCGCCTGCTTCTGCCTCCGCCTCCCGAGTGCTGGGATTAAAGGCGTGCGCCACCACTGCCCGGCTGAAGAGTAGTTTCTATACATGTTTATGATGATGACAGCTACCATGTACGCTAAGATGCACCTTTTCCCTACATTTAGCGTCCCTAGAAGCAGACTATGTCTTACAACCCACTGTGCTGTCCACCTTGTAATGGGTCATATCGGCAGCAGTGTTTCCTATTCAGAAAACATAAAGTAGTAGGTGACTTAGGAGTAGCAGCTCCTTAGCATCCATGATGCATATGTATGTGTTAGCTTCCTCTGCATAACAAATAATGCCATGGCTTACTAGCTTAAAGCATCATTAATTGTTTCATGGTGCTTGTTGGTCGGAAATCCAGTCTTCAGATCTGCCTCAGAGGCATGCATTCGCTTCAGTGAAGGAGATCCACTGAGCCAGTGTTACCGTTAGACATGAGTGGAGAAGAATCCATCTCCAAGATCGCGTAGATGGTTTCCAGTTCTTGCCATTTACTAGGCTGACAGCTCCAGCTCTCTGCTGGACACTGGTTGGAAGTGACCTTCATTTCCTTGCCACGAGGGAAATGGGAGGAGCAAGGGAACAAGAGGGCAAATGAGACAGAAGTCATACTTTTATAATGCACGCTCGGAAGTGATATCCCTTTGCTTTGCTCATTTTTCCTCTTCCTTTATTCATTTTTCTTGGATGTAAATCCCTAGGCTCAGCTCATAGGTTTGTTTTGTTTTTTGTTTTTTGTTTTTTGTTTTTTTTGTTTTACAGAAAACCATAGGAACGAGGAGGCTGAGGACCCTGAGAACCTTTGTAGAAACTATCTACCATAAATGATTCATATAAAAACATACCGTGAAGAAAACATTAGAAAAGAGAGGACATAGTGATATATTATTGATGCTTTCAGGCAAAAGCAACAGAGCAAACCACCTGTCGCTCATCATGCAGCTGCCTACCAGTGGGATCACTAACAGGAGTGAAGACCCAGGAACCTGGGCTTATACTCAGAGACTGTTCCTGCTTCTCACACTGACAAGTCAGAGAGAACTGTACATCCTTAGGCCTGGGGTCAGGAGACCCTGACAGGTCGTGAAGACAAGAAGCAACTGACATTAAAATATCACAGTTGACGCTGAAATTCTCCGTGCCAATATCAGATCTCCCAAGCCATTGTGCAAATCACACTGTGAAGTAAAGATACTCAAAGTCCCCACAACTTCAAGCCTCTTGCTATTGTGCCACAAATTCCTGACCCTGAATCATTACAATCATTCTTTGTATTCTGTGCCTGCCCACAGGCTGCCAAATACTGCTGGAGGCCAGCTGGTTCTGCCAAGCACACCCCGTGGCTCCTGCCAGTGAACTTCGATTCTCTTCCCACCTCCCAGGGGCCACAAGACCTAGTTCTTCTCAGTTCACCAACTGGGAACTAAGTGTATAAATATATCAGCCTATGGGGTGGGGGCAGGGGGAGCATTCTCATTCAAAGCACCACGCCTGTGCTCTTTGTTTCTCCTTTGGTATTATTGTTGTGTGTAACTTTTCAAATGGCTATTATATTGCCCAGGCTGGTCTTGAACTCTTGAGCTGAAGAAATCCACCATCTAAGTAACTGGTGCTATGATTATAGACCACAGCACATGGCTTCCCCCATATGCTTTGCTAAGCAATGTCCAATTTTCTGATACAGCATCTGTCTCTAACAGTTTCCCTGAATGCTACTTTATTCAGACCTCCATTCCCACCATTCTAGCCCATTCTACATGTTACTTGCTCAAGCTTGTGGGCTGGGCATATAGCTCCATTGGACAAATGCTTATCTATCACACACAAAGTCCTGGGTTCAATTCCCAGCATCACCTAAAACCAAGCAAGTGGAGCAAGCCTGTAACCCCGGCACTCAAAAGTTGGGGGGATTGGGGGGGGGTAAGAGAATCAGAAGTCAAAAGTCATCCTGAGCTACCTAATGAGTTCAAGAACAGATCGGGCTACATGAGACCCTGCCTCAAAAGAAAAGGAAAGAAAACCCAGTTGTTCCTTCTTGTATTCAGGATCCTCTGAGGCATACCAGATGCCACCCATGCTCATTTGATTTGTACACCGCCTTCCTATTCACCTACCACACCATTTCTTCTCTCTGGTGTTGGATTATAAATTCCTTTGATCTTTTGTTCCTTCTCTGCTTATCTTTATAGTCTCTTGGGCCCAGATCCCTACCTAACCCAGTGCCTTGTTTGGGCCAAGGGGACTTGATTACTGTCCCACGAGAAGAGTGTCCATTATGTGCATACTTCAAGTCCCTCTGCCCTCTTCCATGACCAATGGGACCTGTCTGATTTAGGAATTTGACTAAAAGATCTGAGTTTGCTTGTCCCAGCATTCTCTTTCTTCCACACGCAGGAAACCTATATGGTCCGCAGATCACCTGTTCTCAGCCATCCCAGAGCCTTCTAGGAGGAGGTCATCTCTGCAAAGGGAGCCTTCAGTTTGGGGATGTGTGGTGTTGGTATAATCTGAGGCATACCACACAAGCTGTCAAGACAACCAGAATCACAGCCTATGACACAAAACTCTGTGAGTAACAGAGGAAATTTTTTTTCCCTTTTGGAGATACTGCTTAAGAACTTTGAATCACTAGAAGAGAAAAATACATGGACACATACGATACAACACAGAAAAAATAAGCATAAATGATTCCACACTAACAGGAAACTGCTCCCTCCTCTTAACCCCTACCCTCCTTCACTCACATAACCAGTTTCCCCTGTGAACTTCTGGAATATTCTTTGGGTTGCGCACACGCGCATGCGCACACACACACACAAGTATACTTCTTTGACATTTTCTATGTTTAATACTGTGTCTCATGGCAGCATATAGACATTCTCCATTCTTTTGTAGCCACTACATTTGACTCTATTTTATACACTAGAATTCTGTCTTCTGAGTAGCCACTCCTCCCTGCTGACCACTGTCCTGCCTGCATCCATTTCTGCTATTGTGAGCTCAGCTGCGACAGGACTCTTCATATACTTTTCTTTAGTTCCATGTTACAGCGGTGTTTTTTTTCTCATGCATATCTAGAAGTGGTGTTGCTGGGCTGGAAAATGCATGTATAAAAATTTTAAGGGTTGAAATAAGTGCAAACCTACGAAAACTTTGCAAGAACAGTACCCAAAAAAATTGGTTGCTTTTTTTCCCCACCCATAAATCCCTTGAGGTAAGGTTATTATCTAATACCTTTGCTGCTGGAATTCCTGAACACTGAAGTTTACTTCCAGCAAACAGAGGCATATCCACAATGCCAGTGTGTGGGTCTGGAAACCAGTTTAACCTTGATTAAACTACTATTACCTAATTAGTAGTCGGGTCTCCATTCAGGTTTCACAAGCTACCCCAATAACACTTAATGAAAAAGTTCACATGTATTATTGCCTCAACTTCACAGTTCAAAAAGTATTTTTTTAATCTCTGTCTGTCTGGTTCTTAGGTCTGTTTTACAATTCCTTCCATTTAAGACAGGCTCAGTGGTTGGTTTTCCAGGTGTGGCAAAAGCCTAACGTCACAAACATATTGCATGTGTCCTGAACACGTCCTGATAGAGCTGACTTGAAATCTATGTCAGAAACCAATTTTCCATTTGTTCACACTGAGGATGATTAAGCAAACGAAGCCTTCTGTTCTGGATAGTGTTAACAGCCACATAGCATATCTCAGCCATGGAGAGTGACACACAGGATTTGAGAAGCATCCCTTGTTATTTCTCAGACAGCAGTAGGTTGGGAAAAACTAAAATCAAGAGGATGTAGAGGAAGAAGATGAAGAAGAGAAGGAAGAAGAAGAGGAGAAAGAAGAGAGGGAAGAAAAGGAAGAGGGAAAAGAAGAGGAGAAAGAAGAGGAAGAGGGAGCAGAAGCAAAGGAGGAGGGGGAGGAGGAGGAGGAGGAGGAGGAAGAAGAAGAAGAAGAGGAAGAAGAAGAGGAAGAAGAAGGAATGTTCTTTTCCATACCCAATTTCTCTTATCCTCTCAAGAAATTTGGTTTATTCCCATTTGGTCAACAGATTTAATTTCCCAGTTGAATTTTGCTTGTTTTCCTTTTTCAGTTGCCACTCTAAATTTACAAAAAGAAGAAAAAAGCTTTCCCGTTCTTCATGTTCCAAATCTCTAGAATTAACCCTTCCTGACTAGTGCATTTCTTTTCTCTGTACATTTCTTTCTCAATGATTGTATATAGGAATACATCTGCCTCCCTGGCAACCATTTGTGGACTTTATGTGTTGAGTTTCTTTAATCCTCATCTTAAAACATATGCCAATTGTTTTCGTCATTTACTTTAGCTCCCAGAGACTCACATTTCTTCATTTTCCTTACGGCTTGTCCACTGGCCCCGCCCCATGTTCCTTTAACAAGCTCTCTTTGCGTTAAAGACCCTCTCACGTCTCACTTCTCTTGTGGTACTCCGCTAGTCACCTTCCTCTCTTCCTCCCTGCCCTTTCCTGCGGAAATGTCTACAACCAGAAAGGGCTAGACTCTCCTTGCAGCAAGCCATTCTCACAAACATGAGCCCACTTCATATGAAGATTGTTTCTTAAGGACATAATCACACCTTGTAGTCAACTCTCCCCCTTCTTGCTTAAATGAATTATTTTAATTAAGTGTAAATGATAGAATTAATCCAGCAGCTGTATTTCTTTGTCTTTGCTAGTTCCCAAGAGAGAACATGAGTTTTATTTCAAGCTGCACCTCAGTAGAAAAATTTAAAGGATCTACCTTTACCTCTAAGCATCCTATTCATGATTTCATGATAGCTGCATAGTATTATTTATCTGGTTCTTTGGCTTCAGATGTTTATTTGACCCTCTCCTCCTTTTCTGTCTCTCTCCTCCCCTGGCTGACATAACCTTCCCCCCCATTCTTCTGCTCAGCCATTGTGGGATCAGCATTCATTGACAAGGCAGAGAGTAAGAGGTAAGAACTGTTTACAAAATTTGAGACAGGTGATTCTCTGGATTTAAACAAGATATGAGGGCAGAGAAATCAGCATTTGAATAATACACGGGTAAATTTCAAACAACATACAGAAACATTATGCATTCAAGACACAAATTGAGAAAACCTCCCCCTTCTAACACTGCCACAGTGTGTGTATGCGCACGTGCGTGCCTGCGTGTGTGTGCGTGTGTATGCGCTGCGCATGTGTGTGTGTAGAGGAGGGTGGGCAGCTCTGCACGTACATGTGTGCAGGTGTGTGTGTAAGCCGAAGGTTAATCTCAGATATCAGTCTTCAAGTATCTTTTTGACAAGGATGCTCACTGGACTGAAGATTGCTTAGCAGGCTAGACTAGCTGCCCAAGGAGCTCCAGAGATCTATCCGCATGTCCATAACTGGCTCCCCAGTACTGCAAATACAAGTAAGCATCACACCACATCTGGGTTCTCTTGCATGGCTTCCGAGATCAAGCATTTTACCAACTGAGCCAGCCCTCCAGTGTCCCAAAGGCTACTAAGAGACATTGTAGTAGCTACAAAAGAAGGGCACAGAAGAAACCTGTCTCTTCCCCATCCTTCCTCTCTCTCTGGGATGTTGTCAGTTAAGAAGATAAAGAGCTAGCTGATGTCATATGCTGTCACCAGAGAAGGCCAAGAGCACAGAAGCCAACATTGTGCTCCACCATCCCAAGAATCACCAAGCCTTTGTGGCAACTACTCAAGCACCCGGATGACAGCAGCCGACCAGCTTGAAGAATTCTCCTGATATGCTTCAGCTGATTCACTCATGTTGTGTTGGCATGTCTATGCTGACCTCACTGTGACCCTTACTTCCAAATGTTTAAATGAGCGATACTCAGGGCAAACCAGTGGAACAATACTAATGTGGTCAGCTCTGCTTGAGTGGGCTAGGTGCTACACAGTGGGATGCAGAAACAATCACATATGAGATGCAAGGTCCAAAGCAAGAAGGGGCCAAAGATGAAGTCAACAACATTGAAAGTGATGACCATGCCACGACACAAAGCTTCTGGAAGAGTTCTCCCAACATAGTGGACAAGGTGGACGACTTTCAGCCATAAGCCAATATGATCAGATTTAGATTTTCTTCTCCTCTCATGGCCCCTTTCTGGTTTCTTGATCAAAAACAAAAACTTCTTCCTTCACCCTTCCAAGTGACTTGACAAAGCATGGCTCAGAGTTTCTACCCAGCAAGGAACACTTCTACAGATGCTCTTTGCTCCATAGTACATGAAGAGAGAGCCTCAGATCTTCCCCACAGACCACTGCTCCCATCGAGCCTTTTGTGCTCCTAGTTGATTCAGTGTCTTCTTGGCAGGAAACCCAAGTGGTCCAAAGGATGCTAAATGGCTAAAGGAGTCCCTATCTGTTACATGATTTGGTTAAGTAAGTATTAAACCATTTAATTTCAAAGTAAAAGAGAGGAAGATTAGTGAGTCCATCAACTATCAACACAGGTAGTCTTACCCACTGCAATTCACTTTCCAGTCAAGGGCTTAGCACTCTCTACTTTGTCATTGCTTTAACTCGGTTACTACAATAACATCATACAGCTTCACCATCCTTCTAAAATGGCCTTCATTCCTGTCATCTCATTTGCGTCCTGAGTTTTATCATGCAATTGAATACTACATTAAAAAAAATGAATAAAGCTGAATTGCTAATCGTATAGAAAGTCACACACATCCCATGTGTATCATCCCTGACTATTATCCAGCTCCTGCGGCATGAACTGGAGTCATTCAACATGTACCTCGTATTTCTGAAGGCTTTGTCTATGAAGATCGGCTTACACGTAGGTACTGAACACATTCTGGGAACACAATGGCCGGGAACATTGTTGCTAGATTCATTGAAACGGTTCTCCTTCTGAGAACCCAGCCTTTTATTTCACAAAGAAGCTCATTTTATTTCCTCCTCTTATGTCAATCATCACTGAGCTCAAAATAATCTCCCAAGAAAATCACATATACCTGAAAATCTGTTAGCACTACCTCCCTTACAAGGAAACCACAACACAGATAAAAATCAGCTTTCTCAGTTCCAGAAGGCCACTGCCATTGGTGTACTGTTTCCACTCCCTGATGTTCTCTCCCAGGGGTCAACACCCAGCATCTGCAGACTGACTCTGGACTCCTTTCTATTTTTATAAATAAAGTTTTATTGGAAGACAGCCATTTTCATTAGTTTACATCCTATCTGTGGCCACTTTATACTACAATGCAGAAATGAGTCGCCGCAACAGAAACCATCTGGCTTACAAAGTCCCAAATGTTTACTCTCCAGCCCTTAAGAGAAAAAGATTTGTTAACTTCAAACGTCGTGGCTTGCGCTTACTCTTTAGATATCTTATGTTTATTGTATTAACATTTTAACATGTCAACACCATTACATATAAACTTCAGTTAAAACCAGTGTTTGTAAAAGATCACAATGTGTGCTCTCCTGATTTATTAGATGATTATTTTTTATTATATAGGTCTTTAATTACCTTCTCTCTAACAGCATTTAAGATCTAGAGACCAACAGTTGCTAGTCAGTTGTGTTTTAAACAACAGGCTCAACTTTAGAATAATAACAGCAATAATAAAATGATTCATTGTCAAAAAATTAAAAATAAAAAATCAAACAGCTAGAACTTTAAGAGAAAGGTTTTTTTGCTGTTGTTTAAGTAATTATTCCCTAACTTGGAAAGTGGTTGTTTATTCTTCTTCTTCCTTTTAGAAAATCCCGTCTCTAAAAACGCCTCTCACCCTCAGATCTCTTGACGTCATTGATCATCCGATTTTTAAGGGTATAACCAATCTTCTAAGAATTTATCAATGAATCATACAAAGAGAGATTTACACATTAAGCAAAAGCGATGCAGAAAGGAATGAAAAATTGACCTTCTTCTGTAGATGTCAAGTGCACAGAGCATAGGTGTGCTAGGATTCAAACATACCCACAAAGCTGAGTGTGGATTTTTGGGTACCTGCTTCCTGTGTCTGCTTTCTTGCTGGATTTCTTTGTATTTATTAGAGTGCACACATGACTGTGGTTTCTGTGTCACTTTGCCCTTCTCCCTGAGCCTCTTAACTTCCTTCTCAAAGTAGATTCAATTACTTCAGTTGTGTGAACCACAGAGTCATTGGTCATATATGGTTTTTTTCATTTGTATGGGTCAAATACTGGGTTTTATTTTGATTTGACTTTTACTTTGATTTCTCTCTACTTCAAAAGTAGCTCAGAGTTCTTTGCCTAAAACTCATAGAAATACTGATAACCCAAAACCATAGAAAATAAAACTTTGATCGTTCACAAATTCTACCCCCAAAGAGATCACTGTTAATTCTGTTATGCGTTTATTTATACAACCAGCAGTTAATTGCTACTCCCCCTTGACCACACTGTGTAAGACATTTATTCACTCAAAACTAGTAGTTACAACTTTATTTAGGATCAAAAGACTTTCATACAAAAAGCAAAAATCATCATGCTAAAGATCTCAAAGTGACATAATTCAGGATTATCTGTCAAGCCCTAAACCTAATGGCAAAAAATCTTATAAGCAAAGGGGAGACACATTCAGAGAATAAGAGCACATGAAGATAGAAGATGGGGTTTAGAGTGATTTCGCTGTAAGACAAAGAATGCCTGGAGTATTTCAAAGCTGGAAGAGGTAAGAACAGACTCTCCCCTCAAGCTGTCAGAGGAAGCATGGTTCTGGTTTCAATTTCTGGTGTCCAGGAGTATAAGACAAATAATCTCTGTTGGTATAACAGCTTTATGGAATAGTATTCCATACTACAACAGCGCCAGGAAGCTAAGGTCATGCGTGTGTGCCCCAGATGTTTATTGAATGATGAGCCAGTGAAGTGCCAAACTTTACACAGAAATGTGCATAAAGATGTGTTCGAATGGGTCATAATGTAACTGTTTTATATTAACATATTGCTATCTAGTAAAATAACCACACTTGGAGCTAGAGAGACGGCTTAGTGGTTAAGAACACTTACTGCTCTTGCAGAAGACTCAGGTTCAATTCCCAGCACCCACATGGTGCCTCAATACCATCTGTAACTCCAGTTCCAGTGGATCCAATGGCTCTGCTAAACTCCGTGGGCTCTTGCATGCAGGTGGTGGTATGCAGATGTACATGTAGGCACAGACATACACAGAAAATGAAGTAACTACATGGCTCCAGCTGCATATGTAGCAGAGGATGGCCTTATCTGGCATTAATGAGAGGGGAGGCCCTTGGTCTTGTGGAGTCTCGATGCCCCAGTGCAGGGGAATGCTAGGGAAGTGAGGCGGGAGTGGGTGGGTGGGTGGGCGAGCTCCCTCACAGAAGCAGGGGAGGGGGAGGGGAAACCAGGAAAGGCGATAACATTTGAAATGTAAATAAATAAAATATCCAATAAAAAATATTCTATTAAATAAATAAATAATCACACTCCCATGGCAAACAATGCAGATCTGCCTTGTACATAAACCACTATTTTACTTGAGTAGGTCTTCATTTTTTTCTTTTCTTTTATAATGATTTTTTAATTTATTTTTATTATTAAAGATATTTTTATTTTGTGTGTATGGGTGCTTTGGTTGCATGGGTGTCTCTGCACAGTTCAGGTCAGGGCTTCAGGCTCTGTCTTCCCATCCCATCTACAGAATAGCATGGTTTGCTCTCGGGAAAGTGTCTGTATCACCCAGGGCTTAGTGCCCAGTGGTGAGTCCACTGTCTACATTTCAGCCTTGGGCTGGGTATGAGGAAATCTCCCTAGTCCCTTCTTGCCACCTGTTCTCTCTGCAGCCTCCCATCACTCTTGCTAGTTAACAGTTATCTCTGCTAAAATTTTCCTTTGAAATAGTTGCTGAGCTTTCCAAGTCCTAACTGGATATTATCAAATACCATCCACGCCATTCTCCCCAATCCTAATCAATTTCATTCTTTTTATTTTTTTTAACGAAAATGTAAGAGGAAAATGATCCCTTGTGTACTGCTTGTATCTAATTTTCCTCGGTTGTTAGAAAGACAGAGAAGATGCTGAATACACAGCACCTTGAAATAGTCAATTCTAGGAAAGAGAATGTGATTAAAAAGGACGGCGCAGGAAGGAAGCAAGACCCAACTGCTGTTGTAAAATACTGCATCACTCCAATAGTCTACAAGGATCAAATATTATTTGTAGAATAAAAGATACGCATGTCTGAACATGAGCTACTCATGCCTACTGTGACCGCTCGCTGCTGCTGTCATCGAAGCCGTTGCCTTTTATGGCTTGTGAGTGTGCTTACTAAACATAATCCACACTAAGACAACTTCCCAGAGTTACACTGAGGAGGAGGGGCCCTGAAAGCTGCTAGGGCCCTGGGGATCCTATCTCATGAATAAATTAATGTTCTCCTTGAGAGGCTGGGTTGTAGGCACACATTTTTGGCAACTTACTTTTGATAAGGGTTCCACCTCTCCTCTAGCCCACCACCCAGCAGAGGGAGTGGAAGAGAAAAGTTACTAGGATGTGGGGGAAGTGGACCTGGTCAGCAATAGTTCTTTGGGGGCGAGCTCGATCTTTGGCATCAGTTCAGTCTCATAGCAAACACCAAATGCGACTCAGCAGCTGCAGACCAGTCCTCTAGGCAAGCAGACACCAGGCACGAACCAGCAGCTGTAGTTCAGTCCTGAAGAAACCTCAAGGAAGAAGCCATAAGCTGCCTGCAGGAACCTCACAAGCAGTTCTTGGGCGAGTTTCTCTAAATGGTGGGTTATCACAAGTTGAACTCAACAACGCTGTGTAAGGCGAACCAATACATGAATGTCATTAGAGAAGAATAGCGAGACAGAGCTAAGCAATGCTCAGTGCTCGTCTCCCACGGTCTGTGGGGTAATATTTACACTCCTTCATCAAGCGTCTTTCCACGTGTTTTCAATATCTAAATGTCCTCTCACCTGTGTGCCCCAGCAAAACATCATTTGACATAACTGACTTTCCAAACAAACCAGACACTTCCACTTCACTGGGTTAATTCTTCCAGGCCTGGATTGCGACTCCCAGTACTGAATTAGTCACAGTTGGCATCCTCAGCTTACTCTCTGATTCCACTCTTACAACTGACCTCTTCCGATTTCTTCCAATATCCTACCATTAGCTGATCAGATGTGTCCACTGACAGTAGACAGATCCATGAACTGAAATACACCTCTTCTTGTTTTTAATGATGTACTCGGCCCCTGTTATTTTGGTTTTAGCAACACAAAATAAACTAAGCCACCTTTCTCAGCAGAGCTGACTAACTGGCTTTAGAAGTGGCTTATCCAGCAAGAGACACCACAGGCACCAATGATGAACTCTGTCTCTCATCTCTCTAGAGCACCAAAGCGGAGTGGATGCTCAGCATGTTGGTGATCTGAGATGAGAGCCCTGGTTTTATATGCAGCATGTCTCAGGGAAACATCTTGTTGAGTGGAAGCCCAGGTCCAGGGTTTTGTTCATGGTGTGGTCTCCATGCATCTGGGGATGGAGAGAGGGAAAGTATAGGCACCATTGAGTCCATTTGCAAAGGAGGCTCAGTCTAACCCAGAAAGGAAGAGGCACAGACAGTTCATCACAGACATGGGCTATAGTCATCTGTCTGTTCCTAAACTGACAGAGAGCTTTTGATCTTTTCATTCTTCCTTCCAATTTGCAAGAAAACCACCACTGAGAAAGTTGAGATGGTCAGCTGATTTTTTAAATATAGTTTGAAGTATGAGAGTTAATGGGAGTCTACTTAAGCCCAGCACTTGAGAAGTAGGTGGATCTCTGTGAATTTAAGGACAGCATAGCCTACAGTGTGAACTAGGTAGTGAGGCTCTGCCTCAAAAATCAAAAATAAATCGTTGAGATAGTCAAGTAAGGATGATGTCATTACTTTGATCCCAGTTACTCTTAATAATCTGAATCATGGTTTGACAGAATCCAATTAACTTAATATAGCCAATTGCACAATTTACTATAATAAATGGCATTCTGTCACATCATACATATGTGAAGTCCTTCTGGGAAAGAAGACTCCTTTAATTCCACAGCCAGCTGAGATGGTGCTGTTGAGCTGCACTGCCTAGGGAGTGGAATGAAAACGGTGAGGGACAGGAGCAAAGGATCGTCCTACGTGTGACTGGGCCAGGGGCAGGAGCAAAGAGGATCATCCTATGTGTGACTGGGCCAGGGGCAGGAGCAAAGAGGATCATCCTACGTGTGACCGGGAGAAGACTGGGGAAGAGAACAGACAGTGGGAGAATACACAGGAGCAGAAGGAGCGAGGAAAAGGAGGCCACAGACATTTTGTGAAGACAGAGATTGTACCAAAGATGTTTAGCAACACGTCTAGTGCAGGCACCATGGCTCAGTGGATAAAAGCGCTTGTTGCTAAGCCTGTCAACCTGAGTTCAAGCCTCTGGACTCACGTGGGCAGAGAACCAACTTCCGGTTGATGCCCTCTGGCTCCCACACAAGCGCACATCAAATAAATAAATAAATGAACAAACAAAAGTAACGAAAGCCCTTATAAAAATGCGTTACCTACCTCAGTAGTATAATTCTTGCTTTCCCACCCCCTCAGAAGTTATTTTGTGAACGCCATTGTTAATCATCCAAGTTCTTTGGAGTTGTGTCTATTTGTTTTAGCTGTGTTGACTCTCCAGCCTGAACTTTGAGCCAGAATAGCCGTTCCCGTTACATGGATTGAATGTGCTGTTTCAGTAGGCCTGGGAGACACAGCTGTTGGTCACCCTGGCATCTGAAGCTCACCTAACCTGGGCATGGGTGCAGTTCGGGATTATCGGGGCTGGAAACAATCTGATACACAAGGGACTGTGGGTTTCTTCTCATTCTGAAATACGATTACAATTGGTGTAGCTCAGAAGTGTTCCAGCTTCCAGTTTTTCCCTCCGTTGTATCTCCTTGGGAAATGGGGTAAATGTTTGACTTTTATTAGTCTTTTTTCCCCTTACCATTAAAACCCACCACTATTGAAGATATCCATTCAATGAACTAAAACTGGTTTAAGTATTTGAGAAGGCAGAGGTGTTTGACCTGATTTAAATGTTACACGATGTTTATATGCATCCCAAACATCACATGGCATCTCATAAAATGTACACTTTTGTGGTTTTATGTGCCCATTAAAAACTTATTTAGCTGAACATGATGGCACACTCTTTTACATGATGGCACTCTTTTTCTTGAGTCGCTCCCAGCACTCAAGAGGCAGAGGCCAGTGGATCTCTGAGAGTCTGAGACCAAGACCAGTCAGGATAATTTGGAGAGAGCCTATCTCAAAAAGAGAAAGTAAAGTTTGTTTTTTTAAAAAAAAAAAATAAACTAAAATAACCCATAATAAAAAATAATATAATGCCATGAAGTAAAACAAACCAAGCTTGTTTTGAATTTTTGAGTCAGGGTCTTAGGTACCCAAGTTGGCCTCAAACTTGCTACCTAACCAAAGATGACCTTGAACTCCTGATCCTCTGGTCTCCCCCTTAGAAGTATTAAGGTTACACACATGTGCCACCATGCCCAGCCTTATGCAGTTCTGAGTATTTAATCCAGGGACTGAAGTGTGCTAGGCAAGCACTCTCCCAGCACAGCTACATCCCCCATCCAAAGTCAAGCTTTTAAATGAAACGTGATCAATATTCAGGCAAATGTGAAGAACAACATGGACAGTAACCACAGATAGCCATGAAGCTTTGTCGGACTTCGGCATGTTTTAACAATCCCTGTCTCTTTCTTCAACCTCACAGGGAACTTCACTGCTGATGATGCTCCTTGTTATGGACTGTTCTGTTCAGATTCAGACATCAAGGCTGAAATCCCCCAAGGGGAAGGTGATTGAAGATGGGGCACTTGGGGGGTCGGGGGGTAACGGAGATATGAGGATGGAGCTCTGATGAATGTGGCTACTGAACTATGGGAGGGCAAAAGGACAGAGCAGACCCCCGCTATAATGTGCAGGTACAATGAAAAGATGTCATCTGAAGGCCAAGAAGATCACAAGACACCAGATCTGCCGGCACCTTCATCTTGGACTTGTGAGAAATTCGCACTGTTGAAGCCACCCAGTCAATGGTAGATTTGTTAAACTCACCCAAACAAAGACAGTGGTCATCATTCTTGTCCATATTTTTTGAATAATTTTATTACATACATATTTATGTATTAATATCAAGAATTACTTTTCCAATTTTAAAACATATTTAAAGTGTTATGTCTCATTCCACTCATACGCACATCATGAGTCTTTCTATCTTCACCCTGAGGATGTATCAACATTGAAAATAAGAAGTATATTCCTCTATCCTAAGGGCTGTTTCCCAATGTATGGCAGTATCACGTTTATTAATTTATCTTCCTGTAGATGAACACTTACTTTTTATTTTATTTCTGTGCTACTATAAGCCAGACTGCACACACACACACAAAAATTCTTTCAGGTGGAACACTTGCAGCTTTTTAAAAAATCCTTTTGGTTTTGACCTATAGCTATTTGATTAATATAACTGTACTGGTTTTATTGGGTTACTGAGGGCTGTTTGTTTGTTTGTTTGTTTGTTTACCAAAAGCAACTTAAGGACGAAAAGGATGATTTGGCTTATACTCCAAGATCACAGTACATCACTGAGAAAATCCAGGGCAGGAATTCAAGGCAAGAACCTGGGGGCACAGACTCTGGAAAAGTAGTACTTGCTGGCTTGCTGGCTGGTTCGTGTTTAGTAGAACTAACAATCAGAGATTACCTCCCACTTGTTTATACAGCCCAGGGCCACCTGCCTAGGGAATGCTACCACCCACAGTGGGCTGGGCCTTCCTACATCAATTAACAATGAAGACAATCCCTCACACACATGGCCACAGACCAACCTTATAAAGACAATGACTCAACTGAGACTCTTTTCAAGTGATTCTGGGCTCTGTCAAGTTGACAACACTAACTAGGAAAATGGCCAATAACGTTGACTTCATTTTTCAAATGTGTGTCTGTTGTTTTTAAACATGTGAATTCCTATGACCATCAGGATATAGAACAGTTCCGTCACCCACTTACCTAACATCACTCCTTTATAGTCCAACTTTGTCACCCTGTTGCCTGGCAACCAATGATAACAATAATGACAACGCCACCATTTTTGTTTGTTCATTTGTTTGTTTGTTTCATTTCTTGGACACCATGTAACTGTAGCCTAAAATAGCATATAATCTTTAAGACTGAACTCTCTCACTCAGCACAATGCCTTTCAGATCTACCCTGCTACTGTGTGTCTCAATGTGATCTCTCTTCATCTTACTAAGTTATATTCTATCACATGGGTTTTCCTTGTAGACTCCATGCTGTCCTCCTGCCTCTGCCTTTAGAGTGCTGGGATTGTAGGTATATGGTGCTGTGCACAGAGATACTGATTCTTGGGGTTGTGTGTTGGTATCTGTTTCAGTACACATGTATACAGGCAGGCATGCATATGCATGCATGCGTATGTATGTGCACATGTGGAAGCCAGAGTCCAGCCTCCTGTGTCACCTCTAGGGATGCATACCATCTCCTTTGAGACAGGATATCTCATTTGCCTGGAGTCACTTGCCAGTGGATTTCAAAGATCGTCCTGCCTCTTTCCCCGACACTAGATTACAAGAGACATTATGACACCTGACCTTGGCTTTAGATTTATTTTAATTAATTTACTTATTCAAGAAATCCCCCACAGATATACCCACAATCCAAGCCAGTATAGACAACCCCTCATTAAGACCCTCCTCCCAGATGATTCCTGGTTATATCAAGTTGACAATTAAAGCCAACCACTGTGCCACGTGTTTTAAAGAACATAAGGAAAGAATTAGCTATCAGCTGCACCCAGATATTTGCCATTCCTCTGCTCTTCCTCCATCCCTGATGATCTAGGCTTCCCACTGGAAACATTTATCTTCTGAAAATTTCCTTTAACATTTGCAAGAGCTAAATTCTCTTCACTGTTTTTTTTTTTTTTTTTCATCTGAGAATGGCCTTATTTCATCTTCACTCCTAAAAGAAATTAATGCTGGAAGGGAACTTTAAAATTGTCTAGCTCAAAATGCTCATTTGCATATGAAGCAAAGCCCAGAGGCATTAAATAACACAGCCCATGCCATCGTGAGAGTTAATGGCTGAGCCAGGACCACGGGCTAACTCCCTCACTCTCAAGCCTATGCTCTTTCTTCTATATAATGTCCTGACTTGTTATTTCAATTATTTGGCTTGTACTGGGAATAAATTTGTGCAAAATCGACTCTTGCTTGTTTATTAGGAAAAAATATAAAATTATCTTTTTTTTTTTTTAGAACAGAAGAGCGCTTTAGAGATCTTGAGCTTTGATGTTCCGTATTTTTAAATGTTGAAAATGGAGCCCAGAGACTGTAATACCGTTCCCCTAAAGAAATTGTATTAATGAGAGCCATGACTTTCTATAGCAAAGCCACAGTACATGCCCACCATTTCTAAAGAGTGGGCTAAAGCTGTTTTGCTGTTTGTGTTCCCAAGCAGTAGTAATGGCTTGTGCTGAGCCAACACACTTTCTTAGGCCCCTTGGGACTTCCTAATTACAATTGCAATGAGCAATTGTAATTGCTGTGCAGCCTAGCTGGACATCTGGGATCCAATCTATGTCTCTGCTGCCATTAGCACTGTCTTCCTAGCCAGTGATTCCCAGACTTTGTTGTGTGTCTGATTCTTATAAGCTGTTATAGGCTGGGCTTAAGGGCTGGAGAGATGGCACGGTGATTAAAGAGCACTGGCTGTTCTTCCAGAGGACTCAGGGTTGATTCTCAGTGCTCAGAGCGTGGCTTACAGCCACCTTCTATAACTCCAGTCCTAGGGATTTAACTTCTTCTTCTTCTTCTTCTTCTTCTTCTTCTGGTTTCTGAGAGCACATGGTACACAGACTTACATGCAGACAAAACATCCATACACATACCAATAAATAAATCTTTTAAAATGAAAATAGGCTCATTGACAATATACATTTCCATTCCCAGCTTGTGCATGTGCATACCTCTCTCTCTCTCTCTCTCTCTCTTTCCCCTCTGTGTCCCTCTTTCTCTTTCTCTGTCTCTTAGTCTCTGTGTGTGTAAGTGCCCTCATGTTTGTGGGAATGCAGGCATGCATGTGGAGTTCAGAGGGTAAGCTCAGGTGTCAGTCCTCACCTCACATACCTTGAGACAGAGTTCCTCATTGCTCCTGATGCATAACCCAGTCTAGCTGGAGCGTGAGCTTCTAGAGACCCTCCAGTCTCCATTTCCATGGTGTGCAGTTTTATGTGGGCTCTGGGGATCCAAGTGAAGCTCCTCATACTTCAAGCCTCCAGTGTTTTCTCCACTGAGCCATTGCCTCAGCCCCAACCCACTTCCAAACATTCTATTCCATTCAATCCAGGGCATTTTTATAAACACACCAGGTAATCTTGACACACTCTGCACTGAAGAGAGAAGTTTGTTCTATTGAGGCACTACGTTCAGTTCCAGGTAGAAAATTCTAGAATTTCAAACTTAAAATGAAAAGAAAGACCAGGTGGTACAAGTTTATAGTCTTAGCTACTACACATACTGAGGTAAGAGGATAGCAGGGGCTACTGGACCACAGAGTGAGTTCTGGTCCAGCCTGGGCATTTGACTGATAATAAAAAATAAAACGGAGCTAGGAATATATGTCAATGTTATCGTGCTTGCTTAGCATATGTGAGGACCTAGGTTCACTCCTGGACACCACACACACACACACACAAAAAAAAAAAGAGATAGAGAGAGAGAGAGAGAGAGAGAGAGAGAGAGAGGGAGAAGGGAATTCTAGGCTGTCTGGATCTGGTAAACATCAGATCAGACTCACCCCAATCTGAATCTACCATTTAAGATCATTTCAAATGCCCACCTCCTCTCACTGATGGCTAAGAGGACTGGCCATATACCGCAGCACTGCCCTTACCCGCACCCACTCCTCAATAACGCCTAGGGGAGAGGGACGCTTGCTTCCCTAAGGGCTTTTATCTACTATGCCTTTGGCACCTCCAGTAGGATTATGGTAGGTCTCTATTTCAATCTAGTGTTTTAAATCTGGGGCTGGGTTTTATAGCTACTTGTTACTTTTAAGATCTATTTATTTTACGTGAGGTGTTTTGTCTGCATGTATGTGTTTGCACTGCATGAGTATCCACAGATAGCGGAAGAGGATGTCAGATTTCCTGGAACTGGAGTTATAGGCACTGGGCCACTGATACGGGTGCTGGAAACCACCCAGGGCCTCTACAAGAGCAACCACTACTCTTAACTGCTCAGCCATCTCTCCAAACACCTAAGTTGGACAGTGGTGGCACACGCCTTTAATCCCAGCACTGGAAGGCAGAGGCAGGTGGGTTTCTGAGTTCGAGGACAGCCTGGTCTATAGAGTGAGCTCCAAGACAGCCAGGGCTACATAGAGAAACAAACAAACAAAAATCCCTGTTTTTATCTTAAATAAAATTCCAAGTCACTCCCTACCCACGTCCACATGTTAGTACATATAGATAGTCTCTCTCTCTCTCTCTCTCTCACACACACACACACACACCATTTATGCTACCAAAAAGTATTGGTTTTCATTCACAGGCCCTACTATAGATGATATTCTGTGAAGGGCAGAAAGGAGTGGGAGGAAATATACGTGTCCTCATGAGATTATGGCTTAGCATAAAAAAAATGACACACATAAGTAATAAGTTACATTTTAAGCACTGTGTGAATCGCGCATGTGCTAAAAAATAGAGTACAAGCTTCACAGATGAAGAGCTCTGTTGTTTTCGTGAGTTAACTCCTGGGAAAGAGCGAGCTTGATGTTTCAGGAGACTGAAGGGGAGCACGGGTGCCCTTTGCGTTTGCCACCGGTGAGGTATTCAGGGGCCCAGATTCCCTAATCTGCTTCAAGGCTCACCTCCTTCGTTTTCTTAATTGGCTTGCAGGTACAGATAGATCCGTCTCTCTAATGACCATAAAAGATGCTTTAAGGTAGGAAGTAACTGTGTCAGATATTTCTTCCGTGTCCCCTTCAGGTTTTCAAATTATGTCATTTTTATCACCACCAATAGCTAAGCCCCCACGGTGTTCTGGGTCCTGTAATGGCAGAGATTTCCAGTATGCCTGTACCTCACTCAGCAAGCATTCCCTCAAATGGAAGGCTGTTAGAGACCTGTGTCTGTTAATAAGTAATCTGCTTTCTCTGTGCTCAGAGGGAGTGCTTCGTAAGGGGGACATGCACATCTTATCAGCCTGCAATAGTGACTATAACAAGGTATTACAAAGCAGGTAGCTCAGACAACAGAAATGTATTACCTCACAGTTCTAGGGGCTGACCCTCTAAGCTCCAGAGGTGAGTGGGGTTGGTCTCGTCTGAGATTTCTGCTCTGTGGGGGCATTGTTCATCACGCTTTGTCTTGTAGTTGAATTGTCCCGATTTCCATCTTCATCTTTACCTAGTGCTGTCAAGAGGTGCATGACTCAGCAAACAAACTTCCCCTCAAGGACCACCCACTCTCCTCCAGGTTGTCTCCATTATGCCTGCAATGACCTCATTTCCAAATGCGTTCACACTCTGAGATGTTGGAAGAAGTTAGTTTCAGCATACAAGTTTGAGAACGGGGAACATTTCAATGCTGAATGAGCTCGAACAATGAATTACATACAACATGGGCAATGTTGAAGCGTGGGACTATATGAAGAGCTGGGGGCATGGGGTGGCACATGAAAGCTAATAGCACTGAGTTAAATGGGCTCAAGGTCATCAGGGGGAAAAAGAGACACATGGCCAAAGCTTCAGTAGAAAACGGATAGATGCTCTTCCAGTGGGTAAAAGACCGAGAAAGGTCATTCAGCTGAAGAGATGCTCTAGGAACCTGAAGCACTTAAAGAATTGCAGAAACCATCATGGGAGAAAGACTGAGGAGGGGAGAGATCTAGAAATGAGGCTGGAAAGGAAGTTAGAAGCCAGACTATGAAGAGCTATGGCTCAGCAAATGGCCTAATCTCCGTGATGAAAAGCTAAGGTGCGGGATGCCCTGGTTGTACCTGCATACTAGAATCCCATTCTGGTGAGCATAGGTGAGTGCTGAAATGGAGTTGTACTGAAAGCCAAGAGGCAAGTCCAGGGCATGTCTGCAAGTCTAGAGATGTATGAAGCTCTGGATGCATCCAAGAGGAGAAGAGATACAAAGGGGGGATGGGTTTCCAGTGGAAAGCTGAAGCCAATGGCACATCATGGAAAACCATTTGGAATAGCTTCAGCATTCATTGAAAATATGTAGCTGAGGCTAGTTAAGGAAACCCAGGAGCCCAGGCATAGAGAAGCAGAGAAGGAAAGCTCGTGTCTGAAAAAGAAAGAGATTTGGAGAATACCTTGGAAACAGCAGCTGGGTGACCAGTGGTACTCTCTTCCCCTGACTTCACATTCAGTTCGTATCTGGCTCCCGTGCCCTTGACCTTTATAGGGCATGTATGTTTAGATAACCTTCAATCTAATTAGAAAGAGCGTTCGCTATCCTGGAGCCAGATGAAAATGTCTGCCGAGGGGCATGAGCCCATTGGCTGGGAATAATCAAAGTCATAAGGCTTACGTCCCCTTTATCATTCTAGAAACATGCAAATGGCTTCTCATCATAGATAGAGCACCATCATTCATTACCTGGCATTTTAGTCTACTGGCCTCGATGCCTAATTAGCAAAGCAAAAGCTACAAAGTCTCTCAGAAACTGACCACCTGTTAAAATTTAATGCTAGATAAAAAATGTCAAAGCCCCACAGATTTCTTAAAGGCTATGACCACATCCAGCTCCTGTGAACTGGCTGGGAATGCTGGGTCTTGAGGTTTCTGATTTGGACTCGGTCTTAAGGACTCGAGTCCTTTTTTCTGGTCTTTTGTATTTCCAGTTTTTTCTGTGGCTTGTTGTTGTTTGTTTTTGTTTGATTCAAACCATAAAGAGTCTCCAACCTAACCTAGTGCTTTAAAGAAACCAGAAGTAATCATTACAGCCAGAACATGTCTCATAGTTATCTGGCAGGGCTAGGGATACTCTGAGCAACATGTAGACTTTAATTCATTTTAAGTCTCAGGATGAGCTCATGGAGTAAATTTTCATTACAGGATGCTTAGGCAATTACTCAATTAGCAAACTTCTTGCTGCGCAAACACAAGACTAATCTCCAGCACCCACATAAAAACCCAAGCCAGTGTGGTGGCAGACATTTATAATCCCAACTGTAGGGAGGCAGAGACTGGATAGTCTCTAGGGTTCACTGACCAGTCAATCTGGTCCCAGAGGAAGAACCTGCCTTAAAAGCATTAGTGTGGATCAGTGGCTCCAGAAGAATAACACTCAAGATTGACCTCTGGCCTCCCCATGCACACACATGCACATGCAATCACATTTACACACACACACACACACACACACACACTTTTATCTAAAGATGAGAGGATGGTAGATGCCACAAGAAATATTTGACCAACTGCAGGGAAAACTCCAATGATAACCCACAAGCTACAGTGTCTCAGAATGGAGACTCTAGCAAGAGCCTGGAGATCCTTCACCAATAAAATTAGCATACATAGGTGCTTGGCTGCCCAGGCAGGCAAAAGCTGGCAAAAAAAAAAGTCTTTTCCTGAACATTCTCCAAGATGGGGCCACCTCTCCTGGCAGACTCGCATTTATTATGCTCCCAGATTATAAAGCAGAGAAAGCCAAGATTTCAGGGCTGCCCTCCCCTGCTCCTCAGAAGGAAGGAGGAACACACGGGATGGAAAAGTGTAAATGACCTCACAGGAAATCGGGAGAAGCCTAAGTAAGCGGGTCCTCCAGTGATTCATTTGGGTGGACTACTTTCACACCAAGCTACATTCAAGAGTTCAGAGTGGGGTCATTTGGAGCCCCTCCCTCCCTGCCATTTCCTTTTTTCAAAGTACTGGCAGATTTGGAGTCAAACTCCATCCAAACAGGAAATCACCCAGGTTCTAGGTTAAGGAAGGGTCTTATTTTTAAAGAGCAAGTTATTTTGGGGGCACCACATGGGTGTCTTCAGAGCAAGTACCTACTATGTGCTGGGCGCATGGTTGTTATGAATCCAGTTTATGCCCTCAGGGAGTGTGCTGAGAAATGAAATCCAAACCCCCACACACACATCTGGCAAAGCTCACAGAAGAAAGGCTTTTAAGGGTTTGCATTGTCTTTTTTTTTTTTTCCTGAAAACTAAAAGTGGAAATAAAAGTCTTGAGCCCACCTCGCTTGGGCTCACCAGGATGTGTATGAAGAGCCCTGAGCAGGGAAAGTAGGAGACCCAGAGCAAGGAGGAGGGGGCGGGAGGAGAGGATTGATGACAAGGTGGAAGGGCAGAACCGGCAGCAGAGGGATTGGGAGTTTGGCTGGCAAGCTACGCCAGAGGCAGGTGCCAGCTGTGAGTGGGTGGAGGTGCCGGCGCCAAGCCAAGCCAGGCAGCGAGGAGGCTCGGCATTACCTCTGCCTCTAGGAGTCGAGGCGCAAAGACAAGCTCACCCTGAGGCTCCCCTGCTTTGTCAACTCTCCATTTCCCTCCGTTCTTGCCAGCCCGGGGCATAGGAGTCCCTGCCGCCTGCAGGAGGAGCCGCTGGAGCTGTCTCAGCAGCTGCGAAGCGACAGCATCCTTGGAAGAGAAGCCCCGGGCTACGCAGTCTCTCCAGCGTCCTCCTAGGAAGCGAGAGCTCCTTTGCTCTCCTTCCAGTGATCGCCCCTACCCGGCCACTAGAGCCAGCACTCGTGCCACGGGAACCTTTCTACCTGAGCGGTCCCTGGCGGAGGGGTCACAGGGCAAAGAGACTCAAATAACAACTGGGTACCCAGAGAACCCCAACCCCGCGTCTCTGCTGGGAGAGAAAAGACGACGCTGTCAACACTGTGAGCTTCCTGCACGCGGTCCCTAAGTTCAGGGGAGACACCCTTCCAGGAGGAGCTAATCCCCTGTGTGAGCATTCCAGCCCCATCCGGACTCCAGGAGCTTCTTCCGTCTGCACCCCAAGCGTTTCCCGGGTGTCCGCTTGGGCCATGCCCGGGCTGCGCAGGGACCGCCTGCTGGCCCTGCTGCTCCTGGGCGCGCTCTTCTCCGCCGACCTCTACTTCCACCTCTGGCCTCAAGTGCAGCGCCAGCTCCGGCCGGGCGAGCGCCCCGCCGGCTGCCCGTGCTCCGGCCGCGCCCCCTCCGCGTCCCTACTTTCAGCCGCAGCCGCCCGGGACCCTGGCACCGCCTCGCACAACTTTTCGGGAGCCTTGCCCCGGGCTGAGCATCTCAGCCGCGGCCACCCTGCCCCGCGCTCTAAGCTGCAGGCCCTCTTCGCCCACTCGCTCTACCAAGTCCTGGAGGATCCGCCTCTTCTGGGACCCGAAGACTGGCTCCTGGCCAGCCAGGAGGCTCTGCGGTATTACCGGAGGAAGGTGGCCCGCTGGAACAGGTGAGGACCCTGCCGTGGGACCCCAGGCGCCGGGCTCCCTAGCAAGACCCTCCAGGCCCTGGCTACCCATGTCCACTCCCACCTTGGGCTGTGGGAGCTTCACCCTGCCGTCACAGCCTGGCACTAGGCTTAGATCCCCATCTGGACCCCCACCAGCTGTAGGAGACCTCAGACTGTAGTAAGAGAAACAATTTCTGAGCCACAGCAAAGAAATGCTCCCAGTCACTCCCTTTGAGTTCCTGGTTCTCTAGCCAGTCACTTTCCTGGTCCCAATGCTTTCTCAGGCCCCTTTCTGTCCTGCTGTGGACAGCTGTTATGGGGCTGTTGTTTTCCAGAATGAACTTTGCAAACAGAGAGCAGGGCTGTCTCAAATTCAGCACTCACCTCTGCTCTTTGTTCAGACCTGACTGCCATAGCCCCAAAGACCCAGGTTTTATTTTTCTCCTGTCCCTGTCTCTCTGCTCAGGGTTGGAGACCAAAGAGGTCAGCTGGAGCCCAGTTAAACTCTCAGCTCTCTGATAGGGCCAATCCCTGTTGCTCATTAAACAGGGCCTGTCAGTATTTTGGCCAATATTCTGAACTGAAGGCAGTTTATTATCTTTTATTATTGTGATGATTTGGGCTGAGGCTTCTGGAGAGAGGCGGGGAGTGGGGGTTTGGGAGGAGTAGAGGCCTAGGAATTTTGTAAACTGAAAGCAAAATTTGGAGCTAAATATTAAAGCAGGATAAATCTAAGAGTGTTTTTACAAGAGAATGTTGGATAAAATATCTAGGATAAATTTAAATGTGTTTACAAGAGTGTTTTAGAGATGGCCAGAGAGTGGTTGCTGGGCCATCCCCCAGCCTAGAGCAGAAGGCCTTCTTATGAGTTAAGGACTCTTTCAAAGCCCAGCGCTTGTCTGTCACTTGAATCCAGGGTTCCCTGTTCATACCACTCCCGTCTGTTAATAAAGAGATTTCAGGGGTGGTTTTAGAGTCCCTCAGGACAGATGAGAAGGCCATAAATCTCAGTTGAAACTCTGTTACTAGCCCAATTTAACTGTTTTCTCATTAATCGACTAAAACTTGAAGGGGGGTGGGGGAGAACTTCCACAAATGAAGAGAAAGAAGTTTGAAACTTATTGGCTGAAATCGCTACAGTGAATTTCATTTGCAACCTCTGTGGTTGGTGATTTTATGTTAGAAAGTGGTTCTCAATTCTATTGCTAATTGCATGCAATAAAAAGGCAGCTTAAGATTGCTTCTCAAGTGCTGTCACTTTCAGTATTACCTTAATTTCATCAATAATGTGGGAGCAATATGGATCAGTGAACTAGGAAATTTGCCCTTAGAAAAATTATCCACAGAATTACAGGCTATGGGCAAAGTTGCTTGCTGCTGTAAACGTAGATGTATGTCTGCCTAGTCTCATTTTTGTCACCTTAAATTTCCCTATGTTACTTAGGCCCTGGAGGAAATTCCAGGAAAATATTTGGGGAGAAAAGCAAAAATCTTCCTCATCAAGCTGAGTAGTTGATTTTAAGCTTGCTTTTAACAATGTGTACACACACACACACACACACACACACACACACACAATTTACTGCCCAGAAATGTTGGTCATTTAACAGGGGATCAGTGGGGACTGAGGACCTTTCTATTTGTCTTTAGCACTAAAAGTAGCAGTTTTTCCAGGTAAAGTCTACGGGTGACACAAAAGTTGAAGCTGTATATAATAGTGACAAACCTTGACCTTTGAGACAGAAAACACATTCCCTCCACCTGAAGAGTCCTGTGTACATCAACAGGGTGATATCAACAAGAAAATGGGTTATAGTTACACCCATGTTTAAAATGCAACCCGCCAAGAGAATAGCTCAGTTACTAGAGGGCTTGCCTGGTACTCATGAAGCCCTGGTTCTGTTGGCAGAATCCCGTAAACCAAGTGCACATCTGTAATCCTGTAATCCTGACCCTCAGGAGGTAGAAGGAGGAAGAGCAGAAACCCAAGGTCATCCTCATCTATGTGCTGAGCTTGAGACCAGGGCTACATGAGAGCCTGTCTCCAAATACATGGAGCCCAAAAGACTTATTGGCTGGTATGGATGGACTCTTATCAATCACACCACCCCTTACTGAAGCATGTGTTCTGATGACTATAAGAACATGTGGGTTTGTTCATGGACCCTGAGTCTGGGCTCAGGAGCAAGGAAGCATCCAGATCCCCTAAGCAGATATTTAGAAAGGGCAGCAAAGGAGAAATAATGAATGGCCTAGCAATTGTTTGCATCTTGCACAGACAAGTCATTGCTTGTAGCCACGACCCTGCTAGCATTTAAAATCTAATGATGTTTAAATGGTGCTTCCCTGCCAATAATTACATTAATTGCTATCCAGAAACAAGCCTATCAGCAAACCGTCTACCACATTAGGAGAGGCAGAGGTAACAACATAGCCAAATCAGCATTTCCTGTCTCTTGCCTGGAAGGGAACGTTATTAGTCCAAGTGATTTTTTTTAATTATTGTTATTTTTTGCTACCACACTAAGAAATGACAACTGGAGCTAACTTCCAATACGGGGCATGTAATGACTCCTTCCACTCTCCACCCCTGAACATTCCTTTTGGACTTCATACAGTACCAGATGGAGTTTGTGCTCTGTCCTGAATGTTTCCATTCTTATCCGATGTCAGTTCATTGGATGTCAGTATTTTAGTTAGGTTGACATGTAGAAGCAATGCTGTGTGTCGGGTAGGCTGGCTATGTGTCCTCTGATCCTGAAGACTGGGTCTCTCTCTCTCTCTCTCTCTCTCTCTCTCTCTCTCTCTCTCTCTTTCAAAATGCAACCAAACGTGGTGCAGTCCAAGTTTAAAATGTAATCAGGGAGAGTGTCACTGTCAGCCTGTCAGCTGCTGATCACAGCGAGCAAGCCAGTGCCAGGCTCCATCAACCTTGATGACACCTCTGGCACCTGTCTGGAATATCAAAAAGGCAGGGGGACAGGGAAATGTCAACATCACTCTTTCAGGCCATAAACTAACAAGGCAGAACTGTGCAGCTTTTGTTGTCAGTCTTTAACCGGCGATGGTGATAGTAAGGCTTACCTGGATCCCAGGTAACAGCTCACATTCGTAGCTACACTGGCACTCTGATCTTGGAGCTTCTTCTGTGGTCCACAGCTGTCCCAGCCAGACATCTGTTCTTGGATGGACATGTCAAAACTGGGAAGCTTGTCCTGGCCTTTTGCCCACATATCTTTGGTCAGTTCTACAATCCTCTGGTCTTAGTGGTCAAGGTCAAATAGGGTCATGGCTCTTTTGTGTAGAAACTCCAGCAGCAGTTGAATACAAGCATAAGTTCTCCACTCTCTGCTTTTCTTCCTGTCTTCCTCCCATGTCAGGAACATGGTACTGGCCAGCAATCACAGATTCAGCATCTCTCAGAACTGTGTGTGGATGCTTGTCATCTCTCCATCTCAAGCTTCTACCATTCCCTTCCCCTATCTCCTTGTTGTCACGGAAAGGAACCCTGGCCCAAAGTCTCTCTTTAGAACTCACAGCAAAGAGACTGGGCAGCTTTTCAAAAATGACAGTTGTTCAAGAGGAGTAAGTTGGCTGAAGTTTTTCTGGGGGAAACTCTGAGAAGATCCAGAAACAAGGCAGATAAGAGGAAACTAGGGAGAAAAGGCCAAGAGAGGAGAGAAAGCATTTTGCTGGAAATAAGAACTGTCTAGCCCAGGAATCTCAAAAGATTAGCTCTCTCTTCCCACAGTGATGTGCAATGAGCAATGCACCCCTTCTTCTGCTTTCCTCCTAAGTGACTCTGTAGGTCTTCCTGGCTCACCTCGTGACTACTCCAGACCACTTGCAACATCCATTTCTCAGGAGCAGTTCAGCCTTCATGGTGGACAGAAGTCTAGACGCATAGTCACAGATGGTGACCTTCCTCCCAGAGTCAGCAGGACCTTAGCTTTTGTCTGAATATTCTTCCAGGAATACTAGGCTGAGAGAGAAATGGCCACCCGGAATATGGGAATGCTCCCCAGCCACGGTCTATGCATGGTGAGCAACCAGAGGGAGATTCATTTCCATCCGTCGTAATTAGAGCCTGGCTGGGCTGGTTTGGGAAAAGATATTATCTTGGTGGTTTCTGAGACCTGGGACTGCTCTATTCTGCTCAGGATCAGAAGCCACAGGCAGATGGTTTCTGGGTGAGTTAGTCCAGGAAGCTAGTTCAAGCTCCTCTCTCGTTGCACCCTGACTCACTGCCTCAACAAAGAGCTAAATTAGGAGAAGTATCAGTGATTGTTATCCAAGGAGGGTGGCGCATCCTGGTTCTAAACAGATTGAAATGAAGACCCTTGGTCAAGAGCCAGAAGCAGTGCCATTTTTTCCAGTCTCTGTCTGTCTTCTCTCATATCAATAATTTTCTCAAAGATTCTGGAAACTCAAGCTGCTAGGTTTTTCATGTGTAAATCCCCCTACCTGAAGCATGGTGGCTTCATACACTTGATTGTGCCATACACTCGATTACTCCAGCCTCAAGGTTCTGTAGAAGTAGGTACATGTGGTCAGTAGATTTCCTAGATGGCTTCCCAAGATTTCCAGCCCTGGTGTATGCACATACATATGTGTGCACACACACTTGCATGCACATACATGCATGTACACACACATACATACATACACACACACACACACACACACACACACACACATACACCTATTCCAGTAATTCAGTCCGATTCCATCGTGTATCTGTTGTAAATATATTTTGCAGATGTCCCAGGACAGGCCACCTCTCTGGCAGGGCTGATCTGAGCACATACATCCTTAACTCAACATCCCTTGAGTTTATGGACAAGAAGGAAACCAGAGAATTTGACTAGTACTGCTGACTTGAAGGGAATGGGGATCATTTGGCAGGAAACATAAATAACTTTTAAGAGTCCAGGTTGGCTCTTACTGACACACGACAAGAAGATAGAAATTTAGGTCCTACAGCACCAGGAAATAAATTCTGCTGTCAACAGGAATGGGCCTGGCAACAGAGGTTACACCCCACTCCACACTCCCAAGATTCTCTAAACAAGAGTTCAGATCAATCAGGATCTTAACTTCTGCTCATGCAGGCCACGTATCCACTGAGAGCCAGGCCTCTGACCTCCAGAACTGGGACAAAGTAGGGAGGGAGGTGTTTGAGCTATTGGGTTTATGATGGTCCCTAGGACAGCCATAAGAAGTGAACACCATGCTACTGTTTAGTCTAGTGAGTAGAGGAAACAGGATGAGAGTGTTGTGCAAAGCTGCCCAGAGTAGGGCACATAGCTAACCATACCAGGCTTTGTCCTTAGAGTTGGCTCCAGAATCATGTCTGTAATTACCAGCTCCCTAGCCCCGCCCCTGTCCAGTGCCCTTTGATGTCCAGAGGCCATTGCCGGGACTCCTCTGACAACACCCCTACTGGTTCTTCTTTGGCTGGGTACCTTCTGCCCACATATGCCACAAAACTTTGCACGGTCATCTGCTATGCCCATCAATCACTTCATAGAGCTTGGAGTGAGGTGTGAAGATGAATGGCCACTTGCTCTTGGTATTGAAAGCTTATGTGCAATGACACACACACACACCCATCATCTGTTTCAAGGTTTGCCATGGGGTAGAGATCCCAAGTAAATATCTATGGAATGTGTAATTGTGAACAGATGACACCAGGACTTAAGGCTATCAGTGGCTAATCATCTCCTACCCACAAGGTCTTGGATAAAATAGATCCCAACTGTGAAGTCACCCCCACCTATGACTTGCTGACTCTTATAAAAGTCTAAAGCGAAACCACCCTGATGAGCCAATGTGAGGTTTGGATCTGGGTTCACTTCCTATGGTAGGAGCCTGAAGGAAATCAAGTTCAAACCTGAGACGGAGGCAAGAAGGAAAGTTGAGAAGGTGTCATTTGCTAAGATGAAGGAATTTCTTTAGCATCTTATGCTTTCTTAGGAAGAGCAGCCAAGAAGCCTTGTATGAAATAAAAATGGGAAACACAGGGGTTTTGACTTTGCCAAAGCTGTCCCTGCCCTGCCTCTTGGCAGATACCCACCTATATTTTTCTTGTGATTATTCATTAAGCTGGAAGCTGATGAGACGCTGCAAATTCTGCTGAAGTATGCCTGTGTATGGCTTAAAGCCCAGTGGGGATACCATTCTAAACAGCTGTGGCTTTAGTGGAGCAGAAGTTACTGGGCACAAATTACTACCTGTTATTATGGGCAGGCACTCGTGTATGTGCCTAATGAAAACCACAGTATGGAAAAAACACTTAGCTCTGTTTGTGCCGTCGCTTGGCACAATGTCCTATGGCAGAAAGTGGAAAATCAGGCCAGAATTGAGTTTGAGGGCTTTGAGGAGAGACCAGTGTCCAAGACTTTCCACCCATAGAGCCTGGCTTTAGGGGCCAAGCCCTGGGGGCAGCCAGGAGAATTTGGCTGGAGCAACAAGAGACCAAGCAGAGTCCCAGCAAGGGCCTGTTTTATTGGATTCACTAGGAATAAGCCAGATAATAAATTTGTGGAGCCTTAGGAAACAGAGCAGTGGGGAACTGTGGTTCCCAAGAAGCCCTGTGCCTGTAATAAACCCAGCAAAATACAAAAATGCTGGCAAAGGGGCTGGGGAGATGCCAAGGTGGGGAAAGTGCCCACTGCACAAGCTCAGTCCAGCTCAGTGGTACACGGCTGTAATTTTAACACTGGGGAGGCAGAGACAAGGGGGAGTCCCTGGGACTCACTGGCTGGCCAGACTGGACAAATGGGTGAACTCCAGGTTCAGTCAGAGAACCTGTCTTATGAAAAAAAAAAAAAAAAGTGGAAAGCAATTAAAGATACCTAATGCTGACTTCTGATACATGCGAGCACACGTATCTGTCTGTCTGTCTCTGTCTCTCTGTCTGTCTCTCTCTTTCTCTCTCATGCACATGCACACACACACACACACACAGGCACACCCACACGCACAAGCACACACATGACGGCATAGAAGCATATGCCTGAGAAACTGAATCATAAAAAGCATGGTGGCCTGGATTTATTTTACTTGGGCTCAAACCCAAGCTAGATCCCCCTTGCCCAGCACACACTCCAGCACTAAGCCCAAGACACACACCAAGGAAAAGCAAAGCTGTTCATCTGCTAAGCTAAGTACAGCTCTCAGACAATGAGCCTGTTTCATTCACCAGCATTCAGGTCACAGGTAAGCATTTTTGATGATGCTGACCAACATAAAATCTACACCAAGGACAGATCATCTTTCCTGGCCTACCTAGTCGCATGTCCCAAGGGGCCTCAGTTTCAGCAGTTGAGATGGCCGTATGTAGCTTTCTGGTCCTTTTTTCTTTAATGGCAGAGAAGTTTCAGGTCCAGTAGGAAGAGTGCAGGTCTATTCTCACAGCTCAGCTCGTGGTCTTCCTTACCCTGAGAAGAATGATGCATCACCAGTGATGCTTATTTCTACATCCTGTGCTCTCCTGAGCACTCAGGAAAGAGTCAGACTGAGTGACCCCAATTCTGTAATCAAATCTAGCCTCTTATATTAACGAAAGTTTCATTGCAGGGGATTTTAACTGGGGTCACTATATCCCACTGAGTTCAGGTAGGATCCACATTTCCCTTAAATTGTGCAAATTTGCATTTGGAGCATATGTTCACCCTCTCAGGAAATAGTTCATTATACTTGCAAAGTATTCCTTGCATTCATCAGGATACATGGGTTTCAGAAATCAGAAATACAATTCAAGGTAGCTTAAGCAGGACTAGGAAACAAAAGTAGAAGCTCAAGAAGCCAAACCTCGGAGGAGAGGCCTAGCAACTCACAGCAGAAGCAACCTTTGGCCTGACTCTGTTTTTGCTCGCCATAGCACCCTTGCCTGTCTCGGCTTTTCCTATCTCTGTTCTTCCTTTCCAGAGCTTGCCTGCATTCATCCTTTCCACAGACCAACAAGAACCAGAGGTCTCTTGCTTCTCTTCTTTGAACCTCCTCAGTCTCCCTGTCTCCTAGACGAGATAGCCTCAATCCTTCCGTGAGGTAAAATAGCTCCTCTTCCCTTACTCCCTCAATCTGTTTATATGAGTAGACTGGAGGTCTTGCTTCTTCTAGACGCCCCTCCTTTGAAGTCAGAAGCTCAAAACTGGCTCTTTGTGTTTTGATCACTATAATCCTAATCCTTAGGGCCTGAGCTCTGGCTCAGTACTTAAGCGCGCTGGTTGCTTTTCCAGAGGACCAGGGTTCAATTCCCAGCACTAACATGGTGGCTTACAACTGTAACTCCAGTTCTAGGGAATCCTCCAAGGACACCAGACACTCACTTGGTGCACATAAATACATATAGGCAAACGTTCATACACATAAAAACACTTAAAAAATTAAATCTAAAATAATAACAATGTCCAAGGCTAACAGACACTGTGGTTGAATGGGTTACATATGCCACTTCCTCTCTTAATAACAAATGTAATATTTAGAAACAATGGGGAGAGGGAGGGACAGGGAGAAAAGGGGGGGGAGGTGTAATTGGGATGTAAAGTAAATAGTAAAAAAAATATTAATTTGGAAAAAAGAAACAATAACGAAGATTTGTTTCTCCTTATGTGATTTATTAAGAGTTTGTGTTCTACAATAGAATTCCAAAGACCATTGTCTTTCCATTTCTCTGTTGGACATTGGTGATTTGGGCAAACAAGCAAAGTATTAGTTTATACAGCCAGTAAGACTGGCCTGAAAAGCCCCTTCTAAAGCCATCAGCCAATTCGGTTTCTTATGAGTAGCTGCCCCACTGACTCAGGCTGCCCCTTCAGCTTCAGTCATCTCTACACAGGGCCTGTGGTGCTTTGAATAAAAATGGCCCCTGTAGGTTCATAGGGAGTGGCACTATTAGAATGTGTGGCCTTCTTGGAGTGGGTATGGTCCTGTTAGAGGCATCACTAGCAGGTGAGCTTTGAGGTCTCAGAGGCTCAAACCAGACCTAGTGGTTCACATTCTCTTCCTGCTGTCTGATGATCCAGATAGAGAACTCTTAGCTCCTTCTCTTACTTTATTCCATTGGAACCCCCTAGCCCACGGAATGCTGTCACCCACCTTGAAGTTGGGTCTTCCCACCTCAATTAACTCAGTCTAAACGCTACCTCACCCACCTGCCCAGAGATTCGTTTCTTGGGTGAGTCTAGGTCTTGTCGTTATTCACCATCATACCATTAAATAAATAAATAAATAAATAGCCTTAATGCACCTCCATTGCCCCAAAGCAATACGGAGGAAAACATTATGTTCTATGCTTATAGTTATAATCACAGTGTTACTTTAATGTTTAAGGCTGAAGTGAGAAACAATGAATGTTTGCTATCAGAAAACAAAAATCCGTGAGGTAGATTTCCTACTACAAATGTTTCTGCCTCCCTAGCCTCGAGTCCACTAAGGAAACTGTTCATGATCTACCCAGTCCCAGAGGGTGCCTGAGATGTCATGCTTCTAGCCAGTTGGAAATCATGGGATCACCCTGCAATCCCCAAGCATGGGGATATCAGGCATTATATTTGTTATGGAGGCTGCCATAATGTGCTACATCATCTGCGCCATCAATGGTGCCTTTAAACAGCACCCATTTGCTCCACTGGAGCTCTGGAGAGATGCAGCCTGGGTGCCAGCCAGAAGCCTCCCTCCAGTGGCTCCAGAGAGGTTTGAATCTTGCCTCTTCCAATTTCTAGGAACTAATGGTATCACAAGTGCTCTGGCCATCACTCTATAATGGGCTTTATGGTCACATCTTTTCTGTCCTTATGTGGACATGTCTCCTCTTCTGTCTCTGTGTACCTGGCTCCTCTCCTGTCTGTGTGAACATGTCTTTCTTCTGTCTATCTTTCCCTTCCAAGACACTTGTCATTAAATTCATGGCCCATCTACATAATCCAAGATAATCTCTTCTCCAGAACCTTAACTTATTTCACCCACAGAGAGTCATTTTCCAAATGAAGACCTGTTTACAAGCTCAGGGGGAGCAGGCCAGAAATGTATCATTTGGGAAACCACCATTCAGCCAGGGACATGTTTCATTACTAATACAAACTCTATGTAGTTGCCAATTTAAATGGTTTTTGAAACCTTTTAGATAAAACAGAATCAAATATTATCCATTAGATAAGCTTTCAGATATGCCATAAAATAATCATGATTGTTGCAATATAAAATATAAAAAAAAAGAGTTGAGAATTAGGTCAAAGGGAAAATGAGATTCAAGATCAGTGAATCTGGGTGTAAGGAGTTTCTCACAGTCTTTGCCAAGAAAACCTGCCAGAGTCAGTTCTGCTTAGAAACTACCAGCCATGTCTATAAGACAGAGGCCCATGAAAGCACACTGATTCCTCGAGGTGATTCAGCAAAACAATGTCATCCCCAAGGCCTTCCTATCTTCACCCCCTCCCTGTCACTATCACCACCACTGTCACCACCACCACCTTCCCTGCCACCACTACCACCACCACAAGTCATAGTGTTACATAAGGACTGGCATCCTCTTCCACATCCTTAGGGGATCCTCCCCCAAGATGTCCCTCAGCATAAGTCTTGTGGAATTATGTTCACCCAGACCCACAGCTGATTCCTGGTATTCAAACCTTTGTCTCACAGATAGAAAGAAGGCACAGTCTTGAGGTTCCAGGGCAGTGGGCACCAGACATCCTTTGGACCATCCTCCGAGAGCCTTATCTTCTCAATAGAGCTTCTGATCCACCCTTGAGTGACAGTTTCATTAAAGATAAAACTCCATCATCACCTGGACTGCAGCTTCTCAAGGTTGTCGTTCAGTGAAAAGAAAAAGAATTAGAAATCAGCTGAAGTGGGACATAGGAACAAATGGTTCTGTGTGGGTGTGGAGGAGTTAAACAGGCAAGAAAGTGAACTCAAAGCCACTGACCTCTGTCCAAAAAGAAACCAAAGGTCCCCGAGCCAGCTAGATTCTTCTCAGACTGTACTGTCAGGTCTGCTGTAATGAGCCAATGGGTAATTAATCAATCAATATGCCATGGATGTGGCTGCAAATTTAGGGGCTGGGAAAAATTTAAATCGATTATAATCAAATGAAAACCACCGATAATGCAATCATTGACTGCCTAATGTATCAGTGTCCTCTCCAGGTTAAACTCATTACAAAGTAAAACAATCAGATACCCCCATTGGGTAATATTCTGTACTGCTATTAGCTATAAACCCATTAAAAGATAGGAGGAGCCAGCCAAAAACTACAAGCTTGAATTTATACATTTATGTATTACATTTATATAAGCCACCACCCCTTTCTTTGGCAACCATGGAGTCCATGATCTATTAAAACAGTTTATACTTTGTGATAGTAAAGCCATTTCATCTACATGCATGAGAATTACATCTTCCCTGATCTCCTGCTAAGGAGCACTGTGCTCCTCTCATTGGCAGTATTACCTACTGACAAGGTTATAATTTAATGAGCAGGTACACCAGAAGAGCTCAACTCTGCTGGAGACAGCCAGCTGGCTCTTCCTCTTCTCTAGGTCATCTTTCCAAAGAGAAAATGTTCTACCCTGCCAACCAAAGGGGACCCTGGGTGCTTCTTTTCCTCAAGGCCCATTTTACTTTCCAACAAAACTTGTTACAGTCTTGTTTATTGATTTGTTTAGCAATAACCTCACTAGATCCTAAGCTTCTTAAGGATTGTTTGGGTTGAGTAAGGGCTCCACATTTTAACCTTAATCCTGGGTCCTGGATCTTGCTCTGGGGGTAGGGGGAGTCATTTAAGTAATTAAGTCAAGAATGACTTAATTAAGTAATTAAGTCAAGTAATTAATTAAGTAAATAAGTAAGTCAAGAATTAAGTTGAAAGGAAAGCTCCTTGAAGACTGTCAAGATGCCCCCCAAATCTAGTGCCAAGTGTCCTTGTAAAAGGAAGATTAGACACAAACAGAGGAGGTGGCCATGCAGGCAGAGACTGGAATGAGGTGTCCAAGATGACAATCATGGTCACCAGAAGCTGGAGAAACAAAAAAATGGACACTCACCCAGAACCCCAAAAGGAGTTTAGCATTACTGACATGTCTTTCAGACCCTTAGATTCAAGCTGTGAAATAGTATGTTATTTTAAGCCACCAAATGTATGACTAGACGCAGCAGCCAGAGGATGTCCATAGAAGGATGAAGGCATGTTTGTTCCAGTACCTAAAATACTGCTTGTCCAGTATAGGTGTTCATAAAATACCAGGTAAGTGGATGAATGGATGGATGAATGGATGGATGGATGGATGGGTGTGTGGATGGGTGGGTGAATATGTGAGTGAACAAGACAGTTTAAGCTCAGTAGGCAATTCTTGAGTTCCAGCATGGCTGCCTCATATGTGCTGTGTAACCTGAGGCTTATTTCCTGGAGGCTGCTTTTCGTGATCTGTGGAGGGGGGTGTAATATTAATCCAAAGTGGAGCAGGGAGGCTGCCTGGTTCCTTCAACAATGGGTCAACAGAGTGAAAGATCACTAGTTGGTTTTCCAATAGCATTCCAAGTGAGTTATTTGGTTCCCAACAATATCCAGCCCTCTCCATTTGTGTTTGGTGGTCGGGTTAGTAGTGAAGAAACAATGTTTGTGATCTCCCATGCTAGGGAAAAGCACCTACACTGGCAAGCTAGTGGTTGCCCTTTTTTTACTTAGCCAGAGCTGACTCTTCCACAAAGAAAATATGGAACAATCTCTCCCCCAACATTTCGATGTCAAATTCCTAGAGCTTAGAGGTGGATAGAGAATATAGAGTAATCTCTAACTGTAGTGTGTTCACAGTTTCAGAAACATTTTCTCCATCTATCCATCCATCACCTGTCTATCTTTATCTATATATCATCTGTCATCTGTCATCTACCTATCTCTCACCTATCATCTATCTGTCTGCCATCTATCTATCTGTCTATCTATCTATTCTCTATCTCCCTCTTTCTGCAGATTTAAGAAACCTCAATCTCTTCGCCTAACAAAGCTTGTATCAAACAAGCTGACCTCAGCTTCTGGGAGACCTTTTCCCTCAAGCCATGCTATTAAGAACCTTGTCACACAGAGGCAGCTGACATAGGCCAGCACTTCATGTTTAGGACAGTGTAAAAATATTGTATCATTTAACCCTCAGAACTCTGTGTAAGATAGTCTTGTTATCTACATATTCAGACGAAGGAAAGGCTCATTCAGGCTAGGTTACGCAAAATAACTAGACTTCAGAGTTTGGAAGACGTTTCTAGTCTTTCAAGTCTCAGATGTTTCAGGCACAGGGACCCAGGTCCTTGTATTGTTGTTACAAGAACCTGAGTCCATCTCCAGAATCCACATAAAAGAAAAGTGGGGGTTGAGTGTAATGTGCTGGTCTCAGTGCTGGGGAAGTGGAAACAGGCAGATTCCTGGGCTTTAGAACACAGCCTCTGTCAGTGAGGGACCCCATCTCAAGAGCAAACAAGGTGGGCAATGCCTGAGGAACCATAGACTGTCCTCTGGCTTCAACAAACATACTCACATGTTCATGCATACACGCATGCTCCTGCAGACACACATGCTCCTGCAGACACACAAACACAGAGGGGGGAGAGAGACAGAGAGACAGACAGGCATACAGAGACATAAAAAGACAGGAACACAGGAAGACAGAGACACAGACACAGACACAGAGACAGACAGACAGACACACAGAGAGAGACAACAGAGACAGACAGAGATGGACACACATTCAGAGAGAGAAGAGAGACATCCAGAGACACAGACAGAGAGGCAGACAGACAGAGACACAAAGAGATAGACAGACACAGACACTTGCACATAAAGGGGGGGGGGACTGGGTTTCGGGTCAGGCCCTTTCAACTGTAGAACTAAAGTTTAACAGAGTTTAACTGCATCCCGTGCTTTCAACCAGGTCCTAGAACCAAAGACGAGATGAAGACAAGTTCAGGGGGCGTGCTACCCAGTGGTCTCCAGCATCAGTTCTCCTCATCGAAGCTGACATTAGGGAGGCAGATTTATTTCCATGGAAGTGTAAGCTGTGGTACTCTGTGTCAATAGTGGGTCTTTACTGGTGGGCTCTCTGGATCAAATTCTGGTGTCTCGCTTGGAGTTGGTCCTAAGGTCAGTCGATGGCAGCGCCACAGCCGTTCACACCAGTTCCTGGCTCCCAAATCCTTACACTGGACAGAATGATAACCATGCTGATACCATGGCAAGTTCCTGTGAGGGTTGAATGGGTTAAAGTTGCAATGTGGTTTAAACCGTGTGAGGAATAAAATCAGGGCAGTGTCAGGTTTACCTGTTGCCCTTGTTCAGACCCATTTGGGGTCGCTGGTTACTCTGAAATTTGATTTGTCTATTTTCCTCATTGGGACGGAAGTCCCTATGGTTTCCAGCCCAAGGATAGTCTACGATACGCGCATTCTCATTTGGGTCTCTCTGCAGAAGCCACGCCACCCTCTGGATAGGTATTACACAATAGCTGAGCTAGGGCTGTGGACACACAGGGTCAGGACAAGGTCAGCACCAGGCAGTGAAGAGGCCCCATTGCAACACATCCAGATTCCAGCTCCCGAGGAGAGGAAGCAACTGTCCTTACCACTGAGGAAGGAGAATGTGTCAGGAAACAGGGATTTGGTAATCGTCTCACTGAACGTCAGTGACATGCTTGCTCTTTGAAAAGCAAACAGATGACCAACTCCTGTGTTTCCCCACACCACAATCATCACAGTTTGCAGGAAAGGGGCATCAAAAAGTCAAATGAGCTTCCTTATAAATGTTTTAATGTACAAAAATATTGGGTTTCATTATGTTCCTTTCATACGGTGTGTCACTGCATGATGCTCACAGTCATTCATTAACTACTTCTGCCCTTCCACGGGTAATATATAAACCTTAATTCCACATAAGAGAGGGAGCATGCAATTTGTCCTTTCTCCCCCTGTCACCCTTCCTTATGTCCTCTTCCACCACCAGTCTGCCTTCTACTTTTATGTCACTTTTTAAATCTAGACTCTGCATATGAAGAGATGGATTATTTACCATAGCACAATGCTGTACACTCCCAGTCAATATTCCTGCAAATGACATGTTAATTTTCCTTTATCCCCATTGTAGGTGCATGTGTAGATCTGCACCCCATTTTCTTCATGTTGATGAGCATCTTGACTGGTTTCCTGTCTTGGGACTAACAGCACTGTGTGCAAGTGTCTCTATTCTAAGTTAGATATATACCCAAGTGGTATAGCTGGGTCACATGGTAGATCTATTTTTAGTTTCCCGAGGAACCGCCTACTGATTTCCATAGTGGCTGTGCTAATTTGCATCCCCATCAAATTAAATTCTTGACAAGGCATCAGTTTCTCTCAAGCTACCAAGAAAGAACAGGAAAGGCTGTGGTCAAAACCCTGCTTCAAATTCTTTTCCACTTAACTGTTATCACTTCTTCTTGTGGACCTTAATCATCTTAGCTTTCAAGGCTAAAGAAAACTAGAGTAAGATCATATATCCAAATGGCCCAAAGCTCTGCCTTCGATGAGCGCTGCACAAATGTGCATTATTGATAGTGTTAAGTTAAAAGAATTCCTATAGCAGAGACATTACTACGCACAGCAGTAATGTATGTGTGCCAGATCCCTGGCCATTAGGTGGGCCAGGTGACCAGCTCTAACTAATGGCTTGAAGTCAGCTGCAGTTGCCAATGTCATCACTTGACAAAGTACTGGGAAGCGAGTGCTGAACCCCATGGTTCAGCTCCTTGCCTCGAGGACCCTGAAGTCCTTTGTGTCCATCAAACTGGCTGCGAGCCATTCTATGGAGCGGAATCCCTAATGGCTTTGGCTAGTCATGCAGCGTAACTGAGAAATCCATCTTGGTAGTAGTAGGTCACTGAGGTTTGAAGACTAAAGTCTCCTAACGGAGTCTGACTAACACGGCAGGTGAACGAGTAGCTAGGTCATGTTCCACCAACTCAAGCGTAAAAGAAATGAAGCACTGGCTTATTTTCCAGAAATCAAATCAAAGCCCCCTTTCTATTAACATAGCTGCAAACTGCATCTCAGTCATCACAGAGATTCTTTCAGCAGACCCCCTATGGCCAATGTCCTTAAGGCCCAGGCATTGTAACATCTGCAGAGGGCACATTCCTGCTCATGCATCTGAGCAGTACTGTCACCTGTTGGTTGGGTTCCAGCACAAGACTATTGGTTGAGATTGGATGCCTGGTGCCTAAAATGAGTCTCCCTTGGTACCAACCAAGTACTCTTCAGCAGACCCCACAGCCAACTTCCTGTCCCTCAAGTGAGGGAAGCTCCACGATTCTCCCGACTTTCATCCATTTCCTCCTCGATGTCAACCTGCATAGCATATTCCTTCACCAAATCTAGACTTTCAAAAAAAATAAAACACAGAAGGAATAAAGAAAGCCAGTCCACTGTTTCAGATTCCAGTTGGTTCTGAATCATAATTGCCCTTTAGACAGGGAACCATGAAGGCCCAGTTACCTTCTTAGAAAATTCCAGAAGACAAAAAACAAAAACAAACAAACAAACAAAACCAGCATTAAATCTCTCAATAAATTTTCCAACCACATGGTTGACTGCTCATGTGGGGGAGGGAAAGAGGCCAAATCCACAATTCCCATCCATTTGTAAATCAAATGGGAAATAATACCATGCAAATTAGCACTGGTTCATAGGCCAACGACTGGAAAAATTTAATCTGGGAGGATCACAAAGAAATTTGCCTACACACCACAAAAAACAAAACATAGAGGCATAGCCGCCTGTGGCAAGCCCCTCCATTCAGATAGTGTTCTCTATCAACATGCACATGAACCAGGCAGTAAGGCACAGTTCTTTGTTAAAAAACAGATGTATAATAAATCTTGATGGTTGGGGATTCCAGGGTGTATTTTTAAACTGCCTGAGTCTTCTTGGTCTGCTCAAAGTATTGTCTTTAAAGCATGTTTCTGCTTTCTGTGCTCAGAAAAAAATCGCAGAGGAAAGAGAGGACTCATATCCCTCTACGTCAATGTTATTTACTAAAAATGTTGTGTGTGTGTGTTTGTATGTTGTATATATGTATGTATTAGGTATATATATGTAAATGTGTATATGTGTATATGTATGCATATGTATGTATGTATATGTTTACATGTCATCTGTCTATGTGTATGTATATGTGAATGTGTGTATATGTATGCATATGTGTATATGTGTATGTTTACATGTCATGTGTATATGTGTACATATGCATATGTATGTGTATGTGAATGTGTGTATGTATGCATATGTGTGTATTTTTGTTTATGTGCATTGCATGCTTGCATGCTTATGTGTATGAATGTATGCATGTGTATATGAGTGTATCTTCTGTGTATATATGTAAGCGTATGTGTGTGTGGGTGTGCAACACATAGTTACTTATTCTGGGATTGCATAGTTAAAGGGTGAAATACAATTTTCCATTTAAAGACATCAACACTGCATCTAGCGAGTTTCACTGTCTTGTCATTATGTCTGTTAGGCTGGGATAAGTCTGACAACTAAATGTTCTCTGATACAGATTTACATAAAAAAGCAACTAAGTAAACATTTTAAATTTCTGCTGTACAGAAGATATACGGTGTATGGGGCCCTGAGGAAGACGTTTATACTGTCTATGGAAAATATTAAATTGCTCAGAGTCTAAAATCCATCACAGCAGCTCTTGGGCTGTCATCAGAGGATTAAGTGCTTTATTTCCTCATGATTCCATGGCTCTAGTCCAGGGTTTCCAACCCCAGTATTACTGACCTCTGGGGCCAGATAATCTTCTGTGGTGGGACTTTGTTAATTGCATCATAGGGTTCTCTCACCGTCTCTCAGCACTCTGCCCTGTGGTTATGGCCACCACCGCAGTCTCCAGGCATTGCCAACTGTTCCTTGAGGATCGAATTAACTCCTTGCTGAGAACCAAAACCCTGTTCAAAGGAAGCACCCATCTTATGAAAAGCAGCCGTCTGTGGCTGTGAAGCCCTGCTCTGCGAAACACCACATCACAGTGAGGCTGAGAAGCTCATTGGGCTAGTATTCACAGTTCACATTCACGGTTCACATTTCTGAATGTACATTGTATACAACCATTCCTGGGGCTGTAGAAGAAAGTGTTCTGTAAGGAGGGGGAGGCTTCATTTCAGGACTTCTCTGAACTTTGTCTTCTGTGTACTAAAACTCACCCACAAGGTCGAAGTTCAGCTTCTCTTTGCCTCGGACCAGTAATGTTTATTAACCATTTCGGTCCTTAGCTCCGTATCCAGGACTAGAATCTAGGAAACTGGCCTGGCTAGAAAGGATCTGCAGTCCCCTTTTGTGACTCTGGAAACCCCGCAGACCGGTGGGTCCTCTTCATTTTCCTCCAGGGTATATAGATACCCTTATCTCCAGTGATCAGTCTACATGCTGCAGTAGACAGAAATTTTAACACCAACTCCTGAGATGTCCCTTCTAGCTTGCCATGGTTATCTCCTTCCATCTAGGAGCCATCTAGACTTGAATCTGTGAGGTCATCCAAAAGCAGCAGTATCTGGGCAAAATTAGTGAGTCCTGCCACATTGATAAACCATGGGGAAAAGTCACACCTGGACTCCCAAGGACCTAGGATTCCTGACTTTCCCTATGATTTCTGGATCAGTTAAGTCCCTTTGTTCTTGGTTCCTGTCTTAGTCAGGGTTTCTATTTCCTGCACAAAACATCGTGACCAAGAAGCAAGTTGGGGAGGAAAGGGTTTATTCAGCTTACTCTTCCACGTTGCTGTCATCACTAAAGGAAGTTAGGACTGGAACTCAAGCAGGTAGGACACAGGAGCTGATGCAGAGACCATGGAGGGATGTTACTTACTGGCTTGCTCAGCCTGCCTTCTTATAGAACCCAAGACTACAAGCCCACAGATGGTCCCACCCACAAGGGGCCCTCCCCCCTTGATCACTAATTAAGAAAATACGTTATAGCTGGATCTCAAGGAGGCATTTTCTCAGCTGAAGCTCCTTTCTCTGTGATAACTCCAGCTTGTGTCAAGTTGACACACAAAACCAACCAGTACAGTTTCTAACTGGCATCTTCTATGATAATCTCAAACAGATGCGAGATTCAATTGAAGACTAAGTACTGTACTCGATGTAGTGCATTTATGGTTTTCCTTATAGCGGAATGCATTTGGAAATTCAACACACGACTAAGCGAAGCCTTGGGAACTCTTACAGAAATGGAATCCCATCCCTCAAGAGATTCTTTTCCCCGTGATTTGGAACTGGATAGAAACTTGTCTGTGCAGCTAATGACTAGTAACTTATAGGGTAATTTCCTGTGTGCATAGCACTTTACCAAGTACTGAAGAGGATCCAAGACAGAGTCACGTCCTCAAGAAATTTAGAACTGCCGGGCAGTGGTGGGGCACGCCTTTAATCCCAGCACTCTGGAGGCAGAGGCAGGTGGATTTCTGAGTTCGAGGTCAGCCTGGTCTACAGAGTGAGTTCCAGGACAGCCAGGGCTACACAGAGAAACCCTGTCGTGAAAAAATAAAAAAGAAAAAATAAAAAAGAACTTTAGAACTTAGTTGAGAAGATGCAACGTGGTCCTGTTTTTTCTTTCTGATGCTATAGCCTGTGTCTGATAACACTGAGTTTAGAACAAAAATAATTTTGCCTGTATGGCTCCCTGCCTCCTTCCTGACTTCCTGTTTAGGATCCCAGGACTAAGGATCTTCCGTAAATCCTAGCCCTGATGATGGGAAAGGGGATACCCATTTTATCCCTCCACAAGCCAATGGCACCTCTTGGAATTGCTCAAGGATGCATGCTCGGCTTTAGGATGTGAGCTGTGGCCCAGATAGTTACAAAATAATAAGGTATTTCACCCAGTTCCTCCCCAGAGAACCTCAGGGTAAGTTAAGTCTGCTGTACTAACAATTTGGTAAACAGTGACTTTAGCAAAACATTGCTGCCCTGGCATGTAATTTAAAGAGTAATGGTTGAGCAGATTTTGCATCTTTGGTCCTGGAAGTGAGGTTGTGGCAAGATGCCAACTGGAGAGTAGTGATCTTAGCAGAAATGACAGAAGACCTTCTTGTGATCAGTTTAGACCTTCCTGACTCAGGAGGGCTAGGAAGTTTTAAGAGATGACACCATGGAAAGAAGAAAGGATGAGGGGAAGATTTCTGGACATTAACAGAACTTGGATAAGAAAGGAAAAAGTAACACACACATATGTGTATATGTACATATATACATACACATATATACATACATATATGTATGTATAGGAGTCTACTTGGAATATGTTAGAGTAAAGGTTTGAAATCAGAGAAGCCATGGAAAGATTCTATTAGAGGCAAGTGCTTGAAGACACATTTCACATAGTTGATTGGGGTGGGACCCAAAGTTAAAAAGGAAAAAAAATAAAATAAAAGATTGACATCATAAAAACTCAGTTAAGAGGCTAATAGCCTAGTACAGGGGAAGGATGCAGCCCAGTTGCCACAGTGATCGCCAGGAATGCAAGAGGCCCTGAGTTCAATGCCCAGCATCACATAAACCTGGACACAATGGTGTACACCTTGGCTACATGGCAAGTTTGAAGCCAATGTGAGGTACATCTGACTCTGTCTCAAGAGAGAGGCTGTTATCAAACTTGAGGGTCACAATCTGTGCCCCTAGTTAGGTTGAACCACCCATCCCCAATAAGCCAATTAAAAGAGCCAAATTAAAAATAAAAAGCAGAAAAAGGACATGTATTTAATGTGGCCACATTTGAAAGGACAAGGAAAGACAGTGAGATCCTTGTGTTCAATATTTTTTAGATTTATTTATTTTTATTTTATATATGGGTGTTTGCCTGCATGTATGTCTGTGCACTGTGTAGATGCAGCACCCATGGGGGACAGGAGGGGATGCCAGATACACTGGAACTAGAGTTCAAGATGGCAGAAAACCAACATGTGGGTGCTAAGAATCAAACCTGGGTTCTGAGAGTGATCAACCAATGCTCTTAATCACTGAGCCACTTCTCCAGCCCTGAGTTCGAAATTTAAACAAAGGACCAAGGATGTGTGCGAATCTAAGCAGTCCTGGCAAAGGCATGGCCCTGCCCTTTGACCCATCGTTACATGGGTTTCCGTCTCATCCTGTAACGTGGTCTGACAAGTCCTTAGAATTGTTTGAAATCTCTTTTAGGGAAACAAAGTTTCCACATCAAGCTTGTGTCTTTTCCTTCTCCCAAGATGAGATTCCTGGGGGAAATCCCCATTTCTTTGGGGTTCGTTGTTTCAATAGTCTGGTAGTCAGATTAAGAGACAAACGAGACACATGTGCTCTTTAGAATAGAGTCATTTCTGCCAGGCCGGTTATAGGGCTGTTCCATTATCTCGGCAGGAGAATTGAGTTGCAACACTGGATACCGGAAGACATGCAAAAATAAGAGGCTGTGGATTCAGAAGTATAGAATGTGGAAGGGAGGGGGTCAAAGATAGCTGTGTTTGTCTTGTGCAGCCAGGACTGGAGAACAGAGCTAATTCTACATTGTCACACACACACAGTGGGGGGGGGGGGGGGGGTTCCCTTGTTCCTTTCTAGTTCTACCCCCATATCTCTTCTATGATCACCATCAGAAAATACCATGTATTCTTATCTGTCTGGTCTGGTGCCAAAATTATCCAGAAGGGCCTGCTCCCAGCACAAAAGGAACAGTACATAATAATAAAAGTGACACATGTGCCCTAAAATCAAGTGTGGATTAGGAGTGTCAATCTGGCCTTTCTATTGCCTTAAGACCAAGAAATGCAGGCACCAGGAGATGCTTCTAGAACAGAGGCTGTGTGGCCTGTGGCTAGATACGTGAGGAGCTTGCCCCAGCCTGTGCAAACCTTCTAGATCCTCCTGGAACCCTCTGAGTCACTGCTGTCTTCCCTCAGAGTCTCCCAGCACCTGCCTGGTTAGCACCACACCCCAGTGACTCTTCCCTCCAGATTCTGGAAGGAAACGGAATGCAAGTTGGTGCCCTCAGTTTCTTAAATCCCATAAAAACTAATGAAAATCCAGGTACTGTGTACTCCACCCAAATCTCACCTCCAGGCTGCCCACCTGTGTGTCTCCCACAAACAGATGTCCCCACCTGTGTCCCAAGCACAGACCTGCCTGAATTTCCTTGTCCTAGCTTGACTAAAACTTACCCTGTACACTGACGCACCATGAACAAGCTAGAGCGAGACTCTGAGGTCAGCTGGATGATCTTCGACCTTGAAGACATGCCAAAGTTTGCAATGATGGTGGAAACCCCTGTGACATAGATGTGGCCCCCTTGATTGTGGGATGTCTGGGGATTTTGCTCTAGCTTGAAAAGCAGGTTGCTTCTAGTTACCCAGTCAAATTGTGGTTCTGAAGTTCATTCCTCCTCCTGGTTTCTAGTCTTTACAACTGGTTGATAAAAATAATAATTAAAAATAGCAACCAAAGGTTAGAGATGGATTTCAGATGGCACAGGGCTTTCCTAACATGGGCAAAGTTTAAGTTCTATATTCAGCACCACATAAACCAAGAATGTTGCTGCATGCCTGCAATCCCAGAGCTTGGGAAGTAGACACAGGAATGCCATCATCATTCTCAGGTACAAGTGAGATCAGGGCCAGCCTGGGCTACAAGAGACCCATGTCAAACAAAACAAAAAAGTCTACACTGAATTCACTTTTGGGTTGGATTTTAAACCTTGTGGTGGTATACATGGAGGTAGTGTTCAGGACCTCCATTTTCCACAGTAGGTAAATTGGAGCTCTGGAACAGTGAGCTGTTACTAAGACTGTCTTGTTCTCAGTTTTTTCATTTGCAAACTGTGGGTAGGAATGGGCATCTTGTCCAGGGGTTAGAGGATCATCTGAGGTATTGTTGTTCAGCAATGCTGCTAGCTCCACCCTCAGATGGGGCTCGGGAGGTAGTACATGCATGTGCTTGTGCAGAGTACACTCGGAAGCCAGAGGAGGAGCTGGGATTCCTGTTGGATTCTGCCTCTGCCTTACTTCCTTGAGACATAGTGGCTCGGTGCATCTGGTGCTAGGCTGGCAAACCTCAGCAATCCCAGCAACCCTCCTGTCTCTGTCTCAACACGGGGTAACAGACATAGATGCAGCCACACTCAGCTATTGGCACTGGTGCTAAGGATTTGTACCCAGGTCCTCTGGCTTACATACCATTCACTGTCATCCACTGTGCCATCTTCTTAAGCCCCAGAGTCAGCACTGCTTAACACAGCCATGTGTCCTTTTCCGTGACAGGACTCCCAATTAGCTTTTGTTTGGCTCACTGTGTAGATATCACACTGTGTAAATATACCACACTGTGCAGATACACCACACTGTGTACACACACCACACTGTGTAGATACCACACTGTGTAGATGCCACACTGTATACACACACAATACTATGCACACACACAACACTGTGTATATGCCACACTGTGTACACAACCACACTGTGTACACACACCACTGTGTGCACACATACCACACACTCTCATCCCAGCAGGAGTCTAGACTGGCCCTTGTCATCGTTGTTGATAAAAACAGACCTTGTGCTTTGCTTTGCCCTGTTTATTCTTCATCCAGAGTGTCAGCTTGGTAATGGAGATGTGGGTATTTAAAATGGTCCTTGAAGGAGCTATCAAGGTAAAGACTAATGTGAAGAGAGCCTGGAGTCTTAGGTCCTTTCCCAAGGAAAGTATTGTCAGGGAAGAACAGAGCAATGACTGTAATTTAGTCCCAAGATGAAGTAAGGATTAATTATGCAGCGGTGACACTGCTGTGACTGATGAGAGTGACACCGCCCATGATCACTCACATGTAAGAGAATAATAAGGAAGTGCTTTTGAGTAAAGAAAAACAAAAAAGCCAAAGTTGAGCTTGGCGGCTCTTACTTGTGATACCGGCGCTTAGCGGAAAAATCAGAAGTTTGTGGCCAGACTAGGTTATGTGGCAAGACCTATCTTAACAAAAGAAAAAGAGGAAACAAGTGGGGCGGGGGGCTTAATAATTGTGGATATGGCAAACGAGTTTCAGACCCTTACTTGGACACTGTAAGGCCAAAGACATGGTCAGCTTTGTCCTACCATGTATGGGCAATGTAAAATAGGAGCTGGCATTGTCTCGGATTCTATTTTGTGACATACAAGGAAGATCTGAGTCTTTCAAAGGGCAGCAGACAGAAATCCCATCCAAGCCTGTGGGAAGAAGGTGTTTCATTGAAAGAGACATGAAGTCCAAGCATGCCAGCTATATTAAAATAGACAAAAGATGTCTCTGGGCCATCTGGCAACATCTTGCTCTCTCAATCTCCCATTGGTGACAACTATAGAGAGGATTTTCTGGCCACCAGCATCTCCTCATTTACAGTTTCTTCCTTCTCCCTCCCATGATAGGACATCATACAGCCTGGGCTCTATTATTTGTAAATCATCAAAATAATCATTTTAGTCATATAAAAACAATGGGGAAAAGATTCCCAACCCACTACAAAATAGTCAAAGAAATACTAATGTCTCTTGAGAAGATGTAAAAAGGCAGCCTCGCTTACAGCAATATAGACATGAGAACTCTGAACACACCAAGGTACCACTGTTCACCTATTAAGTTGACAAAGAGCAAAAAGGTGTAATAACCCTTCTGTGGAGAACAGTCCCGCACCATAAGTAGTAGGGACGGGAAACTTGAGAATCTCTAACATAGACCTACTTGCCTTTATCCACCCTTATGTCACCTCTCTAGGAATTTATCACACAGATGCACTCTCACATGTGGGAACACTGCTTGTCAAACAACTCAGAATTTGGGGGAGTTATATTATGCACTAAAACCCTATAGGATGAATGGCTTAGATGCAACAAAGTTTATTTCTCATTGTTCTAAATGTTTGGGAAATCCAGGGTTGAATGAGTCATGGAAAGCACCATCTCAGTGTGTCTTCACATGGTAGTGGGACTCTTTTTTCATAAGAGTATTAATTCCAGTCCTGAGAACTCCACCCCCCAAAACAGATCACCTTGTAAGACCCTGCCCTTGAAGAATTGTTCTCAACATATGCATCTGGAGGGACACAAACACCCACACTGAATGTGTCAGTTTCCTTTCTGTTGCTGTTATAAAGCATCCTGAACAAAAACATCTTAGGAGAGAAAAGGGTTTGTGAGGCTCAAAATGCCAGGTTACAGTCCATGGTTGCAGGGAAGACACAGCAGCAGGAGCTTGAGACAGATGGTCACAGCCCATCCGCAGCCAAGAGCAGCCAAGAGCTAGTGCCATGGTCACAGTAGTCCACAGCCAAGAGCAAGTGCCATGGTCACAGCAGTCCACAGCCAAGAGCTAGTGCCATGGTCACAGCTTCCTTGCTTAGCTCTTAGCCACCTTTCTCTACTCTTAGACAATGCAGGGTCCAACCCAATGAAATGGGCATGCCCGACAGCGAGGGTGGGTCCTCCCACCTCAGTTAACAAGACAAACCGCTGTAGACACCCCCACAGGCCAACCTGATCCAGATCATTCCTCCATAGAGACTCTCTTCCCAGATAATTCTAGGCTATGGGAAGTTGACATTTAAGACTAACCATCACACCATTGCAGGTTAATTACATGATTTGCACACGATAGACTATAACCTAGACTTAAAAAAATATTCTAAATAGAGAAGTCAGGCACCATGGTGCGTGCCTGTAATTATAGCATTCAGGAGGTCTAGGCAGAAGACTGTAAGTTCCAGCCCTACCTTGACTATTATAGCAAGACCCTATCAAAAAAAAAAAAAATTGACTTCTGCATACAGAATTGGAAATTGCCAAGATCTTTTAGTGAGAAGAATGCTTTGTGTAGATCTTATAGCACCACATATTTAGAAATAAAGGTGAAAAACAGTGAGTAACTGGCAATATCATCTGCCTCCAGGGAACAGAGATGCGAAGAAATGTCTGAGATTTAAAGTTCTGAATTATGTCAACATGTTTTCTATTCAAAACTAAGTTTAAAAAAAAAAACACAACATTTTACAGTGCTTTTTACCCAAAGGAGAGGCTGTGCTTTTTAGGGAACATTTACCAAGGGAACTTCATCTCTGCCTAGAAAAAGGAACACAGAGTGGTTTTCCAACTCAAGGTCATGTGACTTGTAACTAAGGTATTTTATTGACGTGAGCAGCGGTCTTGTACAGAGTGTTTAGTGCTTGGTACTTCAATTCCACACTGAGTACTTTTCCCCTTCGAACTAAAGTTAGCTTCAAAACTGGGGTACTCTTGTGATCTTACACCCTGCTCCACAGAGCTCCATCTTATATAAACAGGCTTTTATATATCCATTTAAAATAGAGTGATATTCTTCCAGATGCTGACTCTAGGTCTGCTTCTCCCCATCATGGGGCTGCTTCTCTGCCATGTTGTATCTGACATCATGTCTGCTTAAATGGCATGGCTTCTTTTCCAAATCATGGTGGACCGGACCGGATTTCCCTCTTAGGGTACTTCTTCCCATGATTGGCACAAAAGAACTGCTTTGCAAAACCACAAAGCAAGGGGTGTTACCTTGTCTCCGTGTCCTTTGAGGATGCAGGCCTCATTGATACTCAGGTATGGGAGGATTCCCTGGTGCCTTAGTTTCTGATGTAGTGGGAACAAGCAAACTGCAGTTTCAAGGATGTTTAGCTATAAAGGGGTCTTCTGATCATCGGGAGACACAGTTACCAAGACACCTTGCAGTCTTCCTCAGCTACCTCATATATAGCTCCTTGTCTGCAAGGTGTTCTGGGGTGGTCCCTTCCTGGAATGGGTAGAGGGTCTTTTTAGAAGCTATCCTTATGCACAATTTAGTCTGTTGCAATTAAATGCATTAGATGGAAGGTCTTATCGGTGACCATCAGAACCTGACAAGGCCAGCTTTGTCATTTTCCCCAAGCCCTGTCATTTCTCTTATCTGGTCAGTTTAGCCATCTCATACCCAGTTACCAGCCCTCTTACTTACTGCTGCCCCATTGAGGGACTCTGCTAGAATTTTGCTTTCCCCACCCCCAAGGCTGATAAGCATGCTAGTTGGAGAAGCAAAGAGATTTTCTGTCTATTTACCATTTTTATTTTGTAAGCACACCCCTCCCCTCCCCCAGACAGGCTAGATCTGGGCAGCCAGCTTCTCTGAGGGTGAACATGCTCTAACCTGTAACACTTGCCAATGGCCATGGTGTGAAGACTCCAACCATGGTTGATTCCATAGCCAACTCCATGTTACCTGTCTAAGCCCTCTCTCCAGCCCCTCCCCACTGGCTGACTACTCAGAAGCAGAGGGCGCTCAAGCTAAGCCTTCACAAGAAACAGATTACTCTTTGCAGCTTTACTTTGATCACTTAAAAAAAATTCACAGAGGAGGACATCCCAGCAGTATCCTGCCTTCCTCCTGCCCAGCAGCAACCCCAAGGAAAATGGGACTCCATCTCCGGCAAGGGCCAGCATACCAGCCAAAGAAGCCTGGATTTTGTCTGTAGCTACAATCTATTTGCCATCATTTAAGAAAACACCACCAAACCCAGATGGGCCAGGAAGACCACTTTTCCTCCTCCTACTCAATCCTGTTCTGTGTTGCTCTGGTTCGGGGTGACTAACTTGGCTGGCCACTTCCCAATCCTTCCAGCAAACCCCCAAGAGAGTCTAGCAATCATACAGCTGTAGCTTCCAAAGAGTCCTGGGAACTAGAGCCTGCCAGATTTGGGGTTTTATTTTCTTTTTCTTTTTTCCCCTAAAAATAAAATGTTAATAAAGGAAAAGTTGGCTAGAGACCTGGTCAACAATTTGCCCTCTCTCTTGATTTCTATAAAATGCTATGTCTAGAAAACTTTAATATTGGTCATTTTTAGTAATTATAAAACTAGTACATGTTGACTCTTTGTTGGGAAGGGAAAGAGGGGAGGGATTCACTGGCCTGCAGCTGAGCTTCAGAGACCTCACCAACCTGGGTTCCCTCCCTCTTATCTGGGGAGTCTCCTCTCTAATTTGACAAACTCCTCATGGCTTCTTGCTGCCTTCAGCCAACATTCTTTGCTCATTTCTGCTGCTTGCCCAGCTGGAGAAGGCTTTGCTTCTGAGTACTTCTCAAGGCTAACCAAGGGCTTGATCTTTGGGTATTGGGGGGAAGGGGGGAAGATTCAGCCACCATTTTTTTCTGCTCTTAGAATCAATGTCTTAAATAATAAGAATGCTTCATTTTCTTGTTTCCTGGTTTGTAGACTTTCCCCAGCGTGTCAAATCAGCGTGGTGGATGGTGGGCTTTTAATATCGGTTCACACTGATGCTTGTTCTCCAACAGGGCAGTGAACTCACGTTGACTGTGAACTTGTTTGGCCTTGCATGAGATGGTGTTTAATCCAAGCCAACATTTTTACTTCTTCTTCAAAGAGATGCTTAATTGGGATAACAATCTGGATTTCCAGCTTCCTTTGGAAAAATTCAGAATAAATTACTTGCCTGAAAGATGCTCCTGGAGGAAAAAGAAAACCACTTTATTTTATGCACAGCTCTCGTTCCAAACTATCGATCAATATCTAGCTCTCACCAAGCATTTGACGGATGAATGGTGTCAGTTCAAAACAGCACTGAGCTAAAAGTGGAAGCAGCTGCTCCCTCTTATCTGGGGAGTCTCCTCTCTAATTTGACAAACTCTTCATCGCCCCTTGCTGCCTTCAGCCAACATTCTTTGCTCATTTCTGCTGCCTACCCAGCTTGAGAACACTTTGCTTCTGACTACACATTTGCTTTGGGCATATGACTCAGTCTGTCCTCTCTGTGATTGTTATAAAGTTTACATGTCTCCTGCCCAGTGACCCCGGAGAATTCAAATAAAAAGTCTATCCAAAAGTTAGTTAACCACTTTAGGGACAAAAGAGAATACTCTGAAACGTTAATTATGGTGGTACATATCTATAATCTTAAATTCTCAGCATTCAGGAAGCTGAAGCAGGAGAATGTCAAATGCAGGGATGCCTTGATATGATAGAAAGATAGATGGATGGTAGATAGATAGATAGATAAATGAAAAGATGATAGAGATGATAGACAATAGGCAGATAGATAAATAGATAGATAATAGTGAGATAGATAGATAGATGGTAAACAATAGACAGATATATAGATGATAGATGGATGCATAGATAGGATGGATAGGTAGATGGATGGATGGATGGATGGACAGACAGACAGACGGACGGACGGATGGATGGATGGACAGATTGACAGACAGATGGATGGATGGACAGACGGACAGACACAAATTGAAAAGAAGAAGAAAGGAAGGGAGAAAGAGAAAAATTAAGGGTGTATTTTTGTTTTGTTTTTTGAGACAGGATCTCAATTTGTAGCCCTAGATGCCTTGTAACTCACTACATAGACCAGGCTGGCCCTGAACTTATGAGATCTGCCTCCCTCTGTCTCCTGGATGCTAGGATTATAGGATATATTTTTTAAAAAAAATAGAAACATGTTTAAATTAATAGTGTGTGGCTTTTCAACCTCTTTGTGAACAGAGTATGTATACACTACCTTAAGCTTAGAGACCTAAGCAGCATCCATTTTGTTCTGAAGGTCAGAAGTCTAGGGGGACTTGATCTTTCACAAAATTAAAATCAAGGTCGACTGTCTATCTGGAGCTAAGGTGTCCCCTTTGGAGTACCTTCCTAATATTGGTAGATTCCATTCCTTACTCGGCCATCAGCCAGAAAACAGTCGCAGCGTTTGTGATAGGTTGGCAGTCCTTGCCCTTGACCCGTTCCAATTTCAGAGCCAACCACAGTGGTTCAACTCTTCGGAATGCATTGTTTTTCTTCCTGCCTTTTTGTTTGTTACCAGCCAGAGAAAACCTCTGCTTTTAAGGGTCATGGCGACATAGCAGAGAGAGCTTAGCAATCGTGTTCCATCCAACAGTACCACAGAACACTGTATGATCACAATGCAAGGAGGGATCCGACAGAGATTAATAGTCTACACTATGAAACACTAGAACGATCACAGTGACAAGGATGGAGTCATAGCACAGGTCCGGGAATGAGGTCACAGAATGTGTGGCATCAATCTCAGAACACTATGTATGAAAACATTCTCATATTTTCTTAGAGCTATGAGATACGTTTGGTTTTCAAAATTCGTTCTGCCTTTGGTTAAAATGGAAGGGACATGTCTACAGTGAGGGTAGTGACTAGTCCACTCTCCCCTTCCCTGGGCAATCTAGAGCCAAGGCCTCATACTTCATCCTGGATGTCATAAAGAGGAGGGGGTGTGCAAACATTCCTGCCTCCGTCCATTTAAACCACTGTAACAAACACCATAGACTGACTCAGTGGCTCATAAACAAGAGAAATTTACCTTACTCCCCATAATGCTGAAGGCTGGACCTTCCAAGATTGGCATGCCAGTCACTTGATGTCCGATACGTCCCTCTTCCTGGTTCTTAGGCAGTTAGCTTCATGCTGTCACGCCACACATCAGAAGAAGCAAAGCTTTCTCTCTGAAGTATCCATGGGCACCGATCTGATAAAGAAGGTCTCTGCTTTCTAGATCCAAGCATCTCCTAAGGCTCTCCCTTCTAATAGCATTAGGAGGCCAGGATTTCAACATATGAACTAGAGGAGGAGCAGAAACATCCTGTCCATCAGAATAGCTAAGATCAAAGATGGACCCAAACCTCTGGTCTCAGAAGAATCAAGGGGAGAGGGGCAAAACTTAATATAAACATGTAATGATGCCAAGATCACACAATCACTATCTTTGAATATCTTAATGTCTATAATGTAAAAAAGGAATGTGACCTGCCTAACTTCAGGCCCTAAAATAAAACTCATTGATGGAAGGTATGGGAAGATTTTTGGCTCCATGTTGGAAGTGCTTTCTAAGGGAGGTAACAGATCGATTGAGCTAATCTGCTTATGGCTTGATACTCTCTCTAACACACTGCTTCAGAATGAAGAGGTAACAACCCGATAAGAATGGCATGAGGAAGGGGATTTGGGCTAGGTGGGGCTCTATGCTCCTTCTCCTCCTTTTCTTCCTCCTCTGCCTCCTCCTCCTCCTTTGTCTTCGAATGTGATGTCAGGACTCTTTCTTGATCATTCTCCACCTTATTCCTTGAGATGGAATCTCTCACCCAAACCCAGAGCTCACTCATATAGTTAGTCTACCTAGCCAGCTTGCTCCTCAGGGATCCCTTGTTTCTGCTTTCCAAAGTTGGAATGACAGATCAGACAGCACATACACCCAGTGTTTATACAGGTTCCAAGGATCTACAGTCTGGCCATCTTGCTTGTTCAACAAGTGGTTTAACCACTGAGCCATCTCATACACCTTCATATACACATTTCTTCCTTCCTTTAAAAACAGTAAGTTGACAGGGTTTCACATAAGCTCAGGCTGGCTTTGAACTTTCTATATAGCTCAGTGTCTTAGTCAGGGTTTCTATTCCTACACAAACATCATGACCAAGAAGCAAGTTGGGGAGGAAAGGGTTTATTCAGCTTACACTTCCACACTGCTGTTCATCACCAGAGGAAGTCAGGACTGGAACTCAAGCAGGTCAGGAAGCAGGAGCTGATGCAGAGGCCATGGAAGGATGTTTCTTACTGGCTTGCTTCTCCTGGCTTGCCCAGCTGGCTTTCTTATAGAGCCCAAGACTACCAGCCCACAGATGGTACCACCCGCAAGGGACCCTCCCCCCTTGATCACTAATTAAGAAAATGCTTTACAGCTGGATCTCATGAAGACATTTTTCTCAACTGAAACTCCTTTTTCTGTGATAACTCCAGCTTGTGTCAAGTTGACACAAAACCAGTCAGTACATCGAATATGACCTTGCACTTCTGATCCTCCTCCCTCTACCTTCTGAGTTCTGGAATTTGGGTTATCACACCCAATTTATATAGTGCTAGAGATCATGCATGCTAGGCAACCACTCCATGGACTGAGCTACATCCCTAGCTTTCCTTTGGGTCCTTTTCAACCCTGAGGCCATTATTTGACAATGACATCACAATATCTCTTACAACTTCGTCTTTGCTCCAAATCCTCTGCTTTTTTTTCTCTCCTCTACCAAGAACACCTGTACTTGTTCTCCGCCATGATGGTAAAATGTTACCATCTAAAATCAGCTTCACTGCACCGCATCCTCTTTGCCAGTTTCCAATTTTCACAATCAAGTTTGAATAACTGAAAATATGGAATGCAGATGGAAAGAAAAAATGGTAGATTGTGCAAAGGCACAGCAAAGCTTTGAGGGATGACCACTTGGGTGAGACTCGGGAAAGAGGAGCTAAAGGCCAAGGATCAACAGAAAGATAAGGGGTAGGCAGGATAGAGTTGTTATCAGGTTGTGTCCAAGGACAACACAAGGTCATAAATGCAAATGAAAATGGAACACAAGGAACAAGGTTAATGTAATAATCCCATGGTTAGAAAGTTAGTGGAAACTGTCTTTATAAGATGGCAAAGATTCAAGACTCAGAACCTAGCTAAGCAGGCAGCCTGATTTGGCCTTGGGTAGAAAAGCAACCAAACAGGACACCAAACAGACAGTGAATTCAAATGTCAAGAACAAAAGATGGCAGAGACCCAGAGGGGTCAGCGTGAATATTCAATGTCAGGTGTAAGAACTTCCTTAGGGACTAAGGGAGCATCCAACATCAACAAATTGGAAGCCACGTCTCTCAGCGCTGACCTTTGAAAGAAACAAGTCCAGATGCTGAAAGGCTGATTCCTGGATCACAGCATGCCCAAATGAACAACCTGATCAGGTCTCAGATGTCCAGGGTCCACTACACCTGACAGCTTGAAAGCCTGATAGAAATTGAATTTGTCACTGCTTCTTCTGGTCTCTTTATACACATAGGGAGTTCACTCTCATAGACATAAAAGATAATAATGACTATCTTTGTTCTGTGGCCTTCTTTTCCAGTTAGGGGGTTATTTGCTGTAGGTGGAGGAAGTACAGATTGGTGTAACCAACTCTTGGTTTCTTGGCCAGTATCGCTGCCACATCCTGCATGGTTAAGGTCCTGGAAACCTGGCTGGAGCAACATGGGAATAAAGAAACAACAGAAAGTGAAGAAATAGCAGATGTGTGCACGGAAAAGCTGAGATCAGGTGGGCTGTGCTCACTCTGAGGGTGGGTACCTACTATGCAACCAAAATTCAGTGAGTTTACTATATATAGTACAAAAAAGAGGGATTGGCTAGGCTGGGTGGGTTAGTTGGGGACAGTCTCAGGTTTCAGTCATTCTGGAGGAGGAAGCAGAGGATGCTAGTGTTTGCACACACTAGTCAATCATTCATAAACGCTCAAATTTGAACCATAGGATGGCATCCTCTTTCCTCTGAGACTTACCTGAGGAAAGGCCTGCCACTGTCCAGGGTAGGGGGATGACATGGCAGTGCCCATGTCAACCAATGCAAATTTACTCAGCATCCATCCATTCTCCACATATCATTGAGCTTTGTTCTCACACTTGGCTGAAGAAGAACTCTAACATGAATGTCAAGAAAGGGCTAAGGCTCCAGGAACATCCTAAGAGCCAGAGGACCAGGAGGACTGTTGTGAAAGTGTCTTCTGGACAGGACAGACATGCAGCACCAGGAGCTCTCAACAGTACAGCTACCAGAACAAAACATTCAGAAGATCACACCAATCAACGTGCCACCGTCAATGAAGGACAGGATCTCAAGGCTGCACCACAAAGTCAGTAGATAGCTGCAGAGGGGTGGAGAGCTAGTTTTACTCAGGGACAAGCCTCCAGATGATAGGTTGTCCATGCCTACGTGTGCTACTTGTACCCTGGACTACTCACTACCAGACACTACCTGCCCTTGGGGGTTGGAGGTGAGGTAGCTTGGAGTCAATAACAGACTCCAGGAGCAGGTGAGAAATGCCGCAGCAGGCTCATTTGAACGCTGCTACAAGCTCCTTTATTACCCTCCACCGGCGCCTCATTGATCCCAAGAAAGTATCTCTTCTAAACAGCAGTTTCCGGTTGGCTGTCATTGTCTGTGGTCTCTTGGGCAGTCTTCAATTAGGTCCTCCTGCAGGAGATGCCTTTGGCAGCTACATGCACCACCACCACCACCCCGTGTTTAGGTAGAGGTGGCCGCCACCATTAAAGTATAGATGCACAAACTAATTGTATTCAATGGGGCAAGTGTGTTTGTGTTTGTGTGTGTGTGTGTGTGTGTGTGTGTGACTATTACAGAGGAAGATGGCATGAATTTGAAAAATGGGTTCTGGGAGATCCTGGAGGAGCTTGTGCAGGGAAGGAGGTAGACATGATAAAAATACTTTGTGCTCAAGTATAAAATTCTAAAATAAATAATAAACAATTTTAAAGGGAATTTTTTTAAAGCTTGCTGTCTCTTAAGTTTAAACTAACAGAAATCAGTAGCTGTTCAGTCCGTCCTTGTGAGTTAGTGCTCGCCACAGATGGGTAGAGGTGAAACATGAAAGTCCATGTTGCCATGTGCTGAATATTAGCACACTCAGAATTCATACATAGCAGTATCAACCCCCAGCATATGGGAATTTGAAGGGTAAGTTTGCCTATATTTCCCTAATTACTTCCTAGGCAGACCATTTGTCCTCCAAGTGAGATGGTAAAAGCAGACATGTAAGCAGAAAAATCTATTGAAAAATCAGTCGGAGAACAGCTATTCAAATTTTCCCCTGATGCCAGGACCCACACCCTCCATTCTCTTTATCCTCACTGGCTGCCTTTTCTCCACCACCTCTCTGCTCCTTGGGGGTATAAAATATTGAGAGATGTAAGAAATGCAACGTGCAGCCAGGGACCCCAAGTTAGGACACGCCCACTTCTACTTTGAACCGTCTGCCTTTTCATCCACCAGATCTGCACAGTTTGTAACTCAGCATTCATGTCTGTATGTAACCATGGGACATGAGTTTGTAACTTAGTATTTATTTATGTCTGTATGTAACCATGTGACATGAGTTTGTAACTTAGTATTTATTTATGTCTGAATGTATCTGTGTAACATGATTTTTCTCATTAAGACTGGAACCTCTCTGAGGGCAAGGAGGGAGCAGGGGCTGTTTTAATCCTTGTGGTACCCTAAAAACAATATAAATCCCCGCCTGTAATAGATGCTCATACACCTGCTGAATCAATGAAAGTATGAACACAGTGTGCAGACAGTGCTTCCTCGGGTCTTTGCATTCTTATTCAGCCAAATCCCTCTTCTGGCTTTTCCAGACGGCACAAGATATACAGAGAACAATTCAACCTCACCTCCTTGGATCCCCCACTACAGTTTCGACCAGAGGCCAGTTGGGTCCAGTTCCACTTGGGGATCAACAGCCACGGGCTATATTCCAGGTCCAGCCCTGTTGTCAGCAAGCTCCTCCATGACATGAGACACTTCCCCACCATCAGTGCTGGTGAGGTTCATGGGGTCAGCCAGGAGGGACTCTTTCTCCCAGAGGCTCAGGCTCCAGGAACCAGTCGAGGGTTACCACCATGAATATACAAGGCTAACAAGCAAATCACATTCCTTTTGAAGATCGTGTAGCCTTAATCTCATCACAGAGACCTAAGGAGATGTTCTGTACTCTTTAAGGAAGGTGGTTGCTATTGTTTACTGAATGTTCCCATTGTACCAGGAACTTTTTTCTTTTTTATGCCATTCTGACATAAATATTATCACTGCCATTTACAGTTGTGGGTCAGCAAGCTGGGCAAAGCCAGTGCTGGAGCTAGGATTCAAACATAGGGCTACTAACCCCAAGTTTATGCTTCCAAGCACCTATGACAGGACATGCAACCTGGGAAGTTATCAGCAGAGACAAGACTAGACCCAGAATGGCTGGAGTGTATGGGGAAGGGCTAGAAAGCATGGAGCCTGGGGTGGAGCAGGCAGGAGATTGTAGCCCCTGGACTCTAAAACATGGCTGTCTGGGCGTTCGTGCCTATGGTTCCCAAGCTATATCAGTCCCTCCTCCTGTGGGGCCGGGTTAGATGTGGGAACTCGTCTTTGGCCAGCTCTCTCAGGATCAAGAAGTGCTCACTACTCCTCCTCTCCTTTGCAGACTACAGCCAGGATGAAAAAGCCTTGCTGGGGGCCTGTGACTGCTCACAGAGTAAGTGACATGACTCCCCATCCCCAGCCAGCCTCCAAAGGGCTCTCTCTCTGACCAACCTCTGAGAACACAACACTTCCCCCAGCCACCCACAGTAAAAGGCATCTTGGAATCTCTGGGGAGCATCCTACTGGTCAAAATGTGGTGCAGGGCTAAGTATCATCAGCATCCTTAGGGAGCTTGTTAGAAATACAGAATCTCCGCCTCTGCTCCCATTTTCCCAATCAGAATCTGAATGTTGATAGAATCTCTAGTGATTGGAGTAGGATTTCAGATCCAAGAGGCAATTGTACAGGACAATGGTTCCTGATGCTGCATCTTACCCCTGAGAGTTTAGAAAGTACTGTTGCCTGGCCTCCACCTCCAGATGTCTGGGCTCAACTGCAGAGAGGGAGGCCCATGGCAACCTTTTAAAAATATCTCATGTGGTTCTCACGCAAGCAAAGTTGAAACTTAAATGTCAGACAGAATGGGAAATCCAGGAGAAAAAGGTAACAGAGCTCCCCTCTGGGTGCTGCATACTGGTTTCAGGTTGGTCTGAACATTGAAGCCTGGAAATGACCTCCAGCCCTGAGTAGTCTCAGTGATTTACCTAGATGCGCTGAACACAACTTCTATGTGTGCATGAGATGGCACATCCTGTAAGCCCAGGATTTGAGAGGTCTAAACAGGAAGAACATGAGCTCCAGGCCAAACTGGGCTACATACAAAGGTCAAGGCCAACCTCAACTACAGAGCAAGACCCTGTCTCAAAGAGTGAGGGAGTTAAGGAAGGAGAGGGCAGGGCAGGGCAGAGAAGGCAGGCAGGAAAGGGGAAGGGAGGAGAAAGGAAAGGGGACGAGAAGGGGGTAGGGGAAGAGAGGCAATGGAAGAGAAGGGAAGACAAGAGGTTACAGAGAAGCACAGGCATCAGATAAATCTTCAAATTCACAAATTTTCAGGTCCATAAATGACATTCTCAAAAATACTGTTTTAAAACAGGAAGCAATAAAAGGTTCCTGGTTTGTTTTTTGTTTTTTGTTTTTGTTTTTGTTTTTGTTTTTTTCTTTTCGAGACAGGGTTTCTCTGTGTCGAAAAGCCCTGGTTGTCCTGGAACTCACTCTGTAGACGAGGCTGGCCTCGAACTCAGAAATCTGCCTGCCTCTGCCTCCCAAGTGCTGGGATTAAAGATGTGCGCTGCCACTGCCTTCCTCAAGGTTTCTGGTTTTGATTCTCAGCACTACAAAACAAAATAAGATAAAACCAAGAATGTTATGAACCCTAGACCTAGCATAAGCATAGAATCTTACACAGGGAGTCATTATGGACACTGAAGCTTTATACAATGGACAATAATGGTGGGAACCTACAAGATCACAATTGAAATCCAATGGAAGAGAGGCCCAGTCCCTTTAGGAAAATAGTCTGGGGAAAGGGGGTGGGGGTGGGGGGTCCAGTGATGTCTACTTGGGGAGCCCTGTGTTACCTGACCTCTTCCCAAACTGACAGAAGGACTGTACTGCACCCCTCTGAACACAAGGACCACAGCCTGGCACAGTGGGTTCTGCAAAGCTTATAATCTTTGGTGTCTTTCTAAGTAGCCGAAAAAGGCTGGGTTTCTGAGTGGCACCACAGCCCGCAGCTTAGACATCGACCTTCTATCCCTCACAGTTGTGAAACCCAGTGGGGTCCACCTGAAATTGGTCCTGAGGTTCTCGGACTTCGGGAAAGCCATGTTCAAACCCATGAGGTAAGTGAAGCCTTCCTCACCGGGACCCCTGGTGTCCACTCTGGGGAAGCTTTGACCAAAAGGTAGTAAAAGTAACTTAGTATCTTCATATCTGTCTGCCCCACACATGCAACTATTTTGGTGACAATGATGATAATTAAAAACAGTAATAGCTAATGTTTTAGTTAGGGTTTTATTGTTTTGAACAGACACCATGACTGTGGCAACTCTTATAATAGAAAACATTTAACTGGGGGTGGGTGGCTTACAATTTCGGAGATTTGGTCCACTATCATCATGGTCAGAAGAATGGTGGAAGGCATGCAGACCTGGTGTATGGAGGAGTCGAGGGTTCTACATCTTGTCCGGCAGACAGCAGGAGACTGTGTGTATGCTCAAGCAGGCACAGCTTGAGCATAGGAGACTTCAAAGCCCACCTCCACAGTGACACACTTCCAACAAGGCCACACCTCCTAATAGCATCACTTCCTATGGGCCAAGTATCCACACACATGAATCTACGGCAGCCACACCTTGGTCCCTTAGTAGCATCGATGTTCCACACACTACATGAATTGTGGTTTTGGACATCATGAACCTCAGGAGCCAAGTGTTGATATAATGTCTACACTGAGGTGAAGAGACTAAGCCTGTGAGAAGCCAGCTTGCTCCAGACTCCACACAGTAAACAGCAGGCCCAAGAATTGCAGCAAGCCCCTAGACTGCTAAGCTGACTTCTCCTACTAAAATGAATCCTTGCCTGCATCCAGGATTAACAATCACCCTCTTCACGGAGTTTACTTCACATGACAATGCTTGCTTTGATTGAAAACCTAGACAATAAGGAAGACTGCTATAAAGCCAAGTATGTGCTTACATTGGTTTATATTTTATTCTTAACAACAGCTGTCTTTAGATTTCAAGTACATGTATGGGTGGAATGAAGGCAGAGTGTGTGTGTGTGTGTGTGTGTGTGTGTGTGTGTGTGTGTGTGTGTACTAGCCCCCCGTGGGTCTGAAGGCCACAAGTTTGGCTTTCTTAGAGTAAAGTGCAATGCCTTGGCCCTGGAGAATGTTCCTCTTGTGGATGACATGCATAGGAAAGAATGTCCTCATAAAGGCTTATGTTCCTCTAAAGTTTTCTGCCTTCCAGTGCTGTTTATTCATGTTAACTTAGATCCACACTTTCCGGCTGACCGGGAAGAAATCTCCCAAATAGCCCAGTCACTGGGTGCAGTGGAGGCGAGAGGCGGGAACGCTGTCAAGTCTCAGTCTCTGAACTAGGGAACAAAAGCATCTCTCTAAGGACAAGTTTGGAGTGGAAGAGCTACATGCTGGATTCCCTTTGGAACTTTGAATGACTGTGATGTCTAAGTCCTATTCTCTCAGAGTCCAGTGGGCTTGTTCTAGCCCCACTCCCCATGATCCCAAGGCCTTAGCAACCTTCAGAACCCTTTCTTTATGTAAGGAGGACTCTCCGTTAGAAATGCAAAGACCAAGTTGTTTACCCGATTTAAATATACAACTATTCAGTGATACGAGAAACAAGAAACATTGGAATATCATCTGTTCCTATTTGTTGATTTTTTTTAAATCCCACCACCCAGCATATAAAAGAATACATGAACTTCAAAATGTTACCCATATACACATTCCACATATCAGTTGCCCAAAGTACTTACTGCCCCATCATCACTGGAGTCAGGCTGCCTGTCAGGGTTAAGCCAAGAGTCAGTTCCTTCCTCTCCTCTCCCACGGATTACCACCGCCTGGATCACTCCATCAGGCCACAGGGCCAGCACAGATGAGGTTTTCCCACTGTGTTAGCTTTTACATAGCTGCAACCAAATAACCAAGATGAGCAACTCAACAGAGGAAAGATTTGGTTTTGGCTCAAGGTGTCAGAGGGCTCAGTCCTCTGTGGCAGGGAGGGCGTGTTGGAGCTGAGCAGTTCTTACCATAGTATCCAGGAGGTGGAGCAAACAGCGGATAGGATGGGATCAAGGCCCAGTGACTACCCCTGCCTCCTTCCTTTTGCTGCCTTCCCCAAATGCTCTCATGGTATGGTCTAATTGGCTCTAGAAAGGCTATACACACACCCAGAAGTGTTTTTGCTGACTTCCTAGGCTTTTCTCAATCTAACCCGGTTGCCGATGAAGCTTATAACCAGCACACAAGCTAACGAATCTGCCTCTGTCAGATAAATTAATCTATGAAAGAAATTGAATGTTATTTTTCCTAAGGACAGTTTCAGGAGGGGATCTCAGCATATAACCAAGCACAGAGAGCACTAAAGTCAACAAGTGTGTGTGTGTGTGTGTGTGTGTGTGTGTGTGTGTGTGGTTGCAGGTGCTTCCACATGTGTGTATTGTGAGAAGGCAAGAGAACACCCTTGAGTATTAGTCCGTAGGTCCTATAGGTTCGTTATTTTGTTCTTTGAGATAGAGTCTCTCACTGGCCTAGAACTCACCAAGTACGTAAGTGTCTCTTTGAATGTGGGTTCTGAGTTCTGATTGAACGTCAGTTTTCCTGCTTTCAGATTGAGCTACCTCAATGTGAAAGCCATGTGCCTTTGTCTTATTTTTTAAGAGACAGGTTTTTCCATGGCTGGGCTCAGACTTCTAGGCTCAGTGATCTTTCTGTCTTGGCCTCTCCCAAGTGGCTGTGCTCTTCAATCAAAGTGCGCATGCACAGCCATGAGCAGAGACCCCACCAGTCATGTGACTCCTGCATCCTCCTCCCAACGAGCTCCATCAATGGGGTTCTGGCCCTTGAAGAGTTTAAAATCATGAGTACCCATACAAGACTACCAGTTAGACCGGCCATCTTAAGAACACTGACGAAGAAAGGATAACAATAAAGAGCATGCACGTATGATACATACAACACAGCGCTTCATCTACAGTTTATGAAATTTAGTTTAAAAAATCAAACATAGTATCACTTTAAATGAATTTCCCTTTTTTTTTTTTTTTTTTTTTTTTTTTTTTGGTTTTTCGAGACAGGGTTTCTCTGTGTAGCCCTGGCTATCCTCGAACTCACTCTGTAGACCAGGCTGGCCTCGAACTCAGAAATCCGCCTGCCTCTGCCTCCCGAGTGCTGGGATTAAAGGCGTGCGCCACCACTGCCCGGCTGAGTGTACGTTCTTATGGTAGAATGAGGACAGACAGGAAGCATCCAGCCACACCCTCAGCCCTGGACATGACGGCTAAGTTAGACCTGGCTGCATCTCTATAGTCTACGTCCGTCCAGCAGCCTCACTGTGGGTTTTCAGGCTTGGCCTATGCCCTTCTGGCAAAGTGTGCCTTACTATTTTGGTTGTGGAAGCCGGTTGTTTGTGTGGCTGTTCATGCTACTACCTCTGTTTATGACTTCCTTTGCTTTTCCAGTCTTTGGAACAAGTCCACACTCTGGACTATAAAGTTATTCGAAGGTTATCTTCCTTCCCCATTTATTAGCCTAACAATGAAGTCAGTGTAGGGGCCAGAAGTGTGCCCAGGATGCCCCGGTGAGGTCAGTGTGGGGTCCGGAAGTCTGCCCAGTATGCCCCAGTGAAGTCAGTGTGGGGACCGGAAGTTGGCCCAGGATGCCCCAGTGAAGTCAGTGTGGGGACCGGAAGTCATCCCAGGATGCCCCAGAGATTAGGAAGCAGTTTCCTAACATGGCACCACACCCTCCCCCTCATGTCCCCCAGCAGAGTGATGCTCTTCAGGAATCCATTAGCAATTGGAAAATGGAACCAGATCGATACCATCTATGTCAGCCTCCCTTAGATCTCTGGCTGGGTCCATTCCCACGCCCCCACCTGAGTTTCTAAGAGTTTTGTCGCCTGTATTTCGCCCTCAGACCCATAACTTTCCAGTCCTTGGTCACAATCATATTAAGTTCTTTCTGTTGTCAGATCTGATCATGCCTCACCATTTTGCATGTGTGAGCATCTAGCTAGGTCCACTCCACCATCTCCTCTTATAACCAGCTCTCTCCTGTTAACACCTGCACAGGAACGCCTGGTTTTCTTCCCTTGGTTTTTAAGGCAAATCGGCCACTCTCCTGCAAAGCTCCATGCGTAGGAAACTCGGCATTGACGGTGCCTATGAAAAGCCTGCTTCTTCCTACTTTGCATGTCTCCTCCCCGCTCAGGAAGCGAGAGGCCCATTTCTAATTTGTGGGTCCACCATCTACATCCACATGAAAAGCACCACACAGTCTCCTAGGGTTTACCAATGAAGGCTGAGTCCAGGGCATGACTCCTTCCTTCCTTCCAGACAGCAGCGAGAGGAGGAGACGCCCGAGGACTTCTTCTACTTCATAGACTTTCAGAGACACAATGCTGAGATCGCAGCTTTCCACCTGGACAGGTAGGTCTGGCCCCCGAAGACAGCACCGACTACAAGGGCCAGTCCCGGGGAAGGGACGCTACCCAGACCTTTGGGGAGAACTCGGAGAGTGGCAGTATTTTCATTTGCTCTTTCTGGCTTCTCATCTCTTCTACCTCAGTGTTATGTTTCCCTGAGGAGTATTATAAAGCCCCATTTGACCTCTAACTCATTCCACAGCCGATGCTAGATTTGAACTCCTAATCCTCCGGTCTCTATTTGCCAAATACTGGGATTCCAGGTATACATCAGTATGCCTGGGAAGACGAAAACAATTATTAGGAAACATTTGTTGGCCCAGACCCAGGGCTTTTCCCCAGTCCCTGACTATCCCTCACATCTGAACAAGGCTCCTCCTCTTCCAGGATTCTGGACTTCCGACGGGTGCCGCCGACTGTAGGGAGACTGGTGAATGTCACCAAGGAAATCCTAGAGGTCACCAAGAATGAGATCCTGCAGAGTGTTTTCTTTGTATCTCCAGGTAGAGTATCAGCCAGAGCCATACTCTGGGTTTTAAGTAGATGGTTAAGGCATCATGTCCACTGGTAGATTCAACAGTGGTCTGAGCTCTGCCATTAACACATACATTATTGGCGTAGGAGGATGCTGCCGTCCAACGCTCCTGGCCAGGTCTACGTAAGCTTAACACCAGATAAACAATGGACAGCAAAGAATTGTGGGAGACCAGCGGGAGCTGGAGATTATGCATCCAGCCTATCAAAGAATGTTCATCATATGATAGGACACTCTGAGACATTTGAAACTTAGTATCCAAGAAGAACCTGTAGGTCCTTTCCCCAAGCTGGGAGTTTGAATTCCCCATCTTATTCCTAAGGGGTTTTTCGGGGCAGAAGATGACTCACCCCACTTTACTTCTCTCTTCTCCCTCAACTTCCAGCTAACAACGTGTGCTTCTTCGCCAAGTGTCCGTACATGTGCAAGACCGAGTATGCTGTCTGCGGCAACCCACACCTGCTGGAAGGCTCCCTCTCCGCCTTCCTGCCATCCCTCAACCTGGCCCCCAGACTGTCTGTGCCCAACCCCTGGATCCGTTCCTACTCACTGTCAGGAAAAGAGGAGTGAGTCGGCTTCCTGACCACATCCCCTGCCCAGGGCCCTGCAGTCCAGTTCTTCAGGGTGGTCTCCCTAAACCCTAATACTGCCTCAATCCTGTTATTGATCCTAGGATCAACAGATTGGATGTTCATTCCTGCTAGCTCATGTACTGAGTTGTAAGGCACTTATTCTATAACAAAGAACCACAGAAAGAGGGGCTAGGGAGATGCTCAGTGGGTAGTGATCACTGTGTCAACCTGCAGACCCGAGTTCAGATAGCCAAAACCCACTGACAGCCAGCCAGGCATGGCAGTCACCTACAAACCAAGCATTTGAGAAACAGGGACACTGGGTCCCCTATTCGAGATGGCTAGAACAGATAGACTAATGGGAATTGGCAAGCCCTGAGTTCAGAAAAGACATTGCTTCCGTAAATAGTTGGGAGAGATGGAGGAAGACACTGGACATCGACTAAAGGCCCTGCGTACATGTGCACCTACATACACATGTACATCCACACACATGAACATGTATGCATATATACATGCAAATCACAGATACCTCAAAAAATGTTGGAGAAGCAAGGACCAAGAGCGAGCAGGTGTGGTGCCAGCCTTTCCACCACCTGTGCTGTGACCTCCCTCTAGCATGTGGCACCTCAGCCTCCCACTGAGCATTCAGCAGAGTCAAAGGACTCTAAACCTTCCCATCTTCTGGAATCTGCAACCTCTCTTTGCAGATGCCCTTACCCAGGGTCCTCCTGGAGGGAGCCAGCTAACCACCCTGCATCCTGAGATCACTAGGCCGGGGCAGGCTTGGGGAAGCAGGGATAGTATGTATGGAGAGGGCCCCCAACACCCTGGCATCTTGGCTTTTCCAGCCCCAGGACTTCTTCTCCCCCTCAGGTGGGAGCTCAACCCCCTTTACTGTGACACAGTAAAGCAGATCTACCCATACAACAGCAGCAACAGGCTCCTCAGCATCATCGACATGGCCGTCTTTGACTTCTTGATTGGTAGGTACCCGACTCAGGGCACTTGGCCGAACTGTACTCCGCTCTTTGCCTAGGATTCCGGAAGACCTTCACCAAAATTACAGCCTGGATCAGGAGGATTAGACAGCACTGCATCTCCTACATACTCATAGGAGTCCAAGGGAACAAACAACATGCCCCTGGGTTCTTATAAGGGAGCAGGGTAGCATGGGTTGGGGATAGAGGTTATTAAAGGCATTACCACTGGTGAGGCAGATGTACCACCCAGCCATAAGACCTAAGTCGCATCAGATTTCAAGCAAGATGTTCCCTTTACTTGATGAGAAGAAGCCAGGACTGGGAGGGCAAAGCAAGGCCTCAGCCCCACAAACCAGTAATTCTACCCTCTTGTCCCACTGGGACCAGGAAAGGATGCTGCATGTTTGAGGCTGCCTGGGCCAAGCAAACCCAGCACCTATGTGTATAGGAGGCATAATGGCACAGTTCTGCTCACTGGGCTGCCAGGCTGAGGCAGGCAGAGCAGTAAAGTAAAAAGCCTAGAAATACTGTGATCCAAGCTCATGCTCCTAAGTTTTGACTGGCCTCCATTCCCAGCACCCAGGTCAGGCTCTTCCGTACCTGTGGCCTTCAGAGCCTTGCTCTGATCTCTCCCCTCCATGGCAGGAAACATGGACCGACACCATTACGAGATGTTCACCAAGTTTGGGGATGATGGGTACCTTATTCATCTTGACAATGCCAGAGGGTAAGCACACTGCCCACATCCCACTGGAGACCCCAGGAGGGCCTGCACTGCCTGGACCTGTCTCCATCTGGCCCTATTTCCCACTAACCTTTGGGGGTTTTTTTGTTTGTTTTTTGTTTTCTGCCCTTTGATAAGTAGCACAGATTCTCCAGTGTGAGAGCATTCTTGTGTCCACCAGTGAGCATGGCTGAGATTCCCTGTATCTTTTCAGTAGATTGTACTTTCCTGGAAGCAGAGTATGGCTTAGCCTCCATGGCTGGCCTCTGAGAGGCAAGGGGAGGAGGCTTCTGTGACCTGGCTTGAGGGAGGGTGGGTGAGATGGCTGCCATGGTGTCTAGCACCTTATCCCACCGAATGCACGGAAAGGTTATGGCAGAGAGCATCCAGAGTGAAGGGCTCTGTGTCTTCTCCTAGGTTCGGACGGCATTCTCAGGATGAGCTCTCTATCCTTGCCCCTCTTGCTCAGTGTTGCATGTAAGTTTCTACACCGTGAGTACCACGAGCAGCGGGCAGTACACACATCTCTGGTCTAGGACACTGTGGACAGAATGATGTGAGCTGCCTAGCTTCCCACACTGCAGCTACTGGCGTTCCCTAAGTGATATCTCCCTCATCCTTTAACAGAAAACAAGATCTGATCTTTTAAAGTCACCAGCTTTAGTCTTTAACCCACTCAGATAATCATCCACTTTTACAGATATCAGTGCTCTTTGATATTACTAGTGAGCCCTTTGCTTTCCTTATGTAAGCTCTTAAATATTACTATTTCATCACCATCTAAGCAAAACCCTTATTGAAGACTGGAAAAACTGGGTCAGACTGAAATCCCGGCCCCTTCTCTAAAGGACACCTGACCTACTTCCGTATCTCTGGTACTTCAGCCAGGCTTGTGGCACTAGGTCCCTCTTAGCTATCACTAATTATAAAGATGTGATTGAGAGCTAGCAGAACCATCCCACATGTCCCCTTGGCACATGAATGGTCCACAGCAATCCCTTGGGTTCATTCAAGTCTCTCTCCTCCGGACAGGATGAGCAGTAGTTCTTTGTGTCAAAATCAGACATTAGGCTGCTTGCATGAGTCTAAAAGAAATCCAGACCCTAAAGTCAAAATGGACCTAGTCACTTGTCATCCCTGTGGTTTTAGAATCTGACACAGGAGACACATTATGACGTTGCCATGCAGAGGTTGGATTTTCAGACAAGACAGCTTCATTCACCTATTGGAAGTTTCTTCCATCAGCTTTAAATCTTTAAAAACAAAAAACCTTAGCGCTCTCTCTCTCTCTCTCTCTCTCTCTCTCTCTCTCTCTCTCTCTCACACACACACACACACACACACAGCAAGTCAACTGGACAAGGCTGTTACCCACCACTAATTCCTTTTCCACATGGCTTTCAGTGAAATGTGTCTGCCTAGAAATAAGATCTCTAAGAATAGCAGCTGCCAAGAGCCGTTTGTGGGGGACCGGCAAGCACAGGCCGAGTTACCTTCCTTAATTTGCTGATCTGGCTCCTCTGGCTTTGTCTTGTCAGGATAAAAAAGAAAACACTCCTGCACCTTCAGCTGCTGGCTCAGGCTGACTACAGACTCAGCGATGTGATGCGGGAGTCACTACTAGAAGACCAGCTCACTCCTGTCCTCACAGAACCCCACCTCCTGGCCCTGGACCGCAGACTCCAGATCATCCTTAAGACAGTGGAGGACTGCATAGAGGCCCATGGCGAGCGAAGAGTCATAGCCGATGGACCAGCACAACATTCAGCTCCAGACTCTGGCCAGGCTAATCCGAGAAGCTAATAGCAACAAGAGTGGGGGCTCAGAACACACAACTGGAGCCGGCACTTCCTGCTGGTTTGTAAGCCCCTGCTGCCCCATTCCACCCTGGGGTGCTGGAGGCCAAGTCACAAGCTCAGGGAGGAGGCAGGAACGCTTTGAAAAAAGCAAATGGGATCCACCAAACCTCATCTTTACTCTTGGATGGAGGTCACTGCTTTTACAGTGCACTGGCTGGGGCTCTCTCTTCCCAATGAGCTCCAGCTCCATCAAGACTGCAGACTATCTTCTGAGCACACTGTGAAACCTGGATCTGGGCCAGGCTTGGAAGGTCTGGAAGCTCTGTTCCCAGGAGCGGTTTTTACTCTACCATGACAAATAAAGGGACATCAAGTGGATAACTGGCTTCCTCCAAATCCTTACTGTATATGCAGGTACAGTTAAACCCCTGGTCCAGGTTTAAAAAAAAAAAAAAACTCAAGACCTAAAATCTGTAAATCTCAGGTTGATTTTAAAAAAAGTCACCCTTTTTACTGACATTCTGGTCCCTAACACTCTCTGAATTCAATAATCCCTAACCAGGTCACACCTCAGAAATACTAACTAAAGGTAAGTTTGCTCAGCAAGGAGGCACTTCAATCTGAAGAGTATTATCAGCTTAGGAATTGGCAACCGAGGAACTGTGTGGCTCACACAGTTGGTGGGGTGCTCACCCCTCAGGTTCTACCGGCAGCACCACAAAAAGCCAGGCATAGTGACAATGCCTGGAATGCCAGCACTCAGACATTCTTAGCTACAGTGAATTCAAGGCTAGCCTGGGCTGCATGGGGAAGTAACACCAAAACTAAGAGCCAGACACAAAAGGGGAAGCTGGCAGCAGGCTAGGGTTGCATGGCCTCATCAGATACCATTACTTTATCTTCTGATAAAAGCCAGAGGATCAGAAAGTATGGACGGGAGGAAGAAAAGGCATCCCTACAAGGGACAAATCAAGAACCAGAAATGTCACCCAAACTTCTGCATAGGTAGGTCCAAGGACAGGCGGGCGACTGACAATGGGTAGTATTGTTTTGGTCTGCTGAGACTGGAGATCATGTACCCACCAGGCAGGCCTTGAATTCCAGATCCTCCCGCCTCCACCTCCCAAGTGCCTGGATTAAGGCATGAGTCACCATGCTGGCCTCGAAATGGATGGTTCTGACTCATCCTAGCACCCCACATTATGGGCACACAACCCCAGAACGCAGTCTGTGCAATAACCTTGCATCTATTCACCCTAAAGCCATGCCATGCCCCAGACTTCCCTAACCTGCAAGTCAACCCATAGGTTTGCAACCCTCGTGAAGATGCCCAAGCCTCTGCCTTCAATGTGTAAGGAAGAGAACCACGACTCTCAAGAGATAAAACCACAGCATTTTGTGGTTTAGACTTACTCCAAAATGTGCAGCATCACACCCATTTGTGAAGTTAAATTTGTTAACTGGGGGAAAAAAGAAATTAAGCTGGGTGCTGTGACTCATGCCAGCAAATCCCAGCCCTTGAATGACTGAGACAGGAGTGTAGAGTTGAAGGCTGGTCTGGGAGAAAAAAAGGCAAAATCAACTCTTTACCAGAGAAAACTAGTTCCAAAGACTTCCCTATCAGGGAGGCCTTTTCGTGAGGCACAGCTTCCTGCAACACCAACTGTTTCTCCTCTTCTTCTGTCAGAAAGCACTAAGAAGCCACACTGAAGAATGGGAATGGGGGGGGGGGGGGGAAGCATTCAGATGTCCAAGAAGGCACGGTTTGAGGCTTTCAGCCACAGTCTTGCACGGGTGAGTTGCAGTCTATCTCCAATGCAGCCTCTATGGATGCAGACCAGTTCCTCAAGATTCTGGAATAACATTATCTGCTACACTTTCAAAACCAAAGTAACTGATTTTGATCATAATATGTCGGGTAACTACATAGACTCCTTTGTCTAACAATGACGAAAAAAGCTAAGACCAGCATTTTTCAAAAATACCAGAAAACAAAAACATTCCATTCTCAGAAGGTCAAGTTCTTACAGCTTATGCACTCTGAACCATTGCTCAACTTCCCATGGGGAAAAAAAAGTATTCTGAGTCTATGTGAAAACTTTCCATGTTACCACTGGCAAGCAAATAAAAAAAGCGAAGACCGAGTGAACTGGCAGGGACCAGTTTGGAGGGATATGCCACAGCATTCTCAAAAAACACAAGACAATTTTGATCTAAGAGTAAGTCAACTGTCTTACAGGCAGCAATTCTGTCCTATTAAACCCCTGGCCATTGAACTGGTAAATTATTACTACCTGTAAGAGAAATACAGGGTTAGGCTCCTGGGATTCTCTAGTCTTCACCAATTACCAAGGATTGGTAATCCAATCCAATCACAATTGGTCTTTACCAATTGTGTGGTAAAGACCATCTCTTTACATTGCTGGTTCTTCATTCACAGTAAGATATAGCTTTCTCATACTCAGGAATGTGGGCCAGTCCATGAACACTATCCTTAGGGACCTTTTAAATACTGAGTGACTTCGCCAACAATAGGCATGAAAACACACAAATGTGGTGCAGGAGGCCCCCAAATGACCGTCACGGCTGAAATGAGGCAGACCTCATTCAGCCTTGGGTGGGAAGGAGTGCAGGGGATAATCAAGTTTTTCTCTGCACATGCAGCTCAGGTCTCTGAGTGCTTCTGGTGTAGTGGTCTCGGGGTCACACACTGTACCAAGCAGGAAAACATGCAAATACAGAATCCACAGACTTGGAGAACAGCTGCGACCCATCTGGGGGTTGACAAAGCTGAGAAGAAAAAGCTCTCCATCTAGCGGCAACTTTGTTAAAATCACAAAGCTACTTAACGAGTTCTCACAGGGACTCACAATGACGTCATAGTTCTAAAGTTATGCCACGAAACAAATCTTAGCTGTGTGTGTATACACAAAAATGATGGTTCCTACAGAAATACCCCAAATGTAAAGGAGGAGAGACAAGTGTTCCCCCTTGACAGACGTGCTGAGGGATAAGGGGTAAATTAAACGGTTAGCTAGCCATGGTTTTGGTCCAGCTAAAAGTAGACTGCCAGGACTTAGCCAAAGTTCACAAAGGGTCCAACTCTTTGAGGGTGGAGACAAAGTGACAGCGCTGCTATCATGCAAATTCAATTTCTAAATGTCAACATTATCGTAAATTGCATCCTGGGCCAAGTGTTAAGGGAAGTAGACTAGACAGCACTGATGACTTCTGTGGCATCAGCTGCAGAGAGGAAGGAATTCTGAACCTGGACCAGGTAGAGCTTGGCAAGTTCAGCCACGCCCTAGCACTAACTCCCAATGCCCTGCATGTGAAGATCCAGTTACCAACACACCTTAGCTCACTCCTCAAACGCCATGAAAAAGCATTAGAAACAAGGCTTGATGTGTGGAAGATCCCTAAGCAGCTAATGGCCAATCTTATAAACCAACCTTGTGCTGATAAAGAAACCAGGAATCCTATCAAGTCTGTGAAGCCCCAAGGCACACAGGTCTGTTCTATGAAAAAGAAGCCATGGTTTTGGACAGAATCTTCCTTCTAGGACTTGTTAGTGAGTCTGCCCCACGCCCATTAGCAAGGTTTTGAAATCCACCCTTTGACAAACTGAATTGGAATGTATTTTTTTAAAAAAAATACATAACTTTTTCAAAACTCTAATCCCAAAATTCACTTTCATTCTTTCCCACTGAACTTTCAGGGAAGGATGAGGAGGAAAAGGAAAGGAAGAAAAACTGATTCATTTAAGAATTTAAATTATTTTATCTTTTTTATTCTGTGACCTACCATGGAGGCAGTCTGTAACAAAGCAACAGCGATTCTTATATTAGCACAGAGTACATCATCAGACGAGTGTCCAGGAGACAGCAACTGTCCCTTTGGCCAGCTCCACTTTCTCAGCAGATCTCCTAAATTCACCCACCCATCCAGAGACAATGGTGCCTAGAGTCCACAAAGACACAGTATGCCAACCACGACTTCTGACTGATATTTAAATTGCACAAAGATGTGTGTAGCACAAAGAAGCTTTAAATGTGGTAATTTTTAAATTTAGACTTATCTTGAAAAGTCTAAGAGTAAAACGACCAAAGGGAGTAACTAGCAAGCTAGCATGGACTTCTCAGAAAGCAGGGTGTGTATCCCGTACACACCAAGGGGTACACACACATGGGATGCGTTCGTGGTCTTCTTCACCCTTCTCTTACACACACTTGTTGGCATTTAAACACACATCAAGTTAAGCTTTAAGCTAGCGACATAATTTTTATTTTTTTTTTAAATATAAAAAAGACAGCCAACCACAGAGTAAGCACAGAAACCCCTCATTTAATATAGACTGTGGAGGTCTCAGATATGGCAACAGGTAGCTGCCCACCCCAGCGAAAACCTAAAGGAAACTTTTTCCCAAGTTAGTAACAATCTAAAAGCTTTTCAATCTACCAAGAAAAAAAATCTATGATAACCAACAATTTAAGATAAGAGGGAAAGGGAGGGAGGGGATTATCAAAGCCACTTGCACACACATGGAAAACGCAGTCACTCCCAAATAGAACCCGACATTGTACATAAATCACAAGATAAACGTGCCTAGATACGAACTGTTGAGTTTGTTTAAAAAATAACAGTAATAAAAATAAACTGTTGGGTTATCATTGGAATAATGTAACACATAAGGCTGGAAAATACTGAAATATAGTTAAGAACACAAGTTTAAACACACACAAACAAAAAGCAATAAAGAAAGTTTACCAGAGAAATTCAAGGTTAGACAGGAAAAGGCAGGACTCTTAGCAGGATGGCCGTTCAGACCACAACACGGCCACATCCTACCCACCCTCGATAACTAAGCCCAGGAGAGACTAAACCCACACACAAAGCTTCCTGCTCCTGGACACCTCAACTCCATCCACCTGCAGCCACACTGCCTCCATTTCCTTGTCTCTGGAACTACTTGCCTATTCTCAGTAATTCCGATGTCCTAGAAACTGTAACTGAGGGCAGATCACACTAGTTAACCATAGTTAACCACCAAGAGTGAAGACTCAAATTCTCACAAGTCCGCATCTCACCATCAGTATTTGGCACCACCTGGATAAAGTTATCAGAATCTGTGAGCTCAGACAGGTGTAGTTCAGTCACGACCCAGTACTTGCCATCTACAAATGATTTCAAACTTAGAAGGCAGGTACAGACAGACAGCCACACCAAAATAATTCAGGGTTGGAGAAGAAAACACTAGCAACAGACAAACCAGGCTGAGAGGGGCTGAACTAGTTGCATGTGTCTGGTAATTAGCAAAACATGGGAATGTCCCACACTTAAACTAGTTTAATTACAGGCAGATGTCTTTCTACTGTGCTAGGATTTTTCTATATTCATTCTTCTAATCCTTAAAGGTTAAAATCATTTACTCTATAAAGAAATACAGCAAACATGGCCACAGTCTAAATATGTCACTTATGTCATATGGAAATGGAAATCTGCGTCACTTAAACCCCTGCACTGTTACTACACGATGGTAATTCAATGGTGCAGGGACTGCCCTCAGCAAACAGCATGGCACTCACTGCCAGGTTGAACACTAGCACTGCACAGAGAAGCTCTGCCAGCCAAGTCCATACAACTCTCTATTTATTTGTGAGTGAGCATTCAATAATGCTCCAAATGAAAAATGGTGCAATAAAGCAACTTTAGTATAAAGAGACAAGAAGCTGTGAAGCCAGTGCCACTTGGCGCTGCAGATAGGGAAGAGAAAGCAGTCTGCGTGAGTGAGCATGGACTGGGGAGAAGAGAGGCACAGGAGGCAGGTCTCAGACGGACAGTGACACGAAGCTGTTGTACTGCTGGATGTTCCGCTTGAGGATATCTGAGCATGGGCCAAGGACGCGTTCAAACCGAGGTCGGTCCAACTTAACGCACTTCAAAGGGCCACGCGCGACCACAGTGGCAGCCCGAGGACGATTCATCAGCAGCGCAATTTCACCTGGAAAAGTGAGATGGTTAAGACCCTCGCCAACAGAAGCTATTTCCTAAAAGGGGCCGGCCACTTCTGAGAAAGTGAACAAAGATACAACTTTCTACTAACTTAGTAGAGGACACACAACATTTGTGCATTTAAAAAATATTACCGGCTAATAAAGTCCCTACAGTCAAGCCTACAACCCAACACTTAAGAGGCAGAGGCAAGAAGGTGACCACTTAGAACAAGCTTCACTGTACAATTAGGTCCAGCAGTCTAGGTATGCACGTGCATGCGCGCACATGCAGGTGTGTGTCTGTCTCCATCTATTAATTGAACAAAGGTCAATCTTACAGTCTCTCGCTCTCTGAGAACCAAGAGTACAGGTTAAGAATCTAACAGGTAGGACTATAATCCCAACACTTAGGAGGCTACGGCAGACTTGAAGACGGCCAGCCACACTTCCCATAGGCCCTATCTCAAAAACAATAACAAGGCAGGGTGTGGTGGTGTCTACATGTAATCCCACCACTCTAGAAATAGAGGCAGGTGGGTCTCTGTGAGTTTAAGGGCAGCCTGGTCTACAGTGTACGTTCCAGGCCACAATCTGCCTCAAACTAAGTAGAGGAATGAAAACAAAATATGGAAAACTACACTGTCCCAGATACTTAAACCATGTATTTTTTATGAAGAAATTTAACATACCAAAATAATCAGAAGGCCCCAGTCGTCCCACTTCAACAAACTCCTCATTTTCCGACCGGCGCTGCAGCACAGCAGCTGTGCCCTGTAATCACAGCATCAAGAAGCTAAGCACACGCTCCTAACCCAGAGGGGAGTTCACATACTGTGCCATTGCTGGGCCCTGGGTGAACCGAGCGGTTATTTAAATTGTGTATGCACTCAGTTAAATGTGAATGAGAAGCGAGGTCAGCCCCACCTCACTCACCCTGAGGTTCCCACTGAACCAGCATCCCGATACCAAGGCTCTTATCAAGCTCAGCACTTACTAAGGAGTTCAGACTCAGGTAAGTAAACTAGATGTAAAGGGTCAAGCTCAAGCTTGCTGCATCTTTCGAAAGTAAGTTTTGTATAGACTACCACACTTGGGCTCACATCTGTATGGCTGCACCTGCGGTGTGACCACAGCTCAGACTCTGAAGCTGCTATCTAGACCTGCCTGGCAAGCAGGTAGTAGGTACATGTTTCAAGTAACAAGAACTCTTAGAATTGTAAATCATTAAATAGCCTAAGCACCGACATTTGTAAACAATGGCTCAGAATCACGCTATCTGTTAGGGCTGAGGAGCTTTTTAGTAAAAAGTAATTTCAGCAATCATGTCTAGGCCCTTGCAGGATTCTGACTTTAATTCTTTAAAACTGTAGCAGTCTATACACAAAGTTGTATTTTGAAGTTAAAAGATAACTTTTAAATAAAACTGTCAGGTAGCCCTAAAAACTAAAGCTATAAATCAGAATTGGCAGCACCTCCTTAGGTGATCCACTGTAAGCAATCAAATGCAGAACTCTGTACCTCTAAAATAATGAAGAACTCATCCCCCGGTTCTCCCTGCACCACGATCTTCTGTCCATCTTCAAACTGGACAGGCTCCAAAGCATCAGCTACTGTGAGACGCTCCCACTTGTCCAGAGACTCTGAAAAGAAAAATCAAAAGAAATTCTCTACACATCTGGCATTGCTAAAAAATAAAAATAAGTAAAAAAAAAAAGTAAAGTTGAGAAAAACCAAACTCGGCAGTGATGCAACCAACTAGCATCCCCACTGTCCATCCCAAGAGAACTCCTCCAGGTGAAGCCTGGCCACAGCACCTGTCTTCAGGAGCCTCAGCAGGACTTGACCATACTGCAAATGGCCCTCGGAGCCTTCCTTTAACTGTTAGTTTTTATCAAAGTGCTAAGAAAACGTAATTCTGAACATTACCATCAAGCACAGCAAACCTTCAAGTAACTAAAGAAAGTTTCCCCATGCACACCATTGCAAAGGTACAAAGTAATTTATCCATGTAACCACTCAGCTGAGTTTACCTTGTGAATAACAAGGAGCTAAAAAATAACTTTTTTTGTTTGTTTTTTCGAGACAGGGTTTCTCTGCGTAGCCCTGGCTGTCCTGGAACTCACTCTGTAGACCAGGCTGGCCTCGAACTCAGAAATCCGCCTGCCTCTGCCTCCTGAGTGCTGGGATTAAAGGAGTGAGCCACCACTGCCCGGCTAGAAAATAACTTTTGTTTCGAAAGAGTCAACTAATATTCAGAACACTAAAACAAATGACAAGTGGGATAAGAAAAGTTTAAGCACTGCAACAGAGCGACTGTCGCCTACCCACAGCACAGGTTTGCACATCTCCAGTTTATGTAAGGAAACCTAGAGAGATGTGGTCAACTGACCAGCTCACTATTAAATTTCAACAGGTGCCGATCTTTTCAAAAGAGGCCAACAAAAATATTAACTTTTCTCAGACAAAACCCATCAAAACCCACTCCTAGAAGGGCAGCAGAAGCTGCAGCAGGAAGAACTCTGACTGTCCAGAGCATAAACACGCTCCTGTAAAAGGAAAGGGCAGCATCTATGCAGTCACAGAGCTTTTCCAAGTCTGATTATGGGGGTCTGTCATATATTGGCAAACTGAACACACCTAAAAAATTACCATTTACTCTGCCAAACTTTCAACACTGTCCAAACGGCGGATGATCATGATTAGCAAAAGCAAAAAAATAAAAAGGAAAAAAAAAGAGAGAAAACACATACGAACTAAAAGACTTCTGTAAAGGGCTGTGCCAAGTATCACAAATGCTCCAATTTATCAATTCTCCATATAATTTTCCAACTCACCTAAAATGGACACTTTACTAAGGAATTCTTCATACATCTTCCTCTTTCGCAGAGTGCTTCCCTATAAATAAAAAGTCATGTCCAAAAGAGATGTAATTATCATACCATGGTGCAGAGTAATTTGTGCTTACATTTTAAGCAAACTAAAAGAAAGGTAAACACAAAGCTGCCTGCACGTGCAGCTCCTTGACTGTAACCGGCTTCCTTTACTGAAGTGTGAGCTCCTGCACAGCGCTGTACAAAGCTGGCTCTTTACAAGGATCCTAAAGCAGCAGCAGGTATGCAGCCCAGCAAGTACTCAGGTCTAACAAGCAGCGAAATGCCAAGCAGTTCTCTAAAGGCAACCAAGTGGCTGATGCATGACTGTGCACCAGACCTCCACACTGGAGCTACCTGCCCAGCCCAGGATTAGTCCCACAGGCTGCACAGAGGGGACAGACTCCTGCCACTCATAGGTGAGAAGACAGGCCCACAGTCCTAAGCATAAGTAGGCCTGTATAGCCATACCACCCAGAACACTCTAAATCTCATCCAAGACAAAGTTCACTGGTATACTTGAAAGAAAACAGGAATATGTTTTATGGCAAACTTTGCATATGTGTGTGTGTCTGTGTATATGTATATGTATATACACACAGACACACACACACACACACACAGATGAGTGCACAGAGGGACATATATGAGTGTGAGAGGGACATGATGCCCTCTCCCCCAGGTCCAGTGGTATGAAACTGCCAAAGAATAAAAACATTATTTTAAACAATAAGAAATACACAAAGATTTCAAAACATATAAAATAGCATATCTTTAAAAATTATGTGTTATGTCTGTGTACAGGTTTGTGCATAGGAGAGCAGTGCCCATGGAGTCTAGAAGAAGGCGTAAGATCCCCTGAAGCTAGAGTTACAGCTGGGAGCTGTTTGGTGTATGAAACCAAACTTGAACTCTTGACAAAAGCAGTGCGTGCTCTTAATTGCTAAGCCGTCTCTCTGCAGCCACAGACTGTGTATTTTCAAATAGCTACATGGGCATCACAAAACCATAAGAATAAAATTCAGAACAGCTAGCACCGTTCACTAAAAGCTCCTCTATAAAATTATCACAGATTGCTCAAGCAGTCTCACTGTAAGAAGAATGCCTCAACTCTGGCTCTAACAGTCCTCTAGGAAGGCAGCAGGCATTTATTAGTGACAACGCAGTTTCAATCTAGAGAGCATGATTACTTCTGAATGGCTTTAAATGACATCATGCATTTAAAACCAGTCCCATCCCCGTTTGAACTTGGTGGTCCTATTTACCATCAGTTACATGGGTCAGAAGTCTAAGGCCCCAGCCTCTCACCATGAGGATTCTCCGGTAGCTGTCTCGGTCGATGCCCCACAGTTTCACATTTGTCTTTGCTTTGACAGTGGCTGCTCTAGGTGTTCCATAAATCAAAGCCAGCTCTCCAAAGCTCCCTCCTTCCCCAACACTGGTTGCCCATTCATTATTGACATAGACCTAAAAAAAAATGACATCAAAAAGTGTTTGTCTAGATAAACCAATGTGTTAATTCTCAAACTTTTTCAAAAGGAAGAATCCTGAATCTTTGAACAATAGGATATACACTACATCTGCAGAACAGAGGCATTAACTTCTGACAGGTTAAATGATCTGATAAGGGTGCCCTATCATGACGATGAAGAGAAATGTTCAGACAAGCGTTAGTATCAGATCACATACATTTACAAAATACTGTGCTGGGCACCTTATGTGTATTAGGCCACTAAATTTTCTAATAATCCTATGAGACTAATGCAATTTTCATCTTCTTTTCACTAGTTTTTCACTTTTTAAAAGCTGTACTACTTCACAGCAGTGCCCTGAGTTCTCTTACACCATAAGATACATGCACTTTCCAGCTGCTACCCCAGCGAAAGTGAACAGCATGGATAGATAGGCAAGCTACCTCTAAAGAGTCTGAGTCATGAAAATACTTGGCAAGTGTTGATAGAATTGATTTAACAAGGCTATCGTCATCTGCCCTTGCAAACACTATGCTTATTGCTTGGAAATTAAGTTTAAAAAAAAAAAAAAAAAAAATCAAGATTTTCAACATATTTTTCCTATTATTAACTCTTACATCCATTTCTCCTTGATCAATCACATAGAAGTTATCCCCTTCATCACCTGAAAAAGAGTAAAATGTCAGGATCATTAATAAAACAATCATGATTGTTTAATTAACATAAAATAGTAAACTCGTGGGTGGATACTAAGTGACTGAACTTAAGGGAAAAACAAGCAACTTTTTAAAAAAAACAAAAACAAAAAACCATGAAATTAGCCACTCCTGCTCCTTTTGGCCATCTCACAATCTTTTAATACTGTACTTTAATAAAGCAATTTATGGGACCCATGAGAAGACTCATCAGAGCGTAAGGCATCTATTGCTAAGTCAGATAAGCTGGGTGTGACCCCTGGAACCCACACAGAAGGAGGAGAAACTACAAAATGTCTTCCGAGAGCCACACACCAGTGCTGCAGCGCACACATGCAGGTGCATGTGTGCTCACATATACACACAAGATCAATCAACAAAATGTAATTGTAAAAATGTTAAGCCATTTATGCATACAAAGTTAACTGCTATGGAATGTACAAACACTGCAAGCAACTCAACAGTTACTAACAAATGGCCACCCTGCCACAAAAATGAGGAAATCCTTGGCTTATGGAGATCTATGAAAATGTGAGGAATAAGAAAAAGAGAGAATATATCCAACAGATAAGATTCTTGTTAGTCTACATGGGCAAAGATGATTAAGATTCTGCAGGAGGCAGACAACCATACAATTAATAGAGGCAGAGTGTAGGGGTTTTGGCAAATGTGATTAATCAACAAAAAGGGCCTGAGAATTATTTTTCTGAAATTCTACACAATATCCAACCTAACATAGGTATTTCTTTTGATGGTGACTATAAGTTGTCAGAAATATTAATCCCAGAGACAAAATGTTTCTTTTAACTTAAGAGAATTGCTTAATGAAGAAATAAGATACGATACTAATGCTAAAACCCAGCACACTCATATCTGTGCTCATACACAAACACACACACACACACACACACACACACACACACACCTTTCTTGTAATCACAATGCACAACAGCAGCCCTTACCTTGCTGAATAACCGTCTCTCCAGCAATAAAGGAGACTGGAAACATAGCATCAAAAATGTCACTGCAGGACAAAAGAGGCCTGGGGTTAGACTTCAATCCTTAGCATTAAAGCGCTCAGGTTCTCAGTCCTATCAGGTGGCAAACAGCTAATGCCTAGAACCTGCAAGGGTGGCATGAGTTTGGCACCACCACCCCACTGGGAAACTGTGTGAACAGAACCTGCACCTACCTTCTCTCATTATCATCAAGGTGTGAAAATAACACATTCTTCTCGATGGCCTTGGCTAAAGCAGCCATTGTCTTATAATCTTTTGGTATAACCTAGAAAAATATTAAAGATCAAATGACAAGCCAGAAATCAAAGACACTTCATATCTGCAACTTGCATTTCAATTAAATGCCATGCCACAGAATTGTATTTAAACAAGGGTACTTTGAGTTAAATATTTTCACAAGATACCTGTACGACTCACAAAGTACTGATTAATCCCCTTGCCTAGAGCCAGGCTGATATTTAAGGATCTGTCCAAGTTAACAAGTAAACAGAAAACAACTAGACCAAGATCATTATTCCGAGGCATTACTAAATATTTTATAACAATTGGTCATTTTGTAAACTGTGATACAGTATTATTAGTTTCGCAAGCATCAAGTGCTTGGAACCCATTTCTCCTAATGGTAATGCCTAACTCAAATGGCTAGCCGACTCTGAGAAAGAGCTGACCAGGACAACTGTAACTTGTAGGATGAAAGGTTAAAGCCAAAACCTGAATTTCAGGGTATCAAGAGACTAGCAGCATGAGCTAAGAGAAAGGGAAGACTGCCTGCTTCTGCTACAAAAGAGCACTGCGCGCAACCACTCACTGGTTTACAGTCACTGGTTGCCCTCTATTGTGGCGCTATTACAGAAGCGTTCTCAAGCACTAACAAGTGCACCCTTGTCTTTCTTTGCAATAAAGTATACACATCAAAGGAACACAGCTGACTACAAGGGCCTCAGCGACAGTCCCACCGTTTTAGACAGCAAAGCTACCTTTCTAACGTAGGACGCAGCATCCTCCTCAGTGTAAACCTCAGCACTGATAGCACCGCGGCGCCGACGGCCCTTCACCACCGGATTGGGGGGTGGAGGAGAGATCTCATCTTCCCTCGAGTCAGTCCGAATACCGGTTTTCTGTAGACTCTGAATCTGTCTTGCCTCCTCCTGAAAGAAGGTTGTTTTTTAGAATCTGAAACCTGGTCCCTGAAATCCCAGAGATAGCTCAGCTCACTTCAAACCTCTTCCAGTGCCCATGAAGTAAGGAGAACAAGTCAGCTCCAAGTTGGTGGGGAAGAGGGTGAACAGGACAACACAGTAAAATCTGAGAAAATTCACTCCAGCACGGTTCCTGGGGTGGCCCAGCACACTCCATTAGAGGCAAGGAGTCAAGCCACAAGACTGGTATCTGTGACTTCCGTTCTCTTTAGCCAGCCTCGCACTAACAGCCACCTTCCATTTCTTCATTCATTCATCCGAACCCTGACCCTTCCAAACATCCTTCAAATTCAAACTAACTTAGCAATAAGCAAATTATTTAGAATAAAAGTGATTTTAAAAACAAACTATTCGTCTCCTACAGAGCTCTTGTCCTACTTCTGGCAAGCAGACCAATCCATGTAGTCTATATGTCTCAAGAAAAGGCGAGGCTGTGACTACCAAGAGGCTACTAGAATTCTTTTCTGCTAGTGCAGAGTTCTATTTTTTCAGTGGGAAGTTATCAACCCAGAAAACAAAACGAGAAAAATAAAAATCATTCTATTTTCCACATGTGTATTTAACCCTGAGCACATTGACTCCGTGGCTCAGTATTCTAGTACTATACTTCTAGATCCAAAACAAGCTTGTGTGTGAAATGACATTTATATGGAAACATCTTCTGATTAGTTTTTTTAGCTTCAAAATAAAGCATTAGGAAGAGCCAAACTGAAGACCAGTAGAACAGTTCTATGGTGTTCATACAACAGGGTGCCACCCTGTGTCAGAAAACACATGTAACTGACAGGGTCAAGGAGTTAGTTCAGTCAATAATGTGCTTGAGCAATTATAAGGACCTCAGTTCCAACCCCCAAACCCACTTGAAAAAGCACAAACTTGTAATCCTAGCACTAGGGAGAGACAGTCCCAGCTCACTGACTGGCCAGCCTGGAAGATCCAGGCCGAGGAGATATCTGTCTCAAAACATAAGATGGATGGCTACCAAAGAATATAAGATGGATGGCTACCAAGGAATGGACCCAGTGCTGTCTTCAGCCTTCCACACCCCTACTGCATGAACACATACAGACACACGAACACAAAGAAGAAATAAAGCACTCTTTCATTAATGAATGTATTCATAAATGCCCACAGATTACATCCAGAACACTGGCTACAGGAAAAGGTAATAACAGGGTGGGCAGATATTTCACTGTTAAATCCTTTGAAACTGGCTCAATTTCAGCCTCTGACTCAGTTAAAACTGTATTTTAGAAAATTCACTCATTTCACACAGGTAGTCCTAGTAACCGGTAAGATCTTCCTGTCCTATATTAGCACAGGTCTCCCCTAAGTTCAAAGCATTTAAAAGGGGAGGGGGGAAGAGGACCGAGGGAGGGTGAAACAAAAATTCTACACCCCAAACTAATATTTGTTACTTCAAAAACATTTTACTAAAAACTTCACAAGTGAGGGGCTAGGGAGGTAGCTCCATTGGTCAAGGACCTGCCATGTGAACATGAGGACCTGAGTTAAGTCCTCAGCACCCAAGTAAAAGCTGAGTGTGGGTACACAAATCTATAAATCTTAGCACTGAGCAGACAGAAATGAGCAGATACCTTTAGCATTTGGACCAGCTAGTCTTACCCATGTAACCAATCAGTGAACTCCAAGTTCAGTAAGAGTCCCTGCTTCAAAAAGATAAGAGAGCACTTGACATCAATCTCTGGCCTCTACATGCATGCATACACACATGTGCCCACTAACACACACTACATTCACAAACATTATACGCACTGCACACACACACACACACACACAGTCCCCTCACAGATGAAGTCTTATTTGGGACTACGTTCTAGTTAACCAAATTTTAAAGATGTTTTGAGATAACAAAAGCACGCTGCTGTTTGTTAACAGTCTTTCAGATTCCGTGAGTCCGAGCCATTACTGAGATCGTCAATTTCTAGCTGGAGGAGGGCACACAGTTCTAGCCGTACTCTGTCCTGTCAGTCAGCTGTGATCTTCCTCAAGCTCTCAGTCTATTTACTGGCAGTAATTTCCCTGACTCTTCTGCACATGCTCTGCACCAGACTGTTCAAACTCTCAATTCGTAGATTCAAACCCTGTTTCCACCACTCTCCGAACTATTCCCTCTCTGCCCATCATCCTTCTCTGGAGACAAGCTTCCCAACCCCATATTCAGGCTTGGGCACATGACTTGCTTGGGCCATAGAAGGCAAGTGGACATGTCAAACTATGCACATTACTGTGGTCGGCCTCTGGTGGCCTTGAATTTCTTCTGTTCTTTGACTTACCAGCAAGCCCTAGCCCTACCAGACCTGAGCCTCTGAGTGTAACTGACTCCACTGGCCTCTGAGCAAAATGTGAGAAAGCTTAGATACATTCCCTTATACGAGGAACTAGGTATATATAGACATTCATATTATTTCCGATATAGTGGGCACTCGGTCTGGTAGAGCTAGATAATGGCTGTTCTTTCCACTCAGACCCACAACAAGATACTCGAAGTAAAGACAAGACAGGCATATGACCAAGAAATACACCAATCATGATAAGTCACTAAAATTCCAGCGTTACATGTTGTTGCTGAAAAATCCAACTCCTTGAATCACAACTATGAATTAACTTCCCTGAGATTCAGGAAATGCCTCAGGAAAATGGTATTAATACCCTACCTTACACATCTGAAGTAATGGGAAAGAGAAATAGAGAGTGAGAGAGAGTAAGAGAAAGAGAGAATGCATGCATGTGTTTTGCTTCATGTACTATTTGGCACACAGGAGACACTCAAAAGTAACAGCTACAATTCCTCTTATCTACCAAGACCAGGGCAAGGTTCTAGTAAATACAGGCGCAAGAGGAAATCTAGTAAACTCCAGGCACAATGGTCTGAACTAAAATGTGGCTGTCTCTATTGACTAATTCTGACCATTCTGTGTATTTCTTCTAAAGACACTGAAGATTCCAGAAATATAACCCCTGGGTAATGGGAAAGGAGATGGTAAGAATGTGATAGTTTATTTTCCGACATAAAAATTAACACATGATACATGAAATGGCTTTGTTAAAAATGCCAAAAATCTAGTAAATTGAAAATTCAAGTAGAATATTTTATATTTTATTATACACACACACACACACACACACTCATTCAACTCTGGCAAGTTGACAAAGAACCTCAATGTACAAGAAAGGTGTCTTATTATGCAACCTCTACTGAGGAAAGGGAAAGTCCATGTGCATTAACTCTAAAATCCTACCTGCGGAAAAACTACAGCAGTGATTATTTCCTGCTTTCTACCTTGGTTAGTCCTTAAAGCCTATGGTAAATACAGGCTTTGAAATTAGTGTCATGCATTCAACACTCCCTATAAAAAGACAGGAACTTTATGTCTCACCAACTTAATCCTCCCATTTGATTTCTACTGATGTCTGAAGAAGAGGGATCACCTTACCGTGACCCATTTCAGAACCAGATCTCCAGGAACGCACTTGATTTCAAAACAGAGCACACTCCTGGCCAGCATGTCCATTATTTAGCGATTGCATAAGTAAGAGAAAGCCAGCATTTCTACTAACAAATCCAAGGTGGCAAAACTGTATGCAGAGGGACTACTCAGCAGCTGTCTTTTCTTCTAGTAGATCTAATCATAATCAACAGCACTTTAAAAGTTTCCAAGGAAACAGCATAAAATACCTGCTTACTGAGCTACTCAAATGCTTCTTAAAAATCTTCATATACAGATTTTTATGTAGAAACTTGCATAGTAAGAAACTGCCCAAACCAACATGAATATTGCAGATATTCTACTGTACAATTAAGTATTAAACATAACCAATTGAGAAATGAGCCCCAGCATTTTGAACCTCTTCAAAACTTGAACATTCACAACCATTGAGTGGTACATTCCCCTCCAGTGACTTACAGAAGAAAGTGGAATTAACTACTTAAAACACTGGGGGATCCAAACGTTTGCACGCATCCTTTCTTGAGAAAGTGCATTGAAGCATCATCCTATAAACAAAATTGTAATTCTGCTTAAAGATGCACATCCTGGAGGCTGGAGAGAAGGCTCTGTAGTTAAAAGCACTTGCTGCTTTTCGCAGAGGACTCAGATTCAGTTCCCAGAACCCATACAGTGACTCAATGCCATTCCATAACTCTAGCCCCAGAGGAGCAGGCAAAAACATGCATACACATAAAAATGAGTAAATCTTTAAAAGAAAGAAATGAACACCTTGTATGTCTGTGGGTCACACTGACCCACATAAAATACAGATGCAACAAAAAGAATAAAAATCAAATTGCATATTTTATGGGAAACAAGCACTAACCAAGATTACAGGCATCGTAAACATGTGATAACCATCCATCTCCTATCTTCCCTTTATACAGTTAACTCACCCAACAGTAAAACAAGAGTTCAGAATTTTGTTAAGCTTATACCACCCCAAACTAGACACAAACCCATCTCTATAGTTTTAAAGGTGGATTAAACTAAAAGCTTGCCTACTTTCTTGAAGAAGAGCATGAACTGCTTTTAACTCCTTCTCAATTCCCTGCCACACTACTTTTGATTGATTCTGTTAGTCTATTTTACACATTATTTCAAATAGCTAAAACCCTGTATTAGCCACACAAGCAGCAATTTGGTTTCTGGCAAGTTCTAATTAAAATTACTTTAAAAAAAAAAAAAACAAAACAAAAAACTTCACTGCATGATATTCTGAATTTCTGCTAGACTTCCTCAGTCAGAACTCCCCTTTCATTTCAGTGACATTCAGAGGGAGCAGGCACAGCAACTGTCATGGTCATCACATCTCCCCCTCGTGTATTTTACCTTCTCCAGCCTCTCAAAGTATTCCCGAAGGAATGCCATGGGCCTCTCGGGCCTCGCAGTGCACAGCTGCACGATGGAGTCCTTCAGCAGGGCCTGGATGTTGTGCTTCTGCACATAGAGCTCGCACTCCCGGAGACTCCGCTCTTCCTCATTGGTTGCCGTACTGCCAGACGCCATGGTTCTCTGGGAGCAAAAGAACAGGCATGCTGATAAGCTATAAAGCACAAATACAAACTTGGCCTGTGACTTATTTAAATTCACTAGACGGCAGATTCATATATTTCTTTCCTTACTCAACAGAGTTGTATTTAAAGAGGAGGTGGGGGCTGGATATAAACTATCCCAAGTTTCTACCGTTCTGTCTCAGCTGGGCAGGTCACTCCGAGAAGACTCTTAGCTCCTGGGAGGAAGTATGAACCAGTATGCCCTGATGAGCAATCAAGGCAGTGCGGAGGCCACAAGCCCTTAAGGGAATTTCATTCAGATCTCTTGCAAAAGACATCATGATGATGACGTGGGAAATGTGTAAATGGTAAACAGGACAGAGAATTACAAGGGCACACAGGTCGGCTCTAAGTGAAAGCACAGATCACAAAGAACACCTGACATTCCCTTGTGTGCACCTCCCATCCCATGAGTGCAGCTAATGTCACAGCAAACCACAAGGGCAAAGAAGCTGATTAGCAAATATTAGTGGAATCGAATTTTCTGAAACACAAAAGAAGCCTCCGGTGCATTTTCTCAGCAATCTTTCACCCTGCTATCTTTTACTAAACTCCAGCCCTTGACTTAGTAATACAATTACCAGTGGGGAAAGTTAAAAAGGCTGTACTACAGGAAAATAAGTAACCTCTACCAAGCAAACAAAGATTTTCTTCATCTGGACAGGAATATGTTAAAATACACTGGTTTAAAGCTTACAGGATGGCTCAATAGATAAAACTGAATTTGAACATTAATGTGAACTAGAAACACAATAATGGACAGCCAATCTGCCACAGAATTAAAAGCTCAGTACTTTAAGCAGCCATTCAGTTTTCCTCCTAACTCCTAATTACTAAGCACTTGAGATTAGAAGATGACTCCCTCTCCACGCTGCATACCTACTCAACACTAACCACTCTTCAAATTATAATGCTCACAGACCCACTAAGGTAAAACTGTGAATTTAAAAAAAGCCAGGATAAAGAGCTATTTTAAAGTGCTGCACTAATATTTTGTTTTAACAACTTTCAAGATAAAGGTCAATAATAAACAATCAACAGACCAGGGGAGAGTTTGTAGCTTTAAGACAAGCATAAAAATTAGAAACCACAGACACACACACACTCACGCCATGCTGTTAGTTCAGAATAACACTAAAGGGAAGATTTTTACTCTAAGATATCGTTTGTTCTGGCTGTGCTTCCAGGTCAGACAATCATATGAAACAAAGAATCCACTTCAGTGGAATTCTCTCCATTTCAAATACAGAAGGCCACCAGAACATGGAAAAAAACAAATCTATTATACTTCAAAGCATCCAGTCGTATTTCAAGAATGTCTGTGTATATATATTTAACTGATCAGAAAAAATCGTTCTCAGATCTGGTCTCTGGCTAGGAGAAATGGCTCAACTGGACCTAATAAGCATAAAATGGTTTATGCATTACAAAGACCAAAAGGAAGGCACTGGTAAAGAAAATACAAACACTCCCCCAAATTACTACAGTCATCATGGGAAACCTCAAATAATCTAATTTTATGGCTTTAGTATTTTTAATCGGGTATGTCTTGGTTCCACGTTTGTACTCACTTTTTAAATAAACCCCAACAACTTAGCTTCCCTCCCAAGCAAACACTTTAAAACAATCATCACTGCACCGAGTATTCCTAAGAGGGGGGATTCCTGAGGAAATTCGTTCTGATGAAACTCTCACTTTCAGAAGGCCTACTTTGGAGGGCATCTTTAAGACGCTTTGAGAACCTGTTGCTGACAGGGCCCACATCTCCTGAAAGATGCCAAGTAACACTAACATGGCCTCGGGGGTCATCATCTAATGAGAGCTTTCATTTCTCTGCTCAACAAACCTATCTATCCTGGCTTCCTCAAGTCATCGGGTGTCCCCACACCCGCGCTGAGCTGGAGGGGTTAACAGGCACCGCTTATTTTCAAGAGGGAGGGCAGGAAAGTGCCCTTCACTTAGGCCACGGTCATGATCACTGAGTGCAGAAAAACGCCCCCTCATCCCCCACCAGGCAGGAGGTCGCAGACGTTGAGCTAGAAGGCTGGGAAGGTGGGGTGGGCGGTGGGGGGGGTCTGGAAATCGGGAAAGTACGGGAAGTGGAAGGGGTACAAAGGAAAATGGAGCAAGACTGAAATCACCGAGTGGAGGGGTGGAGGGAGACGAGTCCGCGAAGAGGAGGGGAACCCAGTGCAGAAAAAACGACCAGGCAGAGATGAGGACTACAGCCGAGTGGCGAGACGAGACAGAAAAGCCACGGCGGATTCCGGTTTAAAAAAAATCGAGCTGTTGTCCTTCAGGAAGTGGGGGAGGGAGGACGGTCGCGGAGGCCGCGGCGCGCGGGGGCGGAGGCGGCCAGGGAGCCGAGGGAGACCGAGGGCAACGCAGGACCGGGGACGGGGAGACGCTAAGGCCGGGGGCGGGATGGCGGGGGGGAACGAGCGGCCTAGAGCCCCGCGGGGAGGGCTACAGGCCAGGGGGAAGAGTGCGAGGCCTGCGTGAGGCCCCGAGGCCGCCTCGGAGGCGCAGGGGGTGCGGCCGTCCCCCCGCAGCGCGTTCCCCGGGGCGCCATCTTGGCTCGCTCCCGCGCCTTCAGGAACGCGCAGCGGAGCGCCGCGGCCGGCGGCTTCCCGGTCAGGCCTCGGACCTGCACTCACCTGAGGACGGGCGGCGGCGCGGGTGGGACTAGCGCAGAGCGAGGCTGCCGGGGGACCGAGCGTCCAGTGGGCTCAACTCGCAGCCTCACTCCACAATGCGATAGCGGCTCCGCGACAGCTCCACCGGAAACCAGCCGACAGCGGCCAATCAGCGTTCGGCTGCTGACGTCAATGCGCCTCGCTCTGGCCAGAGCAGTTGCCTTGGCAACCTTAAAGGCGCAGACGCCCAGGTTCCGCCTCCATCCCCCACTCCTCCCACCCCCCACCCTTGGCCGGTTGTCTAGCTAGAACCGTTCTCTTGCAGGGCATGTCTCCATCTTATCTTGTCTCGCATACGCAGCCCCTTCCTCGCTCCCATCTTTTCCTTCTCTTCCCGCTAACCCGTTTCTTTCTCCCTTTTTTCACTTGTCCTACCTTACCAGGTGTTGGGGGTAGGGGGGTCCTCTAGATTGTTCTGCTGTTTGGAGATCTCGGCCTCTCCTCCGTTCCTCCCGGGGCTCTCGCGTCGGCCTCCCTCCACGCCTCTGCCTTTTCTCCCTCCCTTCAGCCCTCCTCCCGCAGACCCACGTGGGACGTTTCGGTGACAGGTGGGCGACTCCGCCCTGGGTCCTATGGGGCGGCGGAGAAGGGGGGTTACAGGACGCTGGGCGGAGGACGAGGAGATTCCTGCTGTTTTCCAGGCCCTGGAAGAGGAGGAGGGCCTAGCGGATCTGCCAGAGCTGAGCGCAAGCGGATGCTGGGATGCTCCTGATGGACAGAGTGCGCATCCTGTGTGGACCCCCTCCTCCCCCCGCGATACCCGCGGTTCCGGGCTCGGCCTGTCATCTAGTCCAGGAAATATGAGACCCTATCAAGCCTCTGCTTGGCTAATCTGACTGCTGTCTCCTCTAGTGAGCTGCCATCAATAAAGGTCCTACGGTGCCTACAGAAGCACCAGACATAGGAAAAGACTTCCAAGAGGAGCCTGGAGTCCTGATAATGCCCCATCCTCCTATCATGCCGGACTGCGTGGCAGGCAGTACAGAGAGAGATGTAGACCAAGCAAGAAATCTGAACTGCATGAAAAAGCAGTAGAAAAAGCGACTTCCTTATTCCTTCAGTTAACTTTCTCCTTACGTATGTGAAAATGAAAGCAGGGGAGACAAATAAAGTAGTCCTAAATTAATACATAAATAAAATAAGCCCTCGAGATGTATGGTTCTGAGTAGCTGCAAGTTGTTAACAGCCTCGTCAAGTATGTTCTAGGGCAAAGTGTGTAGAAGATATGGATTTAACAGTTAATACCAAAAAAAGGTTACACTATCTCCTGCATAATTTTCACATTGAGCCGCAGTTAAGATATTTGGGCTAAATGGTGTTTATAAGTGTCACCTTTTAAAGCCTGTCTTTGTCCTCAAATACCCCAAACTATGATAAGGGCTCTGAATACCAACGATGATTACCCCCCCCCCTTCCCATAGTCAGAGGAAGGAAGGGGGAAGAGAAGGGAGTTGCTCCCTCTGCAGCCTCTCCCCATCGTGTTGACTATTGGCCTTTTTGTTTTCCAGAGATGGGTAGAATGGAAGATTAAAGACCTAGACTCAGTCATATAGGCTTTTACCCTCTCCAGTGCAAAGAAAGGCTGATAAACTCAACCCTAAGCTGGCAAACAGGAGAGGAAATTTGATAGCATTGAGCATGCCTGGTCTTGTTCTGAGAAAAGGAAAAAAAATAAATAAATAAACCCCTGCAGATAAATCCAAGTTTGTTTTCAGGCTCTGCCATCTCCGGTGATGAACTTAATCTCCTGGAGCTTCATCTTCCTCTGTCTTGAAGGGATGAGTGGGGCTGCATTAACATTGACTAATACAAAGCAAACAAGTGTAGAGCACCGACCACATTTGTAAACTGCCCTAGGTGCTCCAGACAAACTCATCATCATTCTATGATGTTATCCTTTCAAAAAGAACATGGCACAAGAAGTTGAATGGCTGTAGCTTGTGTGGATCAGACCCAGGCAGTGATTGTAAATCGACCTCCTGTGCCAAATGCAACACACACACACACACACACACACATACACAGAGCCCTCCATACAATGTAGAAAACATTAAATGAGAGTTTTCTTCCCATTCTTCTTCCTTCCTAACTGCAAGGTTAAGAGTGAGTGATTCTTATGTCCAACATTAGTGTTACCTTCCCAAGGCAGCTAAGCCAGGTTAGAAGAAGGAAACGCAAGCTGGTGACATGGAGCCCAATGTTTGGAGTGACAGCTGCTTCCCTGCTAAGACCTGGCTGTGTGTCTCCCATTCAGCTGCATGCAGGCGTCAGTCCAGCCACCACCGTTTCCTGTGTCAGCCACAATCAACCTTATTCTGGCTGCCAGATTCTCATATGCTAGGGCTTTAGAAGACAAAAAAGGGAAATGGACAGTGGATAGCTGAGCCCTGGAGGGTTCATCGAGACAGCTGTTGTGAAAATTCAACAGCCTCCGGGCTTTCCAAAGGGCACAAATGTGCTTGCAATGCCACTTGGCCACTCTGAGAATACCAACCCGTCAATTACATGTCGGAAATAACAGTTGTCTGACTGTAACATCTCTTAGATTTCCCTTCCCCAAGGTCCCTCTGCCCTAGACTAAAAAGCTCTGACATTTTTTTTTTTTTCAGCCTGTGCCCTTAAGAAGCTTACATTTCTAAGACAGGAAGTGTGTAAGTAAATTTTATTCTTTGAGACAGAATTCCATAACTGCTATCACAATGTTTGTAGGACAATAACAAAAATAATTTAATGTAATAAGCAAACACAGAAGAAAACTGTAGCACAAACAAAAAAATGGAATATGAGAACCTAGAGAGATGGCTTAGTGGTTAAAATCACTTGCTGTTCTCATAGAGGATCTGGGGTCAGTTCCCAGCATGCACGTTTCAGCTAGCAATCTCCTGTAACTCCAGTTCCAGGGCATCTGACACTTCTTCTGGTCTCCTCGGGTAAGAGGCATGTATGGGAGACCTCCAGGCACACATACAGTATGCATTCAAGCATACAGATACACATACACTTAAATTAAAAAAAAAAACAAAAACCCCAATCTTTCTTTTTTAAGGAATATGGGCTGGGGAGATGGCTCAGTGGGTAAAGTGCTTGTCCCACAAGACTGACGACCAGATATTTTCAGCCTCCACTCCCATTTGAATGCTGGGTTGGCTTAATAGTGTACCTATAACCCGGTGGCTCAGGAAGCAGAGGCAGGAGATCCATCCCTGGAACAAGCTGATGAGCTGGACTAGCTAAATAAGGTCTGTGATGAAGCAAGAGACTCTCAATGTATGAGGTAGAGAGAGATTGAGGAAGACACCAAAACCTGCTAGACACACCACAGGCTTTTTAAAAGGACTCTGGTGGGTCATTTCTTAGTGTTTCTTATGCTTAAATTTCCATTGACTAAATGCAAATACACATATTCCCAATTTCCAAGGAAAACTTTACAGACTGTTGCCACCTAGTTGGGGTATGCTCTGGTCTAAGTATTTACGCTTCCTATGGGACCTAAAGTTCTGATTTTGAGCAAAACCCAATTCCAGCACATATCCAAATGCCAAAGGTTATCCTATTTTTTTCTCCCAATGGAAAGTAAGCTGAACTAAAGAGGAATGTTTATCTTGCTGGTGTGCTGAACTACTTAAAAAAGGATAGCAAGCTTGGGCCTCACCCTGACAAATGGGTTCCAAATAAAACTATCTTTACCCCAAACATATTTCGTCCAAAATAGCACATTGAACTCCACAGTGTTGAGCAACAAGAAGGAATCATGTTGGTAGGGGATCACCAAAGAATTAGAACCCATGGGATATGTGGACAGAGATTTATTTTAAGGAATTGGCTCACACAACTCTGGGAGCTGGCAAGTCTCAAATCCACAGGGCAGGTGCAAGACAGTTCAGCAGGCTAGACCCAGGATAAAGCTGGTGCTGAGTCTGAAGTCCCAGGCAGATCTCCTTCCTCAGTCTTTTAAGACTTTCAACAAAGTAGATAAGGCACACCCATGCTATGATCGGAGGGCATCTGGTTTGAATGCTTATGATATCTTTAAAGAAAATTTTACATCATCTAAACCAGTGGTTCTCAACATGTAGGTCGAAACCCCTTTGGAGGGTCAGCCAAATCTTTCACAGGAGTCATAGATCAGATATCCTGCAAGCAGATGTTTATGTGACAATTCATAACAGTGCCAAAATTACAGTTATAAAGTAGCAACTAAAATAATTTTATGCTTGGGGGTCTCCACAACATGAGGAACTGTATTAAAGGGTCACAGCGTTAGGAAGGTTGAGAACCACTGGTCTAGACTGTAACCTACCCTGGTTAATACCAAGTTAACGTTCACAAGCATGTATCCAGCAGCCCTGAGCAGGGAGCTCAGACAGAGGCCATTGTTTTCAATGCATCACTCTGCCATGACCTGTGAGACTGCCACTATAAAGGACAAACACAAACAAGTCTTCTCTAGAAACTAATGAAGAGGGTAAAGAGTTTTAAAAAATTAAAATATTTTCTTTTCTTAATTATTTTTTGTTGGTTATTTTATTTATTTACATTTCAAATATTGCTCCCCCTTCCTAGTTTCCCCTCTGCAAACCCCCCATCCCATCCCCCTCCCCCTTCCTCTATGAGGGTGCTCCCCCACCCACTCACCCATTCCTGCCTCACCTCTCTAGCATCCCCTTACAATGGGATATCAAGCCTCCACAAGACCAAGGGCCTCCCCTCCCATTGATGACAGATAAGTCCATCCTCTACCACATATGCAACTGGAGCCGTGGGTCCCTCTATGTGTACTCTCTGGTTGGTGGTTTAGTTCCTAGGAGCTCTGGTGGTCTTGTTAGTTGATATTGTTGTCCTTCCTATGGGGTTGCAAACTCCTTCAGCTCCTTCAGTCCTTCCCCTAACTCTTCCATTGGGGTCCTTGGGCTCAGTCTGATGGTTGACTGTGAGTATCTGCATCTGTATTGGTCAGGTGCTGACAGAGCCTCTCACGGAACAGCCAAACCAGGCTCCTGTCATCAAGTTCATCAGCAATAGTGTCGGGGTTTGTTGTCTGCAGATGGGATGGATCCCTAGGTGGTGCAGTCTCTGGATGGCCTTTCCTTCAGCCTCTGCTCCGTTTTTTTGTTCCTGCATTTCCTTTAGACAGGAACAATTCTGGGTTAAAATTTTTGAGATGGTTGAGTGGCTCCATCCCTAAATGCTGGCTTCGATGTGGGGAAAACAGAAGAATCGTTTATTATTGGTGGGAGTACAACCACTATGGAAATCAGTGTGGAGGGTCTGAAAGAAAGAAAGAATGAATGAAAGAAAGAAAGGAAGGAAAGGAAGAAGAGAAGGAAGGAAGGAAGGAAGGAAGGAAGGAAGGAAGGAAGCAAAGCAAGCAATTATATGATCCAGCTATACCTAACTCCTGGTCATATGTCCAAATGACGTTAAATCATACTACAGAGATACTTGATCATCCGTATTTATTGCTATTCCATCCCCAATAGTCAGAAACAGAAACAGCCTAGTTCTCTGCCAACTGATAGACAGATAATAGAAATGCTCACATACACCGAATGGGATTTTATGCATCTCTAAAGAGAAAGGAAATTATGGGAATCACAAGTTGATGAAGCCAGACCCAGATCCAAGGTCAAGGTCAAGGTCAAGGTCAATCTCTCTCTCTCTCTCTCTCTCTCTCTCTCTGTCTCTCTCTGTCTCTTATGTGGCTTCTAACTGGAGAACAGGGTGAACCGCTAAGGACCTTCGAAAAGGTCCTGACTTTGGACCTTTGGAAGGAATGGAAACTGACTGTAGACGGTCCCTAAGTTATATGTATACTACATAGAAACAGTTTAAATGGAATGACCTTGTCTTTGAGGAGCAATGGCTCTCCCACACACTAGGACGAGCCAGCCAATTAAAATCCTAGTGCCAAGTATGGCTTGCCTTTTGTTGTTGCTTGGTAGGATCCCATAGATGCCACCACCCAACAGAACACTAAAGGTTGTTTCCATTGCTCTTTGTCACTCTCCAGAACTTAATGGTAAGACCCTGCTGCTGGAGACACCATGTACTTGAGTAATAGGAACAGAGAGAAATCAAGCTGTTGCTGGACTGGAAGTTTCTTCCCTGCTGGCTAATTTTCATAGTGCCTGAAGATTCTATGCACACTACTGGGGGAGAAAAATAATCAACAGTTGTACCCACCTGCAAACCCAGTGAACCAAACTAACAACTGACCTGGCAAGATATGCTGATTGATGCAGTTGAGGCATGACTATTACAGGAGCAACCAACAACTACCCCATCAGTTCCACAGTCATGCTTAGTATTGTTAGCCAAGCCAAGAACCTGTGGCTGGCTAGCTCATAGGCCCCGAAGGAGAACCTATCATAGTCATTCTGATCAGTGAACATAGTATTAAACTGCTCCTTGACTGCTTATCTTTATACACATAGATCAGAGTATTTCTCAGCCTTCAGAGAAACATCTTTTGGCAGTAAACGGTAACAAATGCAGAGACCAGCCATTGGTCACCATGCTGAGAATGAGAGGAGGATGACTGGGGTTGGATTTGATCAAAGCACATTGTATGACCACCACCAGCTTTACACTAAACGTCTTTGTGGAATAGTCTCCGTGGTGGTCATGGATGAGCCTTACGAAAGAGCTCTCAGCACTGGCCACCCTGGAGGAATCTCAGCTTGCAGACTTAGACTCCTTTTCTCCTGGATTTGGATCTCGGGATGGAATTTCTTTTCTTTTCTTCTTTTTTCCTTTTTCTTTCCTTCCTTCTTTCTTTCTTTCTTTCTTTTGTTTTTGTTTTTGTTTTTGTTTTTCGAGACAGGGTTTCTCTGTGTAGCTCTGGCTGTCCTGGAACTCACTCTGTAGACCAGGCTGGCCTCAAACTCAGAAATCCACCTGCCTCTGCCTCCCAAATGCTGTGTGAAATTTTCTCATACTTTGGTGTTGATTGGTCTTATCCACTTGTCTACCCCCATCTTTCTCCTCCTCCTCCCCCTCCTCCTCCTCCCCCTCCTCCTCCTCCTCCTCCTCTTCCTTCTCTCTCTCTCTCCTTCTCTCTCTCTCTCTCTCTCTCTCTCTCTCTCTCTCTCTCTCTCTCTCACACACACACACACACATACACACACACACCAGGAAGGGGGGATATCCCTGATCTCTCCACTGAGTTTGGCATTCTGCATTTGCAGGTGGCTTCCTAACCATGACTCGGGTTTTACAGACCTTTCACTTCCTGCAGTATCCATGATGCATCCTAAGGCCCTGCTCCAGTGCTTGCCTGCTCTTTGCCATTTTTCCACCATTTATTAATCATTTCAGATTGCTCTTCAGCACTGTTTGCAAATGTGAAATGTCAGAAGTATATAACTCATAAGTCCTGGATGCTTGTGACCTACGGCGGGTGTGGTGGCTTTGGTGGTTAACAGGCAAAATGGAACCATCAAGAACAAAAGTGTAAACAGAAGTTCTGAGTCCCTCTAGCCTTCAAAGTCCTGTTCTCCAAACACTAAACTCCAGCAATGCTCAGAGCAGCACAGTCTTTGCATCCAGCCCTGTCCATAGATGATCCCTAACTTAGAATGGTTTAACTAACAATTGTCCTCTTCATAATTGGCTTAATGCGATGCTATGTACATTTTCAACTTACAACTTATTAAAACATAGTTCTGTTAAGCTGAAAGCATCTATACTTTAAGTCAATACAAATAATACTTCAGTAGTTGTTATATTTGTATTTGTAGAAAATGACAAGGCAAAAGTCCTTACATGTTCAGAAGATACACTGAAGTTTGCTTCTAGTATATTCTATTCATGGCCGTTGACTCTTCAGAAGGTAGAACCCATCTGAAGACCAGCAAACTCCAGGCAGCTGGGATTTAGTGTCACCTGATTTAAGATTTGTATAATTCTAGCTCATATATCTGTGTCTACCCAGCACTTTGACTTGTTCCCACTGACAGACAATAGATATCAGGTTTTCCGGGAGAAGGTGTCTCTAAACAAATGGAAAGACACCGGGAGAGTTGGCAAAGGCACCCATCAAGTCCAAGGTCATCTAGGGAAATGGCAATGCTTCGTTCATGTTTACAACTGTAAGGAGCTACAATGTGAGCTTATATCTCAAACCAACCAAACAAAAAGATGGTAAAGAGAGAGAAGGAACATGTTTTGAGCAGAAGAAGCAATTGTACCCTGAAGTAAGAGGGTCTTAGTGGAGTGCATATGGAGAACCAAGTCATCCAGTTGAATATCAAACTAGAAAAATTACAACAGGTGATTTGGTCACTACAACGTAGACAACACTCTAGAGGGTGTACTCTGTGGAACCACTGTAGTGCTTCAGGTGTGTTACCTCAGCCTACCTGCCCATGGCCTTTTGGGACAGGTGCAATTTCATGCTCATTTTATAGGCAAGTCATCTAGGTGCCATGCAGAAACCACATAAATATGGGATATGAGCAAGGCTTATGAACTTGGCCTTTCTCCAGAGAACTACTGGAATCCCTCACAGAGGGGAGGATCTTGATGAGAGCGTAAGGTAGAGAGACAAAGGGATACCAGCCTATGGCAACAGCAAAATTGAAACTGGGAGCTGTGGGGAGTTAATACTCATTAGAAGATGCTAGCAGGCCTTGGAGCCAGGCTGAAAGTGAAGAGGCAGAAGCATGGTTAAAATTAAGGTCATTTGTCCAGTTCCCAAGAACTAAACAGGGACCTGCCAAGATTCCAGCCAAGGCTGTGGGAGATAAGGGCATGGGAATTGCGCCTAAAAGGCTCTGAGCTATTTGTTACAGGCAGGAACCAGCCTGCTATCGCCAGTCCCTGATAATTATTCAACAATATTTTTTCGAAATGCTAAGAACTAAACCTGAGACTTCACACATGCTAGGTACAAGCTCAGGAGTCAACTGACCAGAACTAGAGCTTTGCCACTTATTAGCTATGTAGCTATGTGACCTTGGGCATACTATTTGTCTCTTTAAACTTAAAGTTTCCAAGTTATGATATGAGGGGAGAAGGGAGGTATTTTTGTTCTCTCTTCACAGTCATCCGCCCATCCTCTTGGGAACATCCAAGGTGGTAGCCACAGACCCAGAGAGCTCTTCAGACTTAAAGTTAACTGAGTAGAACTCAAAGGTCATTCCTCAATAACAATAGTCTCATTTCAAATGTCACTTGTAGATAGTGGCTTCCATGTTGGACAAGACAGACCAAGCATATTCACATGACCAAGGAAGTATCTACAGGACAGTCGTGTCAATGCAGGGCAGTGTTAGCTTTCTCAGCACTGTGACAGGATGCCTGACAGCATTGCAAAGGAGGAAAGATTTATTTTGCTTGGGTTTCAGACAATCACTTCTTTGTGACAACAAGGAGCCCTGGTGCAATAACTGACATCATGGTGAGCAAGAAGCAGAGCAGAGACATAGTAAGACTAGGTGAGAACACAATACAACTGTCAAAGACTTGCTCTCCCCTAGTGACCTACTTCCTATAACTAAGACCCACTTTCTACAGTTACCACTTCCCACTATAGTCTATTCAAAATTCGAATCCAGGCCTTGGGGTAATGGTTAAGTAGACAAAAGCATTCTCCATGCAAGTCTCATGATCTGAGTTTTATCCCCAGGACCCACATGGTAAAAAGAGAGAGCTGACACCCACATGTTGTCCTCCAACCTCCACATGGCACGTGTATCCACACGTATGCATACATATGCATGTGTGCTCGTGCACACACACACACACACACACACACACACACCATGCTGCCACCACCACCACCATCATTATAATATTAATAACAATAATAATAATTTTTTAAAAAATCTTTGACTCCATTGAGTTAAGCACTTCATAGGTCAGAACTTTGATCCTAGAGGACCAACCTCACAGAAACACCAAGAAGAACAGCTCACTAGTCTCCTAGGCATTTTTATCCCGATCAGTTGATAATCAAAATTTATCATCACAGAGATTAATAGCATTTTTCCCTTAAAGATCCAGATATTTATTTTATACTGTGTGGCTATTAGTCTAACTCACAACTCCTCACGTTTACTATTGCAGCAGGAAACATCTATAGACAATACAAAAGGAAAGTAAGCTTTGCTACACTCTTATGAAACTATATATACTTTAATCTCTTCCAATTTTCATGCATTACAAAATATCACACACACACAGACACACACTCATATACGTATCTAAAAGCTAGGCTTGTAAACTGCACAAAACAAGTGGTTGGTTATAGTTTATATATTTCATTTAGACCAAGTTACCTCTTGCTTACTGTTCTGATGGGTAATCTTCACTGTCAATTCCCTGGGATTTTGAATCACCATGGAAACACATCCCTAGGAGTGTCTATGAGGGTTTTTTCAGGAAGAATTAATGGCACAGGGAAGATCTCCCTCACTCCCACCCTTGAATGAGAGCAGCACCATCCCCTTGACTTGACCATGGAGAAACAGGAGAAGATTAGGTCACTAGCACTGTCTCTTTGTTTCCTGACTGGATACAATGTAACCAATGGGGAGAGTCCTATAGGCAAGGGGAAAATAGGTGGGAAACAGAGGCTGGGAGAGAGCACATCACAGAGGTGAGGACAAAAGAACATTTAGGAACCTCTAAGAAACCTGAAATTACAGGATTGTGAGAAGGAAAGTAAGGAACGGGAGGTGGCAGAGCAGACCTGGGAGAATTGAGCTCTGAAAAGAAATTCTTCTCCCATTGGAACGCCTATGACTTGTTGGCACCGAACAATTAACATGTGTTGCCAAATATCACACACACACAGACACACACTCATAGATGTATATGTAAACTAGGCTTGTAAACTGCACAAAACAAGTGGTCGGTTATAGTTTATATATTTCATTTAGACCAAGTTACCTCTTGCTTACTGTCATGATGGATAATCTTCACTGTCAATTCCCATTCTAGGTCATGATTTATGGATCAGAAAGTTTGGTAGGCTCACCTGAGCACCCCTTCTGTGACTGCAGTCAACGAATACTATTCAGCTAGACTCAAGCTAGGGCAGTGGTTCTCAATCTCCCTAATCCCTCGACCCTTTAATACAGTTCCTCGTGCTTGGTGACCCCAACCATAAATTGTCTTCCCTGCTACTTTGTAACTGTAATTTTGCTACTGTTGTAAATTGTAATATAACTATCTAAAATGAAGGCTATCTGATATGCAACCCCTAGGAAAGAGTCATCGGACTCCTAGTTTGCTCGTTCCTGCTATGCTAAAACACTCAGATGAAAAGCAACTTGAGAAGGAAAGGTCAACCAAGGCAGGAACCTGCAGTCGTGTCAGCCTGCTATTACACACACTATTACCTCCAACCAAAGAACCCACTCACAGACGAGGAAGTACAGCAGAAACCATGGATGCTTGCCAGCTTATGCACAGACTCATACTAAACTAGCTTTCTTATATAGTCCAGGACCACTGGCCCAGGGAATAGTGCTGCCCACAGTGGACTAGAGCCTCCCATGTCAATTAACAATTAAGATAATCTTACACAGACACGCCCACAGGACAGTCTGGTATGAGATATCCCTCAGTTGAGACTCCTTTATCAGATGACTTTAGCTTGTGTCAAGTTTACTCAAGCTAGCTAATTTCAATAGTTTACTCAAAGTAGCTAATTTCAATAGTTTATTCTCACTCTGGGTCACTTACACACACACACACACACACACATACACAAACATACATGCACACACATATACAGAATGAGCATGAGAGCAAAATATTTTGTTGTTCACTGTTGTACAAGAGCAGTGTCTGGCTCATAAGGATGATGATGATGATAATGACGATGACGGACATAATTGTGCATCCCTTGTAATCCAAATCACCAGGAAGAATAAAACAAGAAGATCATGGGTTTCAGGCTAGCCTGAGATACACTGTGAGCTATGCTGTGAGTTCCAGGCTGTCCTGGAATATATTGAGAGATCCTGACTCAAAAGGAATGCCAACAAGAAGTGCAAAAATTTTCTTTTTGAAATGAAAAGTCTGCTGGAATAACTATAAATACACAATCATTAGCACAGAGAAAAATCAAGCAAGATTAATTTAGGCTGTAATTATATATAATATGTATTAGTTAAGCTGTTCATTATATAGCATTGTGCCAAGGTAAATAAATATTGATCACCCTGGTGGTTTACACTAAACAATTCTGGAATTCAAGAATGTACTTATTGATAAGATTTCTCTTCCAGACACTGAATCGTACATAGCTTTAGTGAGCTACTGTCTTAGGGTTTTGCTGCTGTGAACAGACACCATAACCAAGACAAGTCTTATAAAGAACAACATTTCGTTGGGGCTGGCTTACAGGTTCAGAGGTTCAGTCCATTATCATCAAGGCAGGAGCATGGCAGCGTCCAGGCAGGCATGGTGCAGAAGGAGCTGAGAGTTCTCCATCTTCATCTGAAGGCTGCTAGTGGAAGACTGACTTCCAGGCAGCTAGGATAAGGCTTTTTAAGCCCACACCCACAGTGACACACCTACTCCAACAGGGCCACACCTTCTAATAGTGCCACTCCCTGGACTGAGCATATACAAACCATCACAGCTACATTTCCTGGGTTTTGATAATAAAACACTTATCTCTCCCTACCCCAGCACTGTGTTACACGTATCAGTGAGTCATCTCTGCAAGGTTAAAAAGCTACTCCACAACAAAGCATATACACATGTTCAATGGACACTTGTGTTAGGTGCCAGTGTGTGTGTGTGTGTGTGTGTGTACATCATGCATGTAGAAACCACTGGTCAATGTTGAGTGTGTTCTTCAAACACTCTACAGCTTGTTTTTCCAGACAAGGTCCCTCTCAACATGGATTCTCTAATTCCTTCAGACTAGCTGGCCAGCAAGCTTCAGGAATCCTGTCTCTGCTTCTCTAGAACACTGGAGTTATAGGTGCACACTGCCATGCCGGACTCTTTGTCAGTACTGTGGATCCAGCCTCAGGTCCTCATGCTTGCACAGGAAGGACTTCATCACTTGAGCCATCTCCCTCAGCCCAAGAGATTGCTAATCTAAAGTCAAGTTGGATTTCAGGACAACAGTCATCCCACGCTGTGTGTTACCTTCTAGGATGAACCTATTTCCTTCTTCGGAAGAATGGGAACTTTTTAATTACAAAAGAGGGGGGAGAAAGACGGGTAAAGGAGGACCCAGAAGATGAAGATGAGAGGTAAAGAAATGAGCTAAAAAGGAAGCATGGGAGAAGGGGGAGAGGGAGGAGGAGGGGGAGGGGGAGGAGGAAATAGGGGGAGAGGAGATGGAGTCTCATAGTGGAGAGCTCGTGACTCTGATGCAGTAAATGGACTTCAACCCAAAGACTGTCATGGAACCGAGTCCTGAAAACTATTTGTGCTCTCCAGACTCTACTGTCGTGGAGACATCAAAACGTCTCCTGGGGTCTTCTCTGCTTAACTGAGGCATTCACCTGACTCATTAAATTGACTGTAAAATTGGCTGGTTCCCAAGGAACCTTTTCTTTCATCTTGAAATGTCAGCCATCTCTGACTCACCAGGAAATGGGCTTGGGACTTCATTACTAAATGAAAAATATCTGTGCCATGCTCATATCTGAGTACTAGCTGTCCTGGCACTAGCTCTGTAGACCAGGCTGGTCTCAAACTCACAGAGATCTGCCTGCCTCTGCCTTCCAGGTGTTGGGATTGAAGGGGTGTGCCACCGTGCCCAGTTTGAACGTCCTTTTTTAAATGAAGAAAAATGTAGCTCTTCCAGCTTTGTGGGTAAACAGGGCCTTGGGGAGATGGTCTACCTAGAAAAGTGCTTACTGTGTAAGCATGAGGCCCTGAGTTTAATCTCCTGTACCCACATAAAGAGCCGAGAGTGGCCCTGCTTGCCTGTAATCCCAGTGCTGGGGAAGAAGACAAAAGGGGTTCCCTGGACTCACTTGGCCAATCTGCCTGGCCAAATCTACCAGCTCCAGGTTCAGTGAGAGACCGTGTCTCAACAAATAACGTGCAAAGTGATTGAGAAAGGCACGCTACATCGACCTCTAGCCTACGCATGCACACTCGTAATGGAAACGTTGTCTTTTCTATTCATACAATCCCTGCCCTTGCAAAAGTTTTGCATATAAAGTGAAGTCTCCCTTTCGGCCATGCGGACATTGCCACCATTTTCCTAACCCAGAGGGAAACTGAAAGTTTGAAGCATCCTCTCTCTCCAGGGCAAAAGATCAAAGGGCTGAAGAAACGCAGAGCCACTGAAAAAGAAATATTTTTAGACAGCTTAACTCCATGAGGAGGAACAGATGTCCCCTCTCTCTCCTTTGCCCTCCCTCTGCTACAAAGCAAACCCACTACTGCATTACTACTGCACAGTCCAGGGAGGAGCAGGGACCCTGTGGTCTGGATGAAGAGCCTTGCACAGATGGCCTTGGTTTTAGAGGTCATCATTCCATTCTCGGTTGAGTTGATCACCATCTCCACTCTGCATCTGCACTGAACTTGAGTCCTTGGTTAAAACGAACAAGCAAACAAACATATATCTGTAATGTCCATATGTGTTCCACACAGCTTACAAACCAGACTGCTGATGTGTCAGCTATTATTGGATGTTACGCTAGAACACACATTCAAAGCAAATGGAGCAAATGGAAGTTTACCTGGAAAATTAAATATGATGAATCCCAGTTTCATTTTCAAAACAAATTTGGGAGTTTGTGGTTTGTTGTTGTTGTTGTTGTTTGTTTGAGCTGTCTCCACAATCAAGACTTCACCTACACATGCTGTCTGAAGCCTGATGAAGGATGTCATTTTGTTTACCAGCTCTTTCTTGCTGACTTTGATAAGAATCCAAAACTAACCCGGACACAGTTCCCTCAATGTGAGACGAGGCATCTGTGAAAACCATCCTGAGCCTGTGGGGCCAAGTGCTTCTCATCCAAGATCAGGGACAAGTCAAGCTGCCAGCCTTCATCACCTCCCCTCAGCACTGCAAGGAAGGTACTAGTTAGTTCAGTAATGCAAGAACACAAAGTAAAAGGCATCTGTATCAGAAAGGAAGAACAATGAGTTTAGGAAAGAATTTACACACACGAGAGAGAGAGAGAGAGAGAGAGAGAGAGAGAGAGAGAGAGAGAGAGACCGGTTAGCAACATTGTATAACAATGTAAAACTACAAAACGTTTTTTGTTTTGTTTTGTTTTTTGTTTCTCTGTGTAGCCCTGGCTGTCCTGGAACTCACTCTGTAGACCAGGCTGGCCTCGAACTCAGAAATCCACCTGCCTCTGCCTCCCAAGTGCTGGGATTAAAGGCGTGCACCTTGATTGTAGTTCTATGTGCTAACAATGAAAACTGCAGAACCAAACTTTAAAACAACAACCATTCATAATAGCATCAAAACCATGAACGATTTAGGGGCTGGAGAGATGGCTCAAAAGTTGGGATCCCCGGATGCTCTTCCCGAAAACCTGGGTTCAATTCTCAGCACCCACCCACGTGGTAGTGCACATCCATCTGTAACTCCAGTTCCTCTTCTGACTTCTGTGGGTGCCAGGCATGAACATGGCTCACAGACATGCAAGCAACCAAATGCTCCTACACGTAAAATAAATATGGTTTAAACAATTTAGCATATTAATGAAAAAATTGTAAGATACTTAAAGATAAATCTACCGATTGATTCTTGACAGATACTGGCGAGTTGGTTTTAAGTAACTAGCGTTCCTTTAAAACACACACACACACACACACACACACACACACACACACGCAATAAAAATTTGCCAAAGCAACACTACAAAAGGAATGGGGTGAAGGACAAATGCCATCATAAAATCCTAGTAGTAAAAAAAAAAAAATGATACAATCAACATCAGTATAAACAAATAGATCCAGGTGCAGAATGGAAACCCCATTTCCACACTTATATGGGCATCTAGTTGTTAGCAAAGGAACAAAGACAAGGACTGGAGAGGTGGACCAGCTGGTAAAATATTTGCCATGCAAGAATGAAGACCTGAGTTCAGACCCTAGATGCTACACAAATGCCAGGTAAACGTGGAAGCCTATCTGTAATCTCAATGCTTGGGAGACAGAGACAGGGGGTCCCCAGAGAAAACTGAGCAGCTCAACTGGTTGAACTGGCAGGCCCTGGGTTCCATCAGTAGACCCTGCTTGAGAATGAACGAGGAAGGCAACTGATGTCAACCTTGGGTCTTCACGTACTCACCCACACAGTCACACCTATGCACAGGGGAGCACACGTGCACACAAAAGTGGATAAAAATCTTAAATTAAAAACAGACACAAAGGTAATATAATAAGAGATGCTAGACAATTTGGTGATCTATATGCTAAAATAGCATTGGGTCCATTTCACACCGTACGGCAAAGTCAACAAACTGGAACACAGACCTCCACATAAAACCTAGAGGTAAACGAATATGAAGAGGACATAGAGACATTTTCCATGACTTTGGATTAGACAAAGATGTCCCATATGGAACAATATGATATGGTTTGCTTTAAAACCACATGCCTTTAATTCCAACACTCAGGAGGTAAAGGCAGGTGGCTGTCTGTTAGTTTAAAGGCCAGCCTGATCTACATAGAGAGTTCAGGGACAATTAGGACTATCTTAATTAATTAATTAATTAACCATGTGTTTCTGCCACTGTGGTTCCCTGCCCAAGTACAAGGAGCCAAGCAATTAGGCTCTGAACCTGTGAGCCAAAATCAATCTTTCCTGAATTAAGCTGCTCTGGACAGGTAATTCAGTCAAAGCAACATGAAGAGAATGAATACAATAAATAATTCATGCAGTGCATTATCTATGGTGCGTGAGAGATGTTCTCCTAATATAAAAAAGCAGGCACTCAGAATATGAAGAACACATAACATTTCTGATAGTGTGATGTTTTTCAATATTTTGGGGCAGGTCACTTGTTTGTCTTTTCTTTGTCAGACACAGGGTCTCATGTAGGCCAGGCTGGTCTTGAACTTTTGATTCTTCTGCCTCTACCTCCCAAGTACTGGGATCACAGGCTCATACCACCACGCCCATCTCTTCGTTGACTGTTTCTAAGGGATTAAACATAAGGTAGAGAGCCGAGAACTATGCACGTAGTGTAGAAATGTCTGTGTTAAGAGAAGAGGAAAGGGAAGGGTGTGGGGGGAGGGAAAGGCGGAAGAGGAAAGTAGGCAAGGGCTGAGCTGAAGAAATCACCGAAAGAACCCAGAAGCAGTAAGTGAATCTGGGAGAGAGTGGCGAATCTGGGAGAGAGTAGCAACTATGTAACTTTCCCCTTCGTGTCTTATGTCTTCGAAGTAAAATGTTTTCCTCAGGCTCATGCGTCTGAACACTAGGTCCCTAGCTGGGGGCATCATTTTAGAAGGTTGTGGAGTTTTTAGGTGATAGAACACGCTGGAGGAAGTGGGTCACAGGGGGTAGGCTGTAAGGGTTACAACATGGCTTGACTTCTAACCCAGACTCTCAGCTTCCTGATTAGTAGAGGTGTGGGCGGTCTCAACCACACGGTCCTGCTGCGATGAACTGATCCGTGGCCTCCAGCGCATCTCCTGGAACCTTGAGCCACAGTAAATCCCTCCTCCTCCCTGAAGTCAGTTCTACCAGATATTTTGTTACAACAATGAGAAAAGTAAATAATGTGTTGTGGTTTTCAGTTCTCAAAATTTCAACCAGGTGTGCGTGTTATCGATTCTAAAAGTATCTTTTATAATTAAGAAAGAGAGAGAAAATGGAGGTTTCTACTTCTTACAAGACAGACCAAATATTCTGAAATCTGTCTGCCTACAAAAAATAATTTGTAGTGCTAAATATAATATGGCCACAAAACGGACAACCAGACTGCGTAATTTTCAACATCCAGCCAAGCAACCTAAAACATAAGCAAGGAGATACAAGGTTTGAACAAATGAGTTATCTCCTGTATATGCTGGTACCTACAGAGGCCAGAAGAGGGCGCCAGATGCCGTAGAGCTGGAGTTAGAGATGGTTGTGAGCTGTCCAACATAGGTGCTGGAAACTGAACAAGTCCTGACCTCTAGAAGAGCAGAAAGTGCTCGTAACTACTGAGCCATCTCTCCAGCCATGGGATAATATAATCTAAAGGCTTGGCCTCCTAGATAATGGAGAGAGTCTTGAATTCACACTCAGTCATTCTAATTCTTTCTTTTTAAGACTTATTCTTTTTATTTTATATCAGAATTTTGCCTGCATTTATGTACTTACTCTACCATGCAGTGCCTGTGGAGACCAGAAGAGGGCACTGGATTCCTCCGGAAATGGATTTAAAAACAGTTGTGAGCTGCCACGTCCATGCTGGGAACAGAACTTGGGACCTCCGAAAGAGCCGCTAGCACTCTTAACTATTGAGCCACCCGTCTTGCTCAATGAAAGATAGGCTATGACCACACATTCCTCTTCTCTTTAAAGCCTGACAAAACATTTATCAAGGCTGATCAGTCCATATATACACAAATGCATTGGGCCATGTGCAGATATCAACAAAAAACCTAGCAACCATGTTCCTTGCAAAATCTAAAATCAACTTTAAAAATATCAGTAAGGACTGTGGGTGCTAGGGCCCCTAGATGAGAGCCGGAGGATGATGAAAAAGGCTTCATCACTCTGATAGTACAAGTGCCCATGTCCACTGGCATACCGAGTGACACAAAATAGAGGATCCTAGCAAACAGGTGGAACCTCCTCCTCCTCCTCCTCCTCCTCCTCCTCCTCCTCCTCCTTCTTCTTTTGGCGCTGATTGGGAAACCTTGGCCAGGAGCTGACTGACACGGTGCTCTGCTGACCATCACAGGACAGACCGGAGGCTGGCCATCCTACCTCTGACTGCCAGCCTTCTCACTATGTATGATATCAGGCAACCGGAGATCAGCAGGCCCTTGGGGCATTACTGTGTAAGTTATCTAACCCACAGATAGTGGCCAAGGCAGGAAATCACCTCCTGTCAGCATCGTCTCTGTCTCTCCGTGTTCGGAAGCATACTTCACCTTGTTAAAAACAGCCACATGACAGCTGTCTTCCTCCTCCTCTAAAGAGTTAGCATCAGGAAAAAGCAGTGTTGATCTGACTTAGTGCCTGAAATCTGGAAGCTTGTCAACATTTTCTGGTTGAACCGAAGCTGCTTAAGCTATATATAGTTGTATGTAATCTAAAATGAATTTTAAAACATGCTCAATCATTTTCGAGAGATCAGCAAGAATCAAAACATTGTTAACGATCAGCTGAGCATGAGGATTTTAAGTCAATGGGCATTTCTTTCTTTAAGAGTCTTTTTTTCTTTTAAACAAGTTCTTAAGTTGAAAATGTGCATGTCTTTAAAAAAAAAAAAACTCCAAACAATGGGGTTAGGGAAATGGTTAAGTTTTTTAAATACTTTCTATGCAAGTGTGAGGAGCAGAGTCCAGATCCTCAGAATGCACATAAAATGTTGGGTGGGTGTCCCGTGCGTGTTAAAGACTTGTTCTTCAGTTAGCACTTTGGAAAATTAAGGGACCCTTTAAAAGGTGGGACCTAGAAGGAGGTCTTAAGTTACTGGGATCACAGGAGTTCAATCTATTTTACTCCCCTGTCATGTGTCTCCCACAGCATGGACCGAAAAGAACAGAGTAAGTGTGACAGTGTGGATCCAAGCAAATCTTCCCACTGTTGATTTATCTCGGGTTTTATGGTAATGATTGAGGAACTGCTGGACACACAGGGAGGGGTGCTAATTGGGAGAGACAGGAAGCCTGCTCACCAGCCCTTCACCCATATCAGAAAGCAGTGTGGGTAAGGAGCATGGAAACCCTTGAGATGATCAGATATGGGCCCCTGGGAAGGTCAGGCTGTTGGAAACATTTGCCACACACCCTGAAAGACATCAGGCAAGAGAGGATGACAAACATACCACCCCCTTCTTTTATCTCTCTTTGGGGCTCCAAGTCAGAAAAAGATGTTGATAAACCAGGGGGGTGGGGAGGGACAGAGATAAAAGCTTTCTCTGGTTCACTCAGCTCCCTTTTATACAACCTAGACCCCTAACCTGCCTAAGGAATGTCATTTCCCACAGTGGGCTCTGGCATCCTACAAAAATCATCAACCAACTCAATCCCCCACAGACATCTGACCTAGCAATCTGGTTCAGGCAACTCTTCAATCAAGTTCCCCCCTTTTCAGGTAACACTAGTTGTATCAGGTTGACAAAAACAAAAAAACCCACAGGTAACCTTGCATCTGACTGAGTAAGAAGCCTTGGGTTAAAACAGTTACCACCCTCTCACTTTTGGACCTTGTATTCTTGCACAAATTATTCAATTATTTTTAGGATTTATTATATTTTATCTATCAGAGTTAGCCAACGTGAATGTTAAGTGTATTATGTGAATGCAGTGCCCATAGAGGCCAGAAGAGGGCATCAGGCTCCTGGAACTGGAATTAGAGAAGGCTGTAAGTCACTATGTGATTTCTGAGACTTGAACCTGTGTCCTCTACAAGAGGAGTAACTGCTTTTAACCACTGAGTGCCGTCTCCAGCCCTTATCCCAGTTTTCAGAGCTTCTGTTTCTTTGTCTATGAAATGAAACTGATAATGCCTACCAGGAAGAATTCTTGTAGAGTAGTGAAAAACCTTCAGAAAAGACAGAGTATGAACACATAGTTAATAAGGCATTTTTTAAAAATTACAATGATTTATACATTGGCAGTTGTGGGGATGGGGTGTGTGGCATAGTGCGTATGTGGAAGTCAAACGCCAGACTCCAACATATGGGTCTGTCTTAGTTTGGGTTTTATTGCTGTGAAGAGACACCATGACCTTGGCAACTCTTATAAAGGAAAACATTTAATTGGGGCTGGCTTACAGTTCAGAGGTTTAGTCCATTATCATCATGGCAGGAAACTCGGTGGCATGCAGGCAGACGTGGAGCTGGAGAGGTAGGTGAGAGTTCTACATCTTGATCTGTAGGCAGCAGAAGGAGACTGTGTGCCACATAGGTCATGGCTTGAGTATAAGAGACCTACAAATCCACTCCCACTGTGACACACTTCCTCAAACAAGACCACGGGTACTCCAACAAAGCCACACCTCCTCACCTAATAGTGCCACAACCTATGGGTCAAGCATTCAAACATATGAATCTACGGGGGCCATACCTATTCAAACCATCATAGGGTCCCAGGAATTGAACTCAAGTTGGCAAACTTGGCAGCATCTTCCAATGGACTCATCTCACCAACCCTAAGGTACATATTTATTACTGTTGTTTTTCTTTGTATGTGGATGTATCTGTGTGAACACAGCAGATTAGTGACTTCTTGGTTCATTTGGCCACCACTTATTAAGCATCCTGGCCACCTTTGGCCATCTTGAACAATATAAACATATTTCAGTACTAAGCATTAAAGGACACTGCAGAGAGAAATACACTATGTACCTCCAGAGCACACAATGATTCCTCTCTGCCTGTGTCAGTCATTTGTCCCCCGTGTGGTTTTCAAGGTTCTCTGGGGCTACCCAAGGGATTTCTTGAGGAAAACAGAAGTGTGAACTCAAAGCACTTTGCAAAGTAAGCCTAGAGGCTATTTGCCTTCTTCACTCTTGCCCTTTCGCACCCAACTGCTGCATGCAGAGAGACAAATGTGAGAAACCATCTGCAGTCTATTAGGCCATGCTTTACAGAGACATGTGAGGGTCGGGTCAAAGGGCTTGCTGTGAAGTCTGATGACCTGAGCTCAAACCCAGAGCCCCCGTGCTATGTATGGAAAGAGAGAAAGAAATGCTGCAAATGTCCTCTGACTTCTCAGTGCTCATGTGCACAAGCACAAATGATAGGTAGATAGATACATAGATACATAGATACATAGATACATAGATACATAGATACATAGATACATAGATACATAGATACATAGATTCATAGATACATAGATTCATAGGAACATAGGTACATAGATATATAGATACATAGATACATCGATATATAGATACATAGATACATAGATATATAGATACATAGATACATAGATACATAGATATATAGATACATAGATACATAGATA